>CM038794.1:53138209-53738209 GCA_021764765.1 Vicia sativa | reverse complement strand
GGTTGTGGCTTATGCTTCACGACAATTGAAAATGCATGAAAGGAGTTATCCGACTCATGATTTAGAGTTGGCAGTTGTTGTATTTGTTTTGAAGTTGGGGAGGCATTATTTATATGGTTCTCGATTTGAGGTATTAGTGATCATAAGAGCCGAAATATCTCTTTGATTAGAAAGAGTTGAAACGTTCGAGTCAAAGAGATCGCATTGGTAAGAGTAGCTTGGGGAGGACCAGCAGATGGAAATGTTACATGGGAACTGGAGAGTCAGATGAAGGACTCATATCCCGAACTGTTCGTCTAAGTTGTGTTTTCGAGGACGAAAACTCTTTTAGTGGGGGAGAGTTGTGACACCCCAAATAAATCGATTATTAAATAATTACGATTTTTAATTATTAATTTAATTAGGAATGTAATATTTAATATTTTGGATTATTGGAAGTCAATTGAATTAAATGGAAATGGGTTTATTGGTGGTATGATGAATAAAGTGAGGGTGTGAGGAGTAAAAGGCTCTACTCACATTAATTATGTTATTTTTATTATGTTAAAATAATAAAAGAAATAAAAGAAGGAAAAGAGGAAAAAAGGAATCATTTTTGGAGAAAACAAGATACGTGAAGTGAGAAGAGAAGGAAAGAAGGAAAAAGACCTAGGAGCGTCAGAAATCGAAGAACCTACAAGGTAAGAGGTGATTTCGATTGATTATTGCTTATTATAGATTTTGATTTTGATAATATAGATCAAAGTATGTTAGGAAACCTTAGTTTGGGAATTTCTAGGTTTCCATGGATGTATACTTAATTGTGTCTGATTGTGTCTGATTGTGTCAGAATATGTATGGAAAATGATTAGAGTGTCAGTAGATGAAAATAAATGATGGAAATATGTTGATTGATGTGATAATGATGCAAATTGGATGTGTTTTAGTGTTCCCATATTAGAATTCGTATGGGTAAGTTTGAGGTTGATTGGAAATGGAAGAATGCTGTCAAAAGTGCTGAAAATGATTTTTTAACACGTGGGAACCGGTTCCCAGTGGGGAGGAACCGGGTTCCACATTGAAAATTTTGGAAAATGTACTCGTTCCGTATGGGTAGGAACCGGGTTCCCATACAATTTTCAACAACGTGAAAATTTAACTTTCAGGAACCGGTTCCTGTATGTGTAGGAACCGGGTTCCACCTTTAATTTTTGAAAAATGTCAAACTTTGAAAATTCATAACTTTCAAACCGTAAGTCCGTTTTGAGCGCCGTTTTGGACGTTATTTCCTAAATTTAATGCTCTATTTTATTAAATGAAAATATTTTCCAAAACTTGAAATTATTTTGAAAATGAGCCAAATTTCGAGATAAGTGACTTTTGACTGACGCATATTGATGTGTATGTAGCAGAGATCCTGTGTTGATGGATGTATTGGTATTGTGTGGATGAAAAACATGTTTATGTTGTTAATGGTGGTGCGCATGATAGTTGAGATATCATGTTTTTGGTTTGATTCGGTTTATGATAATTGGTGTATTTATGATTGTATTGATATCATGTGTTTTGATGATGGTATATGCCTGATAGTTGTTGATCTCAGTTGTTGTTGTTGTGGTATTTACTGGTGATAGTCTTATCAAATGAAGGGTAAGTGTTTGGCATATTATGCTAGCAATGATTTATTTCATGATAGTTGATGATATCATGTTGTGGTTGATGATGGTTTATGTTGTCCGATGTGGTTATAACCTGTGTTGATTGGTTGCATGTTTATGCTGATGTTAGATGTATGCATGATTGGTTGATATATCATGTTGGTTGTTGTGATTCAGTTATGTTAGAAGAATGTATACATAGACTGATTAATGTTGCATGCTATTGATGTGCGTGCATATGCATTATTTTGGTGAAGTTAATTCCCATTGTGCGGAATTTGACTTGGATTGCCGATAACCGATACCCGAGTGAGGATGGGTGGTTAGGCTGGATTCGTGTCCGAGTGGTTATGGACGAATCGATGGTACTGTATCCGGTTGATGATGGATCAGTGTTGGGTGACTTGGTCACGAGTCGGTACCGCATGCATTGAGTCTGCATTTTGATTGTATGGAATAGTAACATGTTAGGATGTCTTCCAGTGTTACTATTCTCTGATTGATGATTGTTGTGCATGATGATTATATGGTTGTAATTGTGTATTGAATCTGGAATTATGTTGAAATGGGTGGATTAATATGCTTGAAATATATTGTTAATTGAGAAGCTTATAATATGCTTTAATTATGAGAAGTCTCACCCTTACTTTACAATTTCAGATTAAAGTTAGCAGCTGAGGAGTTTTCTGAGGATGGCTCTAGAGCTTATCATATAAGTCCGCGTGTCAGTGTCATGCTCTGATTAGATTGTAACACTGGGGAACGTTAGTTGAGGAATTAGATAGTTGTTTAGTTGTTTTCTTTAATTTTGTTGGGAATAATGATGATTGGATTATTCCGTTTGGTTATGATGTTTTCCGCTGTGTAAGACATGGTCTTAATTTGACTAAACTATCTAAGATTGGATCCTCAGTGTAGCACGGCTACTGTTTGAATGAAGGTTTATTCTATTTATTAATTGTGACATCCCGTGATTACCGTGTTAAACCCTGATTAAAGATGATTTAAATGTTCATTTAATTAATATATTCGGGGTATTTAGATGGGGTGTTACAGTTAGCCCAATATCCATTAGGGAAGTCCAGAACATATATGTTTAGTTATCCAACCGAATATAACGTTCATTGACGTAATAGAATCTGATCCCTCAAGATCTCCTACCAGTATTTTCTTACAATGAAATCCATCAGTGATCTCATAAGAGTCTAATGGTCTCCAAAATCCATTATCTTCTATCAGGATTTCCTATAATGGTCGCATCCATTATCTTCTTCAGGTTCGACCTTCACGAAATCTCACAAGGAATAAATCCACAATAATTTATGGTGATTTTGTGTTTACATGAATGCTTCTTCTAAGCAGTTTACACAAGTGTTTTAAGCATATATTGTTTAACACTTCTTCGAGCAATAACTCAAGTGTTAAAACAATTTACAAGAAGAGATTTTAACAAAAACATTATACGAGCAACAACTCTAGTGTTCATTACAATGTTCTACAAAGATGTATATGATCATAAGTTTGAGTAGCATCTTGTAGTGTTCTTCTTCATCTTCTTCTAAGATCTATCAAGATGTATTTGATTGGAAGTTGAATAACATTTTGTAGTCTTCTTCTTCTTTGAGCAAGCTACGAACAACAACTCCTTGCTTCTTCTATTTCAATCAAGATGTATAAAATGATAGTTGGATGACATCTTGTTGAAATATTCTTTCTTTCCTTTCTCTCTTTTTTGGTGGTCTTCAGAATGTGTAGCATTGCAACTTTAACATCTTCAGCATCCAATGCTTTCCTTTCACAGGATGAAGCTTGATGGCTAATGGAAAATCGACATTTTTCCTTTGCATCTTCAATCTTCATTTATAGACTTTGATAGAGATAGAGATGTTGTGAGGATATAAAGTACTTTTCCTGCATTACCGGTTAGTTCCCAACAGATAGAATAAGGTGTAAGAGTTTAGACAGGATAAAATAATATTTATGTATCGCATCACTGTTCAATGATAACTTTCCACCTTATCTCTAAATAATGTTTCTCTATTAAGCTTGTAAACAAAGATCCATTAAATAAAGAAAGATAGTTGTAAAATCCAGCCGTTTGTTTCCAACGGTCACAATGAGACTGGTTGACAATACAGTATAAAGGACTGTCCTTACGCCATCCTAGAGGGTAGAGGTCACAAACATTTTATGTACCTTTTGTACAACATTACACGTTAACCATGTGAACTTTTCTTCTTATCATCAGAGGCTTCAAATATTTGAATGTTGAACGTTGAAGCTTGTTGTAGAAGAATCTTTCTTAAGCCTTATAACCTAAGTCTTGGAGTCTTCAGAACTTGTCACACAGAACTTTGTCTTCAGAGTATTCAACACTTGATTGTAAGAACTTTCTTTTCTTCAGATCATCAGAATTTGTTCAGTAGAATCTTGTCTTCATAATCTTCAGAACTTGTAAAGCACAAAAGTAAAGCTTTAGAAGGCCTCCAAAGCTAAACCACTAAGTCACTATCAGAACATCTTGTACTAGCGTTCCTTAGACACGTTGCAGAAGATAGTTTCAGAATCTTGACTTCAACGAAATACATAACCACATGTTTACTTCCAGAGTGTATATTCAGAACCCAGTGATGTCACACGCCTTTATATCAGAGTCAGGATATTGTAGCAGCAACTACACACTAAAACGAAACCATTAGTGTATATAATTGTTCTCTAAGATAACATGTAAAGTTATCATCAAAATCTCAAGGACAGATGTAGAAACACTTCTTGTTCTTACTATATCAAATACTATCTCACTCTTACCTTAAAACTATATCTTTGTTACTTCACTGACTTCGGTATTAGAGTACTAAACATGTAGGTTCTCATTCCTCTATCGTATCAGTAGCTCTCACTATTGCATCGAAAGAACTTGTACATTCAATACTGCATTATATTTCTTGTTCCACTCGAAAAACAAATAAATAAGTGAACACAAATTTTAATTCAATAAAAGTTTTATAGTTCAAATAAACGCTCTTGTTTAGGTTTCACATTAAAATATTCTCTAGTAAATTTATTCTAACAAAAAAGTGTTTCAATTTCGTTTAATTAAAAAAAAAAAAAGGCAATATAGTAAATTTGATTATTTTTTTTATGTTAAATCAAAAAAATTATATATACTAGCTAAAAAATTTGAACACCGCAAACTTAATTTAGGTGTAGAATTGAAAGAAAAAAAATTTATGTACAAACATTCCTTTCAATATTTGTGTATCCATATAAATTACACATGCATAGTAACCCTTTTATAATTCAAACACATGAAATAAATTTGTGTGGAGAAGGCAAACACACATGGTAGACTTTACAACTTGCTTAAAACCAAACACACACAACCCATCATCAAGTGTACCACTACAAAGAAAACAAGATTGGACCACTAAAAAGTGCTGAAAAAGAGAGAAAAATGTTTTATTTTCCTTCAAATAAATTGGCTAGCATTAAAGACAAACAAGTTTTGCATGTTGAGGATTACACCATCACTGGCCATACATTTTCAAGTGTCAGCTAAGGTTACATGTGATAGCATATTCCTCAAAGAAAAATATGTGCCTCTAACACAAGCCTTTCATTCCCATTCACATTTTTTCTCTTTATATCCTCACTTTGAGAAGTACAATTTTTTAAGCTACTCATTTTTCAGCTTCTCTATCTTTTTACTTCACTTATTTTGCATCCACTCAAAAGAACCAAAAACTGTGCTGTGCCTATGATGTCTGGCGTTCTTCTTTGGGTGAACTGTGGAACCAAAGAGAATGTCATTCCTTTGATGGGTCTTGGAGGAAGAGGTGTGAGAATTCAGAAGAGGTTTAGACACTGTTCTGGAATAAGTTTTGCTAGTTTTTCAAGTGCAGTTGTTGAACCTACAAGATCTTCAGAGGAGAGGGTGTATGAAGTGGTGTTGAAACAAGCAGCACTAGTGAAGGAACAAAGAAGAGTTGTTAAGAAGAGAGGTTTGAATTTGGATACTAAGCCTATTGAAGGTGATTTCACTAATGGAGATCTTTTGAGTTCTGCTTATGATAGGTGTGGTGATGTTTGTGCTGAGTATGCCAAAACATTTTATCTAGGTACCCTCTTTCTCTATGAAATATTTATTTATATGCGTATACAGAAATAGAAGGCAAGCAGACAACGATTTGTGTCTGGTATATTCATTTTGGATTGTATAAGTAGTTGAAAATTTGATTGGTTTATTCAAAATTTTAAATTTCAGGCACACAGTTGATGACAGAAGAGAGGAGAAAAGCTATTTGGGCCATTTATGGTAAGTCCGATTTGTAACCTCAAATTGCTTTAAACAAAGGCTTTTGTGGAATAGAAATTGACAACTCTTTATGTAATATACAGTGTGGTGCAGAAGAACAGATGAGCTAGTGGATGGTCCTAATGCTTCACACATAACACCAAAGGCCTTGGACAGATGGGAACAAAGATTAACAGATGTGTTTGAAGGTCGTCCTTATGATATGTATGATGCTGCACTTTCAGATACTGTCACAAAGTACCCTGTTGATATACAGGTATGCGCCATGCCCAAAGTTGAATGTTTGAATTTTAACTTTGTACCTTTAAATTGGAACTAAATTATAACAAGTTATATCAAAATCTTGTACAATATAACTCAAACTAGTGGACTACGAAAATAACTGTCTTACGGGATACACAATACACAGTTCAAAGTTTGTCACTGTTTTTAACTGTGGCAAAATAGGGTCTTTATTTGATTAGTCATGATTGAACCATGACTAACCTACACGGAGTTACAGCAGACGGTCCAAAGTTTGTCATAGTTTAATTGTGGCAAAATAGGATTTCTATTTGATTAGGCACCACATGGTTGAACTATGATTAACCCTCACAGGACTTTTCAAAAACTTAAAACGGCTCTGGCTAGAAATATGTTGACCAATGTTTTTATATATTCTTTGTACTTTTTAAGCAAATTTTAGAAGAGATGAATGTATAAATTTCTCAACTTTATGAGAAAAAAACTGAACTTTGTGTGTTTGAATAGCCTTTTAAGGACATGATTGAAGGGATGAGGCTGGACCTAAGAAAGTCAAGATACAATAACTTTGATGAACTATACCTTTATTGCTATTATGTTGCTGGGACAGTTGGTCTTATGAGTGTTCCCATAATGGGGATAGCACCACAAACAAAAGCTTCAACAGAGAGTATCTACAATGCTGCATTAGCACTTGGCATTGCTAATCAACTTACCAACATACTCAGAGACGTCGGAGAAGAGTAAGTTTCTTTCAAATCCTTCCTCTGGTTTTTATTGAATAACTAATGTATCTTATCTATATAAACCAGATACATTGTTTATCTGATTCCTTATCTAATTACTTCATTCCTCATGCAATAGTGCTAGAAGAGGAAGAGTGTATCTTCCACAAGATGAATTAGCAAAAGCAGGCCTATCAGATGACGACATTTTTCGAGGCCGAGTAACCGACAAGTGGCGCAATTTCATGAAGGGACAAATAAAGAGAGCAAGAATGTTTTTTGATGAGGCAGAGAAGGGAGTTTCAGAGCTTAGTTCTGCTAGTAGATGGCCTGTTTGGGCATCTTTGTTGTTGTATAGGCAGATTTTAGATTCTATTGAAGCTAATGACTACAATAACTTCACTAAAAGGGCTTATGTAGGGAAAGCTAAAAAGCTTTTATCACTACCTGTTGCTTTTGGAATAGCAATTTTTGGCCCACAAAAGTTAACCAAAATGACTACAAGATGATGAAGATTACATTGTGCTACAAAAGTATGGAATAGTTCTGTTTTGATCTTGTAAATGTAGTCCCCTAGATATCAGAATGGTAAAAATTACAATGTGATTTTTTTTAGTATAAACTTTAAATGTATACATCTCAATCTCAAGCTAAGCAATATTGAAGAAGTCATTCATTATCTTGTTAACTTGTATTTTAGGGAAATATTGATTTCATTCTTTTACTTGTTCCATCTTTCCATGGGACACACATGCAACATTTGGTAATATTAACTTTTAGTTTATGTGAAAAGATTCTATTTTGATAAAATTTACAAGAGTGAATAGATATTAGAGTAAGAGACTATTCTAATTTTGAATTACAAGATTTTTAAAAAAATATTATTTATCTTAAATATAAACAAATATAATTATTATTTTTAACTCTATTTAATAATGTTTATCTTAAACATTTATCGAGATTTAAAGATGCTCGTACTGAATTCATCACCGGGATTTTTGATACATTTTCTCTATTGCTTCCTATAGTGTGGAATTTTTGTTTTAAGTATAATCGATTTTTTATATAAAAAAGTACAATCGGTTTTTGAATGACTTTGTTAAGAGTCTCTAATTTGAGTATAATTTTCACTTTAGACTTCTTTTTGGAAAGTGTTCTTGACTATTTGCCACCAAGATTCATATTAAATTAATGTGGATCATATTCATGATGTCTTTTTTCTCTTATTTTTTTTAGAGAGTTGATGATACAGTTATATAGATCTAACATTCTACTCGGTGTACTTAATCATGCATAGTTGAATCAGACAATCTATTCTACATGTAAAAGTTCTCACCTTCTATAACACGATCCAACATATGTTTCATCTCTCGCTCTTCTACCAAACTATATCGGTCCTGATAACCCTAAACCACAATCATACTTTAGTGCAGAAGTTAAGTAAATAAATGAACATGCATATAAAATAAAATCTACGATGTGTTCATCTACTGAGGAATATCAAAATACTTGTATCCATGAAGAAAAGTATTTAGATAATAGCAACGACAATCTTAAAAAAAACACACCAAAAGAAAGAGAGACGAATGATGAAAACTCATTAGTTTGTGGTTCTTCGTCAATCTAAACTTCTTATGATCTAGACCTGTTTGAATTGGAAGAAGAGACAATATGCAACATGCCTGATTCTTACTTATCTTAGGCCCATTATCCTTTAGTTCATGCTTAGCATGTGTAATTGGCCCTTGGAAGTTGCTCTAACTTCTAAGGGTTTCTACTTTGATGATTGTCTAATTTATTATATTATCGTTTGTGAAGATTTGTTATTGAGTCTTATTTATGTTAAATTTGTGCATATCTTTTAAATTGAGTGCAATGCATTTAATGGTTCTTGCATTAAATCATATTTTGGATGCATTAAATTGAAGTATAAGATAAAATTCGTTGCAATTGGTTAAAGCCTAATTAATCGATTATTTGGGTCAAGAAACACATACCTAAATGACTCTTATCATATTGGCTTTAGATTCAATATTACACTTCAATTTTCACAAAAATTCAAAATTCGAAAGTGCGATTCGAATCAAGGTTATGATGACTCGAACAAAAAATTGAATGTGAAAAACAGATTTTTTTTTTCATTGCTAGTGTGATTCGAATCACATGCTTCTCTGGCTAGAATCATAAGCAAGTTTGATTCAAATCAAGCCATAGGATGAGTCAAATCAAAAATATACTTCAAAATCAGGATTTTTATTTTGCCAGTCTGATTTGAATCAAGGTTTTTCGTGACTTGAATCCTTAACTTAAATCATGATTCAAATCAAAGTGTGAAAAATATAGGTTTTAAATTTCTTGACTCAAATCATTTCTCATTCGACTTGAATTACATAAACTGCACTTGACTCAAATCAAATGGGTATTTTTGTTAAATTGTAGTTTTCTATCTCAAGCACATATATAAATTATCTTGTGTCATTTTTCATAATAGATTTGAGTAAGAACATCATAACTGTGAGAGTTTTCAAAATATATAGTTAAGCTTTCAAAATACATCAAATCACAATATTCTTTTGAAAAATACCATGAATTGATTGTTTCCCTCAATTTTTAGAGAGAGTGAGATCTATCATAGAAGATAGTTTGTTAGAATTTATATTTTTGAATTTTTTAAAGTGCACGTCAAGATTGAGATTCTATGGTGATGCAAGAAATTGATAATCTCGTAGGAGAAAAAGAAAAGGATTTCTCGTCCACCAAATATTTCGGCAGGTCCAAGAGAATGTAGTTGCAAAACGAAGTTGGGAAATTGTGCCATATTAGGTTGAACTAGTAGCTTAAATAAAGGACCGGTAGGATCGATGAAAGATCACTGCATAATGGATGCTTGGATACGATCTTGGATCTAATTAAGAGGATGATTAAGACTGAATAAAGATCTTGATAACTCAGTTGTATGGGTTGTATATAATAAAAGAAAGAAAGATTCAGATTAAAGTTGTTATCTTTGTTTGTGATTTTAGCATTTGGTTCCTTGATTGTAAAAAATGCAAGTTGTATGATTGTCAAAATAGGGAAAGATTACGAATTTGTAATGGTTCACCATTGGATATTGGATTAGGTGCAAAGAGATGACGAACACACTATAAATCATAGTGCAATTTTCTCTTTCTCTATCTCCTTTTAATTTTCTGTATAGAAATGCATGTTTAGACTCTTATTGTTATTTTTAGAAATCACATGTTGTTAGATTTATTTTGTTCATAGAATTTTTTTGTGTAGAGTGTAGGTATGATAGTGATTAAGTCACTCAAATTATCTTTCTTACAATTAAATTTGTTCGTAACTCTAATGTTAAATTGGTTCAATTAATTAATAAAATACTAATTAAACACCTTGTTTAAATTTCATTCAAAGTTGATTAATTCAATGATTTAACATATTGTTCATAATTATATATTTTATTCTATTGTCTAAACATAGAGTAACACCTTATATCGAATCCAAGACATACCCAACAATTTTTCGCTCCTAGTCTTAAAAAGTATTACTTTTAGAAAACCTTTTGAAAATAATTTGTAAAGGTAAAATTGATTCAACCCTATTTGTTTATAGATTTTTCTCACCCATATTACCCCCTAACAAGTTTCACAATAGATTCATTATCATATCAATGTTTTTGTGCTTGCAGACCCTATAAATCCTCTTATTCACCTTATTACATTTGTTGTGAATGAAGATCATAACTTATCCTCCATTAATCAATAGTGCATGCAAGGTGTGTGTTAATATCCGTATTCCATGTGGATGAAATTAACTTATTTTGGAAAAGCATGTATTGGTTCCACCTGACTTCATTGGACTCAAAATATTTTAGAAAAACTTCTTACTTCCATGCTTAGGGGCCACTTTGGTACTTCTAGAACCAAAGTTGTAATCACTTCGCGATTTACTTTTAATTATATGACCAAGTATAGTTATTTGTTTATTTCTCAATGATGTTTAGCCAAATTGCAGGACTAGGCTAAATTAAGACCAAATTGCAGAATTAGGCTAAATTATGGGGCAATTCATCTTTTCAATAAGGTGATGTATGGAAGAAAATATCCCAAATTTAGCCAAATATGACTCTGCAGAAACAACACCTCTTCCAATACAAACTACATTAGTTGAAAGAGATTACATCATTCAGATCCTAAAAGAAAATTTGAATCATGCCCAACAAGTCATGAAGAAGTACGCAGGTGCTAAATGCAGTTGTGGAATTTCAGCCAGGTGATATATTCTTAGTCAAGTTACAACCTTATAGGCAAGATTATGTGGTCTTACAACACAATCAGAAGTTTTCCATGCCTTATTTGGGGTTTTTCCCATCATTGTGAAGAATGAGTTGTTGGTTATAAAAAATTTCTTCTTGATATGCAAAAAAATCATTTAGTTTTTCAAGTGATAAACTTGAAGTTGTGCAAAGATACACATAACACTCAATTTTTCCCTTTACATGAACTTTGTTTATGTTTGAAGCACATAAACCCATATTCTTCCACTTCTTGACAATAGAAACATGGATAAGGGATTATAGTGGTTTAACTCCTCTTGACAAATATAAAGAGTATACACTACTCTCCTTGGAGTATACTTCTATCTATTTACCATTATCAAAAAGGAATAAATAATAAATAGACTGGGAAACAAATTCAAGAACATAGATCAAGAATTTCAAATAAGTAAAAAGCTAAAATAATAATAATTATTAAATTAACAGAAATAGATTCAAAATACAATAAATTAGGAAATTGTTGGAAATATACACACTAAAAGAGATAAATAAACAAGGAGCAATGCATCTACAAATTGTTGCTATCATCATCAATATTGGATATTTGTTTTCACTAAGCATGTTTCGTGAAGAACGCTATTAGATGAAAGCAACTTATCTAGAGGAGGTGAATAGATCCCAAGTTATAAATTTCTTTTGAAAAATTAATTTTAAAAGGTTTGTTAACTGCAAGGGAAAAACACTCAAGTTAACTATTTTCTAATCTGCACTGTTATCAAAAAGCTCACATATGTGTTAAACCAATGTTATATTATGGATCGTTTTGGTTGTTTTACACTGAATAATATGTTATTTTTGACAAAGCTCCTTGGCTCTGTCTCTTTTAAGGCAAACAAGGGGAGAATAATCACATTATATTTTTGTGGTTTACTTTAGATGGATGCTTTCTTATGTTGTCGAGTTTAATGTTGTTGTTTTTTATTATTTTTCTTATTTGTTGTGTGCTCTGATCTAGAATGTGTGTTGTAACACTACTTCTAAAATACCCCACGAATTAATATTTAAAGAGTTTAACATAAACGAAAGGGAATTACAATTAATTAGAATACACAAAACAATAAAATATCAACATAATGTCATGCTTTTACTGAAGAACTTTATTCAAATAGTCAAATCCATAGTTATGTTCTACACAGCGGAAAAATACCAATAATCAAAATCAATTCAAAATCATAATTGTTCCCAAATAATTCAAAGAACAAATGAAATACGAAAACATTCTCAGTCAAATGTTCCCCAGTGTTACAATTTATCAGAGCATGACACTGACACATGGATACTAACAATTACAGCTCTAAAGCCTTCCTCACCAATCCCGAGCTGCTAACTTTAATCTGAAATCATTAAAGTAAGGGTGAGATTTCATCATAATTAAAATGCATTATAAGTTTCTCAAACAATATAATATCACAAGTATGTTAATCCACCCATTCTATCATAATTCAGATTTTAGTACACAATTGCAAACCACACAATTCATTATGCACAACAACAACAATGAAATTATAACACTAGAAACCATCCTAACATGTTACAATTTCATACAAATGCAAATGCAGACTCAATGCATGTGGTACCAAAACGTGAACTAAGTCACCAACATTGATTCGTCCACAATCACCCAGACATGAATCCAGCCTCACCACCCATCATCACCCGGGAACGGTTATTGGCAAAACAAGTCAAATTCCACACAATGGGAATTAACTCCACTAGAATGTGTATGCATGCACAACAAAAGCATGCAACATTCAATTAAACGGAATATGATCACAACATCATTCCATACATAATCCACATCATCAAACAACACATGATCACAACATACTTATGCGTACATAAACAACACAACACATAAGTGCATAATCCTCAATCCAATCAGTCGGAACCATTCTAATCTGCCCCTCACATTTCTAAAATTGTATTTTGGTTCATAAAATCAGAAAATCGGCACTTTTTAAAATAAAATTCATGAAATAGGATTTTCTCAATTTTATAGGATAGTACGTTTAATTTAGAGAATACTGCCCAAAACGGCATTCAAATCAGAGTTACGGTTCATAAAATACGAGTTTTCAAAGTTGGAATATTTTTGAAATAGCACAGTGGTAACTAGTTCCTCCCAGGGAGAACCCGGTTCCCACAGTTTGAAATAGCACGCCCCCTGGAAAATGTATGGGGAACTCGGTTCCTCCAGACAGGAAACCGGTTCCCATAAAAAAATGGTTTTCTTTGGAAAAATTGAACTGGGAACCCGGTTCCTCCCCAGGAGTAACCGGTTCCCAGCAACCCAGAATACTCCTCCTCTGGTTTTTGTACCAGGAACCCAGTTCCTCCCACATGAGAACCGGTTCCTACGGCCTGCAGAACCAAAATTATGTAGTTTTGACAACAGTATGCATACCAACTCAATTCCTATCAATTTCACACGAATCCAAACACCCAAATGCAATATAATCACACAACCAACAATAGTAACATGCAATATAACATACTCTGATCATTCCTAACGACCCTATAACATACGATTTACTCAATTCCACACAATCCGACACCAATTGGGATGATTCCTACAAAACCTAGAATTACTAAATTGAGATTCTTAACATGCTATGATCAATCATATTGCAATTAAAATCGATAAGGCATGTTAATTAATCGAAATCACCCCTTACCTTGTGGGTTCTTCGAATTCCGGCAACTTTACTCTTTTCCTCTTTCTCTTCTCTTCTCCAATGTCACGTATGATGAAAACTTATTCTATTTCTCTTTTTCCTTCTATTTTGTTCCTTTTATTATTTCCAATAATAGTAAATAATAATTAGAATAGGTAGAGTATTTTACTCCTCACACCCTCTAATTACTCCTCACACCACCAACTCTTCCATTCATTTAATTAATTAATTAAATTCAATAATTCAAAATATTAATAATTAAACTCTAATTAAATTAATAATTAAAATTCTAATTACTTAATAATTGAACTATTTTTGGGGTGTCACATGTGTGATAACCTTTGCATTGTTGCTTTACTTATTAAATAGTCAAATGTAGGGAGGTTGTTATTAAAATATGATAGGGTGAGTTTTGAAAGAAACTTTTTAAACAAGATATCTTGCTTTGTTGTGAGACATCTTGTCTCTAGTCGACTCTGACAGGATCTCTCTGTGTGATTTGAATCACCTCAACATTTATTACAAGATTTGTTTTCTTTTAGCTCTTCTAAGGCTATGTTTGGATTGACGGAACATAATAGAGCAGAGTGGAGTGGAATATGACGGAGCGGAGTGTAACGAAGAAGAATGGGATATAGATTCCACTCTATTGTTTAGTTAATTTATTAAAATCTCCCATTCCATCACATACACCCCAAATTGGGTGGAACAAAAAATAGAGAATTTGATGGAATTGGATGGAATGCATTCTATCATATTCCATTCTATTCCATCCATTATTTGCAAATCCAAACAATGGAACCTCATTAATTACCACTTCATTCAATTTCATTCCATCATATACCATCAATTCAAACATACCCTAAAAGTTTGCAAAGATTGCAATTGAAAGAAGTATTTTAAATTAAATTAATTTGAACAAGATTTTATAAAATATTTGAATTTGATTTCACTAAAGAAGATTTAATATGTTGCTTTCCAATTCAAATTGTTTTTTATCAAACTTTACTTGAGTTTTTTGTTGGATTGCTTTTACTATTTAAGGAGATGATTTTCTTACTCGAAGGCTTACATGTGATTTGAAGGATTAATTGAGCGTCGTATTTTTGTCTAAGTAGAATCTTTGTATTTTTCTTGTGTAATATTGTATCTTGAGAGTCCTTCTTATTTTATAAGGATATAGTATTTGGTTAGTAACTATGGTTTGAATCACTTCATATATAATTATTTTCTTGAAAACACTTGAGAGAGTGTATAAATGAAAAAGAAATGAGTCGAAATTCAAGGGTAGTATTAAGAAAAATGACACATAACTGAGAAAGTTCATATGAGACATTTATATACTATTGACTATTTGAATTAGCGAATTTACTTTCATTTGAATACTACCATCTAGCATAGTTGATATGTATCAAATTGAGTTTTATCTATGTTGAATATTCGTATAATAAATATTTTGAAGTTGAAATGAAAAATTAGTTATAAACTATTTTTAATTAAAAAATATTAATCGATATGCATTGTCAGTGTAAGTTTTTTTACACAATCAATGCATCAAAATCATTTCTATGTAATACTTTAAATGTGATTAAAGCAGAAGTCAAACAATTTTAAAAATCTCGCAGTTATGATTAATTATTGTAAGTGTATATCAATTCAATTCATAAAAAAAACTAAAACAAATATCAATATATTGGTACCATTTTAATAAGGGTAAATAACTTTTCCCTCTGCCATTTGGGTGATATTTAAAAAAATTCCCTCGTAAAAAAAAAAATAGATGCCCTCCATACTTTTTGAAGATTCTCTCAATTTATCCCATAATGAGGCCAACCCATTCAAAATGCTTACGTGACACTGATTTTTTTAATAAATTTTTCCATTTAATTTATATTCCATGTATGTAAGTCACCCCTGGAAATGACAATTATACTCTCAGTTATATAATTCCAAACAACACAACATTCATCAATGATTTTTTTGTTTCGAAAATGTTTCCAGATATATCAAATGCACCTATATGTGCTTTACAGTCATTAATCCATAATCACAAACAAATATCCAATGATAAATTAAAACTTTGGGTTACTTGATCAGTGCAGTAATATCTCTAAAAAAAATAATTCATATGCCAATGTGATAATGACCTCTCTTTCAACAAACACACATTACATCTTGTATTTCAATAGCATATTGACCTCTTTTTTTAAATATTGATCAAAGGTTGGAATCAATACTACACAAATTTCCACGAATTCTCAACATTCTCACTTAAAATCTCTTAGTGTCCCCCAAATTTCCCTCATTCTACATTGATCTTTTCCTCTCACTTACTCAAAAGTTCCACTCATCATTCACTATATAACAGACCTCAAACCTACTACAAAAGGGAGGAAAAAATCATTGAAAATTCTGCATAAAAGCTGTCAAATATTTCCTTCAAACTACCTCACACCATAACTTCAGTTCCGAGCTTCTCTACCTTCAACCTTCACACACCAAATTCATAGCAAAATAAACTCCACCAAAAGAATCAATAACTCAACTCGATAGAGAAATTCTAGAAATGAGTAGAGAAAGAAGATTAGCAGAAGAAGATAGGAAGCAATTTTAAGCTTACATAAGCATCTTTACGCCTCACAAGAATTGGAATCCAATGAACTAGCTCCGAATCCGTAAGTTTTCGTGTTGTTTTCTCATTTTCTTCTTACCACTATATTGCTCTGGTTGTGCTAATCAAGAACCCTATATTAATTGCTTTAAATAGTGAATGTTAGTCATTTGGTTTTGATTTAGATGTATAGATTTTCTGACGTTATTTTGTTTGATTTGGTTTTGTTGTGGTGTTTGAGTGGATTACATGCTGGGAGGAGGAGAACAAGTAGATTAGTATGTTTTATTTTTTATTTTGTTTGGTCTGAAAATGTCAATGGCATAATGGTAAAGAACAAAGGGAGGAAGACGATGCAAAGAAGATAGAGTTTTTATCTCATGTGCTCTCTCTTTTGTTTTCATACTTATTCCAATATATAAAAAATCATATATCTAGTGGTATAATTGTCATTTCCATAGTCACTTATACACCTGGAATATAAATTAAATGGAAAAATTTAAAAACTCGTTACAAATATTTTCGATGAGTTGACCTAATTAGGAGGTAAATTGGGAGAATCTTCAAAAGGTAACATGGGAATCTAAATTTTTCTACAGGGGATTTTTCAAATATCGTCATGTTTGGATATCATAAAATGAACAAAGCGGAATGGAGCGAAGTGAGATAGAGCGGAATGGACCGAAGCGAAACGAAGATAGCATTACATTGTTTAGAAAGTTTAGGACGGAACAAGGTAAACATTTCATTCTGTCTAAATCGAGGAAAATGAATATGATAGTAAGTGATGAAATGAATGAAATTCATACCACTTTATTCTGCTCCACTCCGTCATTTTTAAATTATTAAAACAATAGAATATCATTTTATTTTATCTCATTCCTTTCTCTTCGATCCGATACATCAAACCAATCAAAGTCTCATTTAAAATAGCAAATGTTAGCAAAATAATCTTTTAAAATCTCATTTCGAAAACAAGAAAGAAGGAGGATCGGAGTCGCGGTTATAGACCAGTCTCATTCATTCATTGTTTCGCTGTTCATTTTGGTGAGTAAACCATTCACCACTCTTATTACTTCTTACTGCAATGTTTCGTTTTCTGATTCCTAGATTCATTCATCATACAACACTTCAACGCCGCAACGTTTTTTCTCTTTTCTTCAATCCTCGCCATTTTTCTCATTCCAACACAAACCATCATCATCAATCCGACAACAACCTTACACTATCCAACCTCGTCAAAGCATGTGACTTGTCCCCTGAAACTTCCCTTAAACTCTCCAAAAGATTGCAACTCGTAAAAAACCCTAATGGCCCAAACGCTGTCATTCACCTTTTCAGAAACTATGGCTTATCAGATTCCCACTTATCAAAGCTTTTCAATAAACGCCCTTCTCTCCTTTTATCAGATGCCCAGAACACCCTTTTACCAAAGCTTAAATTTTTACAATCCATTGGGGTTTCCACCACTGACTTCCCCAAAATCCTAATGGGGAACACTTCCTTTTTGTCAGCAAACTTGGAGAAAAACCTAATACCTCGCTATCAAATCGTCCGAAGCCTAGTTCGTGACGATAAAGAAGTTGTTTCGGCTCTGAAACATGGGTCATGGACTTTTTACAATGATTCCATGGTTAATGATTCTGTTCCTAACATTGAGGTTTTGAGGAAACTCGGTGTGCCTCAACGTTTTGTTTCTCTTTTGGTTTGTTATTTTCCGAGTGTTGCATTCAACAAGCATTCTGTATTTGTTGAGGCTGCTGATTCGGTCATCCAAATGGGGTTCAATCCTTTGCAGCTTAATTTTGTTTTGGCACTTCGAGTGATTGTAAGTATGGATAAAGGAAACTGGGAATCGAAATTTAAGATTTATGAGAAGTGGGGATGGTCGAGAGAAGTCTGTCTTTTGGCTTTCCGTAAACGGCCTCAGTGTATTTTGATGTCGGAAAAAAGCATTAATAAAACAATGAGCTTCTTGGTGAAGGACGCGGGTCTTACACCAGAAGACATTGCTAAATCTCCTGTGATTCTGTCACGCAGCTTGGAGAAGGTAATTGTCCCTAGATTCGCAGTAGTTAAGATTTTGAAATCAAAGGGTTTGAAAAAGAGGGGTTTGACCTTAGGCAGCTTTATTTTGATAAGTGGAGAAAAGTTTCTTGAGAAATATGTGACCCCGTTTCAGAAAGATTTGCCATTGTTATTGGATGCATATAACGATGCGTATAAAGCTCATAAGTTAGATTAAGATATTTATTAGTTGTACTCGATAGGAGAAGTTGATTAAGATACACCTCATTTCGGCTTGTGCGGCAACATTCTTGGATTGTTTCACCTCTTTTTTGTGGGGGACTGTCTTGAATGTTTCACCGTTCTCTAATGTAATGGGCTTCAAATTTCCTTATAGTAGCCTCTTCAAGTGCATTTTTTTTCTTCCTTTTGTAAGAGCCAACATTTGAACTACCTTTGATACCCAATTTGTATCGGATGTTAGATTGCCATGTTCCAACTGTATTTGTTAATGTGTAGCAAAGGTGAGTGTTTTTTTCTTCACATACCTATTTATTTTATAAAAACAGGTCCATTAGTGTTTCTGTTATTTTAATATCGGAGCATTATATGCTACTACCATAATTGAGTTTATAACTCACCTTGATTGTTATATATTTTATCTTTTTGATTGCTATCTCTCATGTTATGTTAGTGATTTACTGTTTATACTGATTCTTCTATACTAACCTTTGCTATATCTTAGTTGTAGTTTTCGCACCTAATTAACTTGATCGTTGTACTTGCTAAACGTACAATGAAGGTTAGAGAGTCGAGTCAGCTCATGCGAGAATGATGATAGACTTTGTATGTGTATGTCATGGTTTTTTTAGAGCTTTAATCCCCTTTTTGCTATATGAAATAAGGATATTTATACGAATCTTCATGGGCTGGGCTAGGAACAATGAAACAGTTTCCTCTAGTTTTCTGGTGAAGACATGGAAATGGGGGAAGAATGGTTCTTCCTCAGATCACGGGGAGACAGTTTTTCCCCCCTTGGACTGCCGTTCCCCGCTGTTATTCCTTGGACACATGCCATGAGTGAGCAAACTCGGATTCCAGTTCAGATTGGGTGACTCACCCCACTGGACGTGACCAAGAAAAGAAAAGGCCTAAGCCCAGGAAAGCGACTCAGTATGCGCCATCCCCGCGTTCCAGCGCTCCAGTTGGGCTGCTTTGCCCTGGGCTGTCCACTTATGGGCCTAACAAATTATCCCAATCCAATCGTCTTCTGGAATTCGGGTACAACTTTTGTACGTTAGCTATTTGAGATTCCTACGTTTACTCATGTTTGATGCAAATCTAAGATGGATACACTAGGCTAAAAGAGGGTAAAATTTAGGAAGACATTTTATATGGTTTTCTGATGGTTGCATGCTATAGTTTTCGTTCAGTTTCACAACTTTCCTATAGTGTAATTTTATTTGTTCAATTCGTATGTGGAAACTTTATTTCTCTTTTTATTGAATTCAATATGCTAAATTGGTCATACTTTGCTTTGGCTCTCCTGGTCTAGATGAATTAACCAGGTGTTATATATTTAGTTCATTTTGCGAATTAGTTATTTTATACAAGTATGAAAATTGCTAGAGTAACTAAGTTATAGTGTCAATTATTGGCACATAGTTTTGAAGTGATGAATACTTCATAGTGGCTCTTGACAAGGCAGCATTGTCAAGATGTGTCTGTATCTAAAACTTCAAAGCCTTCAGTGAAGATGGAGTAAGAGCTTCATATGATGGAAGAGGAATTGTGCAGCCTATCAACGGCATCTTTTCCTTAGTTCCATGCTCAATTTTGTTTTCTACTTTTTGGATGTGTTGCAGACTGGGTCTGTGAGGCAGATTTACCTAGTTTTGGCCTTTGATACAATTTCTGATTGGCTATTTGAGATAAATGTAGTGTTGGCCTTAGTTTCAGTTGTAGTTGTTGTCTGGGAAGATGTTCTTCTAGACATTTTTTGGCCATGTGTGGCAGGCTGTGTGTCTTTGTTTGAGCCTGTGTGCCGAGCTGAGTACCAGATCCAGCTTCGGCCCGTGTAGCAGGCTGTTAACCAGTTCTAGCTTGGGCCTCTTTTTGTGTCTATTCTAGCTTATGATTGGCTTCTAGTTTTGAGTAACACATGCTTCTTTGCAAGATGGTTTCTTACGTCCAATTTTCTTGTAAATGCTACACCTAATTCTCATCAGTTTTCTACTTACAAGTGTTGAGTCTAAATTTTTTTATAAACGTCTTTATTTTTTGATCTCTAAGTGATGAGTTCTTTATCTTTCTCATCAGCATCTTTATTTCTTGATCTCTTAGTCTCTCTGCCATTTGTTTAATAGTTTTTTTTTCTCTATACGCTAGGGAGGTAGTTTGCATGATCGTCTCTATCTTTTCATTGTAACATTTCACATCATATCATGACTACATAGAATTCCTAATTGCATCCATCTATTGCATGAGTAATTCATTGTGTTGTGTGCATGAACTACTAGAAAATTGTCTTTCAGTTTGATTTATATATAAAAAATAATTGGTTAATGAAAGACTGATTCTTGTGATTTTTTACAAAATAAAATTTTAGTGACCGATTTATCTGCGACTGAAAAAACCAATTTCTAACTATCGATCGATCAACTTAAAGACTTGTCATATTGTGATTGAATAGTGATCTCTAAATTAAAAATAATAAAATAAAAACACAATTCTTCTCTCTTCAAAATAATAGAAACTCACTTCTTCCTACTAATAAGAAGCAGGAGAACACCATCCTCAAAATATATAAAGAACAATATATTCCCTAATATTTTCTTCAGTATAGAAAGGTATTGAAACCTCTTAAAGGAACTTGTATTTAGAAGATTCTGCAATAACTATTGGCATTGATTTTATATTATTCTCGTATTTGTATAAGTAATAAACTTTACATATATATTATTGTTTTAATCAAGACTATATAATAATAATATTTTGAATTTATTAGTGACATACATTTTTTTAACCTAAATAAATAAATATAATCAAAGAAAGAAAACAAAACAAAAAAGGGGGAGAATAGACCAAAATTCTCAAAGAAGTTAACAAAACGAAAGTTCGAATTTGTTATGAACAATTAAAGGAAGCAATCTTTCTCGTCTCATTAGAAATTTGTTGTTTTTGAGAGTGATTCTCAAAGACTGGTCTAGACTATCAACAAAATTAATAAGGGTGGTTTGGAGTTTAATATCATTATTAAATCCATCTCTAATTTACTTGTTAATTTTCCAACTTTCGAGGTAAAATTTGTATAACGAATATGATTGTTCATTCTCTTACGAGGGCGGTCAATTCTTGGTCGAAACGTATGTTGCTAAATATGTCTCTTGAACATTTGCTGATGAATGAAATTCATTGAGTGTGTTGTTTAAAAAAAAAAGACTAAAGAAATCAGGTTGAACATTTTCTGATGAATGAAATTCATTGAGTGTGTTGTTTAAAAAAAAACAACTAAAGAAATCAGGAGCTCTAGAGGCTTATCTCAACATAGGCGAAATAAAATTGATAGTCAAATATATAATATATATATATATATATATATATATATATATATATATATATATATATATATATATATATATATATATATATATATATATATATATATATATATATATATATATATATATATATATATATATATATATATATATATATATATATATATATATATATATATATATATATATATATGAGATAAATGAAATCTAAAATGCCTAGATGTTGTAAATAATTAAGTAATATGAATAAAATGTGAAAAATAATTGATTTTAAAATTTTATTTCAAGTGAGTGTGATTTATTTAATAAATAAATAAATTTATAGTAAATAAATTTGATTGTTTTGAAATTAAAATTAGTTAAATTTAAATGCATATGAATAAAGTGTGATTTTAAAATTTATTACCTATCATTTTATTTTATTTTTGAACTAACATGAGACACCATCAATAAAATTCATGCACAAAATATCCATATTACTATCAATGTGCTTTGATTACAATTATGCCCTACAAAATAATTTTAATCCGTGCGGATGAACATGTATTTTTATTTTTATTGAATGATTAATTAATTTCAAAATACTTGATATTTAAACATACATATGTATTATTAACCTTACATAGATTTTTTTACTACATCCTTATATTATGTTATGTGAATATTAATTTCACATTTAATTTTTTTTGAATTTATATAAATTATTCATTTTAAAATTTAATTTATCTTGAGTCAGCAAGAGTCTTCTACTAGTTATGTATAATAATCTTATACATAAAACACACCTCCTCTTCTGTTTTTAAATGATTGTCGTTTAAAATTTTTGTATATAAATTAAATAATACAATAATGTTGTCATAAAATATCATACATTTATAAAATTAATCTTATTAATAGTGTCCAGAGTAAAAAATAAATAATATTTTTTAAAAATACTAATCACTACTACATTAAAAATTAAAAATGATAATTATTTTAAAAATTTTATTTGTTAAAACGACAATCATTTTAAAACAGAATAAATAATATTCTTATTTTTCTTATAATTTGTTTTACTAGACTTTTTTTTCATTGTTGTCGTATATAATATATAGTACAATTTTCGGATACATATTTATATAAGAAAAAAAATACTATCAATATTATTATAAATAAAAATCAATTATTATTAAATTATTTAATATTTCTAATATATCCCTTTATAAATATGTCCGCTGGGAGAGTGTATGGAGTAGTGGTACGGTGCAGACAAAAGCATTTGAATCAGAACTCTGAAGAAGAGTTTGTTGAATGGAACATAATCCTTCAAAGTCCGAAGTGAAACTTTGTGAGTAAATTATTCATCATTCTCTTCACTTGTTTATACAATGTATCATTTTCTGATTGCTAGATTCATTCATCATAAGACCCTTCAATGCCGCAATGTTCTTTCTCTTTTCTTCAATTCTCGATCTTTGTCTGTTTCGAACACAAATCAACATCATCTTACGTTGTCAACCCTAGTAAACTCATGTGGGTTATCCCCTCAAACTTACCTTAAACTCTCCAAAAGGTTGCAAACCAAAAACCCTAATGACCCAAATGCTGTAATCCAACTTCTCACCAACCATGGCTTCTCTCATTCCCAGTTATCAAAGCTTGTCAAGAAACACCCTTTTGTGCTTTTATCACATCCTCAAAACACCCTTTTCCCAAAACTCAACTTCTTCCATTCCATTGGGGTTTCAACCACTGATCTCCCCAATATCCTTATTAAAAACCCTTCCTTTTTGAAATTAAGTTTGGACAAAACCCTTTTACCTCGTTATCGGATTATTAGAAGCCTAGTTTGCAATGATAAACAGGTCATTTCTGCTTTGAAACATGGCTCAAGGCATTTTTACTTTGATGCAATGGTTAATGATTATGTTCCAAACATTGAGCTTTTGAGACAACTTGGTGTTCCTCAACATAACATTTCCTTTCTAATATCCAATTTTCCCAATGTAGCGTTCGCCAAACATTACACATTTCTTCAGGCTGTTAATTCGGTTAAAGAACTGGAGTTTGATCCTTTGAAGTCTAATTTCGTTTTGGCACTTCAAGTAATTGGAAAGATGAACACGAAAAGTTGGGAAGCTAGATTTAAGGTTTTCGAGAGGTGTGGTTGGTCAAGAGATATCTGTCTTTTGGCTTTTCAGAAATATCCTCAATGTATGATGATATCAGAGAAAAAGGTTATGCAAACAATGAAGTTCTTGGTGAAGGATATGGGTGTTACACCAGAAGACATTGCTAGATGCCCTGCTATTTTGAACCGGAACTTGGAGAAGACGCTTGTCCCTAGATGTACAGTTGTTAAGATTTTGAAGTCAAGGGGTTTGATAAAGAGTGGTTTGCGCATAAGCAGCTTTATTATCATAACCGAGAGAATGTTTTTGAAGCGATATGTGACGCCATTTCAGAAAGATTTGCCACTGTTATTGGATATGTATAAAGTTCAGAAGTTAGATTGATCATCTGAGAATGCTTTTTTGTTTATGGCTTACTGGTTTAAACACCGATTCATTAGTATGTTACTAGCTACACCCTTTAATGGCGATGTTCAATTATACACTTGTGTTTGTTTTGTTTCATTTGAATTGGCTGAGCACATTAAACTAAGAGTCATTTCGTCTCGTTTGGTGAGATTATATAATTGTTTTTTTCTTTGGGTCTGCACATTAATCTTGTTCTACCATGGAGATTTGTTTAGCATATAAGAATAATTGTTCTGTTGACTTAATTTGTCTACACCCTATATAGAAGAAGAGGAGAACAAGCACCAAGTATATTTCCTTCGCTGGAGACTGTCTTGAATTGTTTCAGCATTCTCCAAGATGGCCATATAGCAGCTCCTTCAAGTGGTTTTTTTTCATTCCTTTGTGTAAGAGTCAACACGAACCTTATAGACTATTTGGATTTGAAGTTCCCTAGATACTCAATTTTTATCTGATGTTAGATTGTCATGGTAGAGAGAAGGCCTATAGATTTTGTGGTAGGGAGAGTAGATTAGATAAAGAGAAATCAAACCATTAGAAGATGAGGAAAATCTAAAAAGACTAGAGAGAAGTTATTCAGATATTGAGATTAACAATATGAATAGAAACATGGTTCTAGATAAAACACTATGGTGAAAGTTAATCCATGTAGTTGAATCACTTAGTAGGATAAGAATTGGTTGTTGTTGTTATATTGTCATGGATGGTGCCAACTGTATTTGTTAATTTGTAATAAATATTTGTTTCCACCCTTTCCTAATTATTTGATAAACAAAGGTTCATGAGAATATCTATACATTATATAGTAGAAGTCCAGTTGATTGTCTTGATTGCAGAAGTACTGTGTTTTGTTATTTGGTTGATAAACTATCCAATGCCTCGAGAGTAGCAGACATAACTTTCTTAGGCACCATCATATTGGAAAACAATCAAATAAATTTATCATAAAAGGTGTAATTGGTTTAAGATAATGTCCCACAATTACTTTTGTGTCAAAGTAATTTCAAAATCAGTAAAACAATTCCATCTGAGTCACAAGACGATAATTTTAAAATAATTCATATTCAATTAGCATCTACAATTATTGAACTTATACTTGTGTCTGTCCACTGTTAGATATGATCGAACGAAACCCACATTCCACATTTCACATCGTTAAAGCAAAAATGAAGCTATTAAAACAACGTTCATCTAACTTACTCGGCCTAAAACAAGAGGCACTCGTCTTATGTTCGGCGGTATCAACAAAAATGGATTAAAATGCCAAAATGTAAACAGAACATATTGAATGAAGTCAAATTCAGAATCAAAATGCTTTGCTAATTGATAAAACCTTTGCATACATCCTATAACAGAAACATATCATGCTCATAATTGATGCCAAATCTATTAAAAAGCTTTTCATCAATCTACCACAAAGAGAAACTAAGTATGCACTAACCATTCCAAAGCAGACTTTTCGATTCAAAGATTTTAGTTACCAGGAGGATTCTAGGAATAATCATATTGTCCAAGTCGTAACATAGAATATCAGAAATTGCTGTGACATATTCTGTTAGCAAGCCCATATTATTCACTAGGGACTTGCTTTCTTGGTAAAATCGGCTCTTACAACGTCAAAAAATGAAGAAAATTTCTATTGCATATAGCTACTGAGTGGTATAAATAACATATCAATGATTCAGTTCTAAAAACCAGTAACACAAACCATTAAGCTATATATGAAAATCCTAAAAAATGAATGGCCAACTTTTGCAATCAAGTAGAACCAATTCAATGTTTCAAAGTTTAGAGTATACCAAGATGATCAATCATCTGACCATTATATGCATCCAATAACAGAGGCACATGTTTCTGAAATCGGGTTACATATCTTTCCAAAAACATTTTCTCACTTATAGAAATAATGCTACTTATGCGCAAATCACTCTTTACCAAACCCTTTGACCTCAAAATTTTAACAACAGCCCATCTAGGGATAAATGTCTTCTCCAAGTTGCGGTTCAGCATACCAGGCCTTCTCGCAATATCTTCGGGGCTAACACCAACATCATTCACCAAGAACTTCATTACTTTTATAATCTTTTCTTCTGAAATCATCACATATTGCGGATGCTTTAAGAAAGCTGAAAGACACATATCTCTTGACCAACCCCATCTCTCGAAAATCTTAAGCCTTGACTCCCAAATATCCTTGTTCATTTTCACAAACACCAGGAGTGCCAAAACGAAATTCGACTTCAACGGGTCGAACCCCATTTCCTTAACCGAATTAACCGCCTCAACGAATGCAGAATGCTTGGTGAATGCTACACCAGGAAAATTGGATACCAAAAGGGAAATGCAACCTTGAGGCACATTAAGTTTCCTCAAAACCTCAATGTTGAGAACTGCATCATTCACAGCCCAACCACAGTGAAGGTTCCAGGAGTCATTCTTCAAAGCTGAAACCACCTCTTTATCATTGCAAACAAGGCTCCTGATTACCTCATAGCGAGGTATTGTGTGTTTGTCCAAGCTTTTTGACAAAAAGGAAGCGTTTCCGATGAGGATTTTGGGGAGATCAGTGGTGGAAACCCCAATGGATTGCAAAAAATTGAGCTTTGGTAAAAGGGTGTTTTGGGCATCCGATAAAAGTACCAAAGGGTGTTTCTTGACATAGATACGTAACTGGGAGTCAGAGAAGCCATGGTTGGTGAGAAGTTGAAGTACAGCATTTGGGCCATTAGGGTTTTTGGTTTGCAGTCTTTTGGAGAGTTTCAGGGCGGTTTCAGGGGGCAAGCCACATGAGTTTACGAGGGTTGACAAGGTAGAGTTTTCAGGTTGATGATGGTGGTTTGTGTTGGAAACAGAGAAAGAACGAGAATTGAAGAAAAGAGAAAAAGCATTGCGGCATTGAACAGTAGAGTTAAGGTTCTTGTGATGAGTGAATCTAGCAATCAGAAAATGATACATTTGTGAAGAGAAAAGAGATTGCAATCGCCCAGTCTCAGCTTGTAGGATTATGCTTCACTCAACGCATTCTTCTCCACTTTTCAGATCATTGTTTTAAAATTCAGATCGGAGATTGAAACTATGAAACTTTTGATTTAAACTTCAACAAAATTTAACATGCCACTCTCAAAATTATACATGTTACCCCTATTTTTTATATTCTAATTTTACACCCTAACCAAATTTATAGAATGAGGAATTTTTTGGTAGTGTATTTGAAATATCGAAAATTTCATTATAATTGAAATTTTCGGTAGGTTTAAATTTTATGTTTTTTCAACGGTTAAGATTTTGTTGACACTTTTGAAGGGTTCTGATTGCACCGACACATTTGTGTGGTCTATAATGCATCATCATTTATATAAATATGGGTCTTAGGATTATTGGATAACATATCTCAACAAAATGTCTCTTCCTCAATTTCTGGATAAGACAAAAGCGTATTACAATGGCGAAAAACCTCCAGTTGAATTCAAGCTTCCAGATGGATATGAATCATTTGCCATCTTGAAAGAAACGTTGAATGGTTTGTTGCATGATTCTGATATCAGAAGAGTGACAAAGATCGAGTTTCGGGAGTATTGGATTGATACAAATGGAATGGTGAAATACAACCTAATCCCGTCAGAACGAACCTGTCAGAAGGTCCTCCAGAAAAACCTTCATTAGTGTGTACTGATGGCTCCGTAGATGCACAAGTCGTGGTGTCTTTATCAATGGAAGACACCACATCAACTCGCTCAACAATAACCTCCTGCAACATAGGCTCCTGCAAAACATCATCGACCTCCTACAACACAAGCTCCTTAGCCACCAGCTCCTCAGCCACCAGCTCCTTAACCACCGGCTCCTCAGCCACCGATGTAATGCCCCAAATTTAATTATTTAATTAAATTATTTCGGAAATTTGTTAAAATTGATGAACTATAATATATGGAAGTAATTTGCATTGTGGTATTATTCGATTGAATGTGTTGATTTAAGTTATGGAAATAATAATAGAATATTGGAAATATTATTATTATTATTATTATTATGAAATTGATGGAATAAGTAAAAGATAAGAGAGTTCTGGGCTTAGTTATGTGATAGTGGTAGCAATAGGGAGGTGTAGAAAAATTAAGTCCAATAGAAGTTATATTATTATTATTTGGCTAAGAGGAAAAATAGAAGTGACAATAAGAAAAAGAGGTTTTCTATCACAAAGGGGAATAAGGGTTTTGGAGCTTTTGGAGAATAGATCGTGAAACAAAGTTGCAGGCAAACGAAGTTCCGACGGATAGACCGCAAATTATAGAGAAGTCTTTAATCCAAGGTAAGGGTGGGGTTCTGGCTCTATAATAGGATACATGATAGATGATATGTGGGATGGGGTTTATATTTTGGTATTTTGATTGTTTTGGTTTGATTCCAAATTTTTGGTTGTTGTCCATGAAATTGGTTGCATAAAATTGATACATGTTGTTTGGATATAATTCTCTATGTTGCTATTGCTCGGTGATGATTCGTTTCGGTCTGTAATTGAATCAGATGCAAAAACTTAGTGATGATGGTGTTGGAGAGAAGTTGTCAGTGCAGAAATCCCTTCTTGTTTCGTTCAGTTCGCGGCGCCAACATGTGGACGCGGGGCAAACTGGGTCTTTCTGTCATTCTCGCGACACCAACCTTAGGTCGCAGCGCGTACTGCGTTGTTCCTGAGAATATTTTCTGATTCGTTGTTCTGCCGGTGGTGTTTGCTTGATCGAATCAAGTGATAACAAGATGCCCTTGAGTAAATAATGATTATTAATATTAGGGAAATTGGTTCCGGTAATTGAAGTAGTATGCCTTTAGAATCAACTAAGATAAGCGATTAAAATTGGTACAAAGTTTATTAATAAAGTGATAATATAGTTGTATGGTGCTCAATTAAATTAAGTTGGTTCAGTTGGATTATGTAGCTTATATGGATACTGACAGTAGCTGAATGGTTGTTGATAGTAGTGCAGAGTCGAAATTACTAGCAATTCTAACTGATAAGTAGTTAACTAGAATTAGATGAAAATAGTCTGAATGATTATAAGTTGAATTGTAGTATAAGTTGGTAAAGATTAATGTAGTAGCTAATCGTGGGTTATTAAGTGGATGAAGGTAGTATATGTTGGTAGCAGGTGGTATTAATAAGACTTATAATAATAGTATCGACATTACTAAGTTGTAGGCTTTTAGCTAGTGTTGAATTGTTACTGAGTTGTAGGCTTTTAGCCAATGTTGAATTGTTACTAAGTTGTAGGTTTTTAGCTGGTGTTGAATTGTTACTAAGCTGTAGGCTTTTAGCTAGTGTTGAATTGTTGCTAAGTTGTAGGCCTATGGCCAGTGTTGAAGCGATGTGAGTACCTCTGTTTATTGGTACAGTGTTGATATAGGCTTATGCCTTGGTGATGATGATTATTGTTGTTGTGTGTGATTGTTGCATTCACTGAGTCACATACATTTGCATATTTAAGTTGGCCTGAATTGGAATTTTTTAAGTTGGAGCGAATGCTCACCATGTTGGCCTGGATTGACAAAATATTAAGTTGAAGGTCCATGCGTTGTTGATGCCTCGGTAAACTAGCATATTTCTAAGTTGAGAGTTTTACTACAATGGTACCACATGCATGTGCACAATTGAGTTGCATAATTATAGTTGTTATGTTGATGTGTCGATTGATTTAAGTTGTTGTTGTTATTCATAAGTTGTGAAATAGTTGTTATGTTGTGTTGGAAATTTTGTTGCGATACAACTGTTGTCGTTATTATATAATTGTTGTTAATTTTATTATTATAATTGTTATTATAAGTTGTGAAGTGGTGATTTTATATGATCTGATCTAACATATTGTTTATCATGCATTCAATTATATTGTTAGATATTTCACCCTCTCATTTGTTTCGTTGTTGCCTTTATACCGATAACGTGCAGGTATTCGAGAATGAAGAATTAGTTGATGTTAGTCCAAGTCGGTTTAGTTGCTCTGATACGTAGCACTCGGGGGGATGAACGATTGTTGTTTAATTTTTGTTACTGTTTTAGTAGTTGAATCTTAAGTTGTTGTTATTAAAGAACTGTTATATTAAAGTTGTTTCGAGCTGGACACAAGGTTATGTCATTATAAGTTGAATTATGTGAAGCCGCTTATTTAATAAAAGTTGTTTTGTTTTCAAAAGAATAAATCAGGTTGTTATCACTTTATCCGAACCAGTGTTATGTATCTAAATTAATTATGGTTATATGAAGTTGTTCTAAGTTGAAAATATGACATCTCATTTGGTTGTTGAAAATTTTGCACTCTGATTTCCTTATAATTACCGGGTAGAAATGGGGTGTTACAACTGACTCCTCAACTACCAGCTCCATAGTAGGACCAACAGTCTGAACCTCTACAGCAGGAGTTTGTACCTCCTGCACATGTGCCTGCACCTCCTTAGTAGTAGTGGATGCTCTAGTAGTCCAACGACGAGGTACGCAGAAACTTGTCCCCGTTTGCTGCTCAGCCATCTATTTCTAGTGAGATACAGTCGAAGGACGGCGTCCAACACGTAGCTCTAAGGTCTGCACCTCATCAGCAGCTCGAGCTTCAGCATCAGCTCTATCGGTGGTATGTCCCACAATAGAACCATATCTGTCTCTGGTTCTCACTGCAAAGAAAAAATTAAAAATATAAGAAAAATATAAAATACTAGAAATTTTGAAATTTCCGGTATTTAAAAAAAAATTGAAATATCGGAAATTCCCAAATTTCCAGTATGATATTAGGCATCGGAAATTTCAAAATTTCCAGTATTATTGGTAAATGATAATACTAGAAATTTTGAAATTTCTAGTATGAAAAAATCGAAAATATTGAAATTTCCAGTACAAAATATCAGAAATCTAGTAATTTCCAATACAAAATACCGGAAATTTCACAAAAATACTATAAATCTTACTTGTTTTGCCAAATTTCTGATACGCCTTCCAAATTTCCAGTATCGTCTGAAAATTTGAAAATTTTGATGCTCGCTGTATATTTGAAATAATGTGATAAATGAATTTGGTGTGGATATTTGATCTTTTCATAGGTATGGATGGGGTTGGGATGTATAATGTGGGGTGGCAAGATAATTTATCAAAGTTCAATTAGGTCAATCGATTAAATTTATGGTTGAACCATTTATTAAATAAACTAATAATATAAAATTAAATTTCATAGATGTGGCACACATGATCATATATTCACAACTTAATATAATTAGTATTTCAAAAATTCATTACAAACTTAATACAACAATATCGATACTACATATAACAACATAATATAGTCGTACATTTCATTTTAATTAAGAATAATTTAAACAATTACAATAAAATAAGTTAAAGTGTTTTAAACCATAATTAAAATAAAAGAACATGATAACTAAAATAAAGTTTAAAAATAAATAAATTAAATAAGATAGAATACCAAAAATAAACAATACAATATAATTAATTAAACAACAAAAAGACAAATTCAAATTGAACTACGACAAACAAGTCATGATTGACAACAACAAATAATATTGACTTGAACATCAACCTATATTTGAGTAGGATAGCATGACTATGTCTAAAAGAGACAGCATGATGATTATGGGGTGTGGTTGAAAGGAAAAATATAACGAAATGACAAAACCTAAAAGTTTGTATGGTTGTAAGAAAACACAAAATTCTTTTTTTTATTGGAGAATGTATGTTAAGTTTTTATATTGAGATATTAAACTTTTTTAAACGTAAAAAAGAAATTAAAAACTTTGATCAATTTTTGAACAGTTCGGTTTTACAAAATCGGCTTCGGTTCTTTGGTTCGAATGGTTTTGAGCAGTTCGATTCGAGTTTTTCGGTTTTATTCTGATTAATACCCATTAGCAGTTTTAAAAGATTAACCCAACTAGATTCATCTCTAATTCTTGATCCAACCGATTGAATAGTCAATTCTATCCGATTTTTAAAATATTGGTTCAAAGTGATTCAATATAGAATCGAAAAAAATTTACAAATGTATTTGTTTTTAATTTTCATTCCTTATCTTAATACTCAGTTTTGTGATGCCTCAATTTGAGTTTTTATTAAAATATTTTTTATTGAAAAGAGGGCAAAAGCCCAAAATAAAAAAGACGTAGAATTAACTCATGAACGATAATTTTCAACAAATCACCTTTAAAAAGATGATTAATAAAAGGGCGGACACACATAAAAAAAACACATAAATCTTCCTTTAGATCTATGACATTCTTTGCTAAAGCATTCACACAAAAATTTGCTTTTCTATGCACATGTTTTACAAAAATTTCCTTGGCTTGAGAGAAAAATGACTTTATCTTGGTGATCAGGCTCCTCCAGAGGTTATAACTCGAGTCCTTGGATTGGATTGCACTTTATGAGTCTATATTGATTTCAATTGCCATGAAATCCAACCTTGTAGCATGTTTTAAAACCTCATAAACTCCCCATAAGTTTGCTACATATGTATTACAAATTCTAATTCTCTTAAAGAACCCTCATAACCACCCCCCTTCATTTCCTCTAATAAGACATCCACACCCTACTTTACCAGTATTTAGTTTAAATCATCCTAAAGGAGAATATTCCCATCAGACTAACTTAACTTCTATTTATTGATGCACAATTATGTTTGATCCTAACTTTCCACTTCAATAATCACTCACCATCCTCATTATATGACTCTCTGGACAATATGGTCTATTAAAATTATCATCATAGATCTCTATATTATGCCATCTCCAAAGGCTATAACAAGAAATAGCCCAAAAAGCCTTCTAATCCTCGTATGCATTCCAACACATATTATTATTCATACTTGCATTAATCCAATGTTCCACATTCCCTGAGAATAAAAAGCTCTCATATTTGTATGAATGGTGGACAACCAAAGATACATTACCAAAGGGAAATCCCTGAAAACATGCAAAGTGTCTTATTCCACATCCTGACAAAAGCTAAACATTTCACTTTGTAACCTCATGCGGGTTTTTTTTCTTCTGGATTATTAGCAATCCATCATAACATAACAACCACGTAAAACACTGAATTCTTCCGGGAGCTTGAATTTTCCAAAGTATCTTCCAATAGTCACTCATATTATCAATATTATGCTCAGCTGTTGAGAGTAATTCATATTTAGAACTTCTGAGGGTCAGTCTGAAGTTCTGATGTTCAAAAGCAGAAGCTTCTGATATCTTATCCAGAAGGAGTTGAACTTCTGGAGGATAATTAGTATCTGCATCTTAGAGATAACTTAGGTGTGAAGTTATAGTATTTAGAGATAACTTAGTTGCGAGGTTATCTCCTTTTTAGGGCCTACGTGGCATCCTTGCACTTGCTAGTTTTGTGTATAAATAGGTGTTCCTATGCTTCAATAAAATAAATCTAATTCCTTTTACCAACCAGTTGAAGCCATCTCTATCATTTATTATTTCTCTCTTATTCTTCCACTTTCATCACCTTGCACCAACAATTGGTATCTAGAGCTCTTGGTTATTCTTGAAATTCCTGGGAAACACGAGTGATTGGGAGCTGTGTGTTTGAACAAGATCATATTGATTTTGTGGGTTTTGGGAAACATTAAGTGAGAACTAAGACTTGTCAGAATTTTTTTTGCAAGGTTTAAGATGAATGGAAGCAATAGTTTGAACACTAAACTTCCAGTTTTTAACGGTAAAAACTGGAACAGATGGATGATACAGATGTGAGTTCTGTTTAGTGCTCAAGATGTTCTTGAGCTGGTAACAGATGGTTATGCTTCAGTAGCATTAGATGCTACTGAAGAACAAAAAACTGAAGAAAAAGGTATGAGGAAGAAGGATCGAAATCTCTGTTCTATATCCATCAGTGTATGGATGAAAGCGTGTTTGAGAAGATTGTTGATTCAATGACGTCGAAGGAGGCATGGGATATACTGGTAAGATGTTACGGTGGTGATGCATCAGTGAAGAAGGTGGAGCTTCAGTCCCTGCGAAAGCAATATTAGAATCTCAACATGAAGAACAATGAGAAAGTTTCTGAGTACATTTCCAAAGTGATTCTGATCACTAATGAAATGAAAGCTTGTGTAGAAACACTTTCTGAACAAGTAATCATAGAGAAAGTTCTGAGGTCGCTTACTCCTCAGCTTGATTACATTTTTGTTTCTATTGAACATTCTAAAAATCTAGAAACTATTAGAATAGAAGAGTTGCAAAGCAGTCTAGAAGCACAAGAGTTGCGTCTGACTGAGAGAACTTATGAGAGAGAAGTTGAGCAAGCTCTGAAGGTTTCTGTTGTCAAGAAGGACCAGAAGCAGAATAGACGTGGTGATAGATTCCAGAAGTCAGAAACCTCAAATTATGATGAAACGAAATATCATAAGGGAAAAGAGAGATATGACAAGAAAAAAGTTCAATGTTACTGTTGTAAACAATATGGCCATTTTGCTAGAGATTGTAGAAACAAAGGAAGGAAATCAGAAGAAGCGAATATAGCTAGAGGAGACTCTAATGATGAACCTGTGCTATTAATGGATTCTGATTCTGATTGTAAGCAGTCAGAAGATTGGTGGTATATGGACACTGGGTGTTCAAATCACTTGTCTGGGAACAAATAATGGCTGATAAACTTTGACTCCAGAAGGAGAAAAAAGATCAGATGTGCTGATGATAAGTACCTTAATGCAGAAGGTATGGGAAATGTCAGAGTCAAGGGGAAGAATGGGAAAAACATTCTGATCAAATATGTTTGGTATATTCCTGGAATTAAAAGCAATCTGATGAGTGTAGGTCAGCTCATTGAGAAATATTTCTCAGTTGTAATGAAGGACAACCTCTTGAAGTTGTATGATTCCTATCAGAAGTTGATTATGAAGTCTGAGCAGGGAAGCAACAGAAAATTCAAGGTGAATGTTAATACATCTGAAGTAGAGTGCCTTAGTGTAGAAGGCGCTGAAGGTGATAGTAAGTTGTGGCACAAGAGGTTGGGGTATTTGAACTATAGAAGCTTAGGGCATCTAAGTTCAAATAAGCTTGTACATGGTATTTCAAAGATTATGAATCCTGGGATGTCGTGCGAGATTGCATGAAAGGCAAGAAACCTAGATTACCATTTACATCAGAAGTAGCCCCTAGAGCGAAGCATGCTTTGGGAGTAGTACATTCTGATGTGTGTGGACCATTTCCAGTACCTTCACTTGGAGGAAACAAATATTTTGTGTCCTTTGTGGATGAGTTCACAAGGATGACATGGATAACAATCATTAAGTTCAAACATGAAGTGTTTATTGAGTTTCAGAAGTTTAAGGTGAAGGCTAAGAAGTAGAGTGGTCAGAAGATGAAGATTCTGAGAACGGATGGTGGAGGTGAGTATAACTCTACAAAGTTCCAGAAGTTCTGTGAGGAGAATGGAATAGAACATTAGGTTACTGCTCCATATACTCCTCATCACAATGGTCTTGCTGAGAGAAGAAACGAAAATTTGCTTGATGTGTCCAGAAGTATGCTGAAAGAGAAGAAGCTACCTCATATGTTATGGGGAGAAGCTGTTGCCTCATCAACATATGTTCATCATCTTGTTACAAACTCCACATCCCACTTAAACAACATTCAACAACAAATTCATCTTCAGGGTATGAATGATGTCTTGAAAGCGCAAGAGGTTAAAGCCCAATTAGATTTGGAAGATGCTTTAGCTAAAGAAGGGATTTTTTGGATGGAGAAATCTCGCATTAGTTGACATAATCTTGGAGATAGGAACACCTCATTCTTTCATAGGATCACCAAGATTAAAAACAACAAGAATAAAATCACTAGCTTAAGGAATAAAGACAACATTATTACTCATCCTTCTGATATGGCTGCTCACGTAGTGAGTTATTTTACTAACATCTTCGGTTTTGCATGTACCGTTCAACCCTCAGATATTTTGGACATCATCCAGATGATGGTCACAACTAATATGAACCGCTTAATCACTGTTATTCCATCTATGGAGGAGATTACTTTGATGGTGTTTGGTCTGAGAAAAGATAGTGCGTCGGGTCCCGATGGCTTTGTTGGTGTCTTTTGTCAAAAGTATTGGAACATTATCAAAATAGAGGTGTTTAATGTTGTGTGGCAGTTCTTTAAGGTGAGTTGGATCCGTAGAAACTTTAATGCTAATTTGCTCATCCTTATTCCCAAGTTCAAAGAGGTAGATTCCATGGAAAATTTCAGGCCTACTGCGTTGGCAAATTTTAAGTTTAAAATCATCTCGAAAATCATTGCGGATAGGCTTTCTCGCATTATGCCTTTTCTTGTGTTTAAAGAGAAAAAAGGTTTTATTCATGGAAGGAATATTAAAGACTATTTATGCCTCGCTTCGGAAGTTGTTAACTTGCTTGATAAGAAATCAATGGGTGGGAATGTCGCCTTGGAAGTTGACATCACCAAGGCTTTTGACACTATAAATTGGAGTTTTCTCATTTCGGTCCTCAAGAGGTATAGTTTCAACGATCTTTTATGTCATTGGATCTCTATTATTCTGGATTCAACAACTATGTCTATTGCTTGGGTATTTTCCTTGTAAAAGAGGGGTTAGGCAGGGAAATCCTCTTTCTCCTCTGCTTTTCTGTCTGGCCAAAGACGTTTTGAGTATACACATTTCCGCTCTTGCTGACTCTGGTACTCTTGTTCCTATGAAAGCCAACCGCATCCGCGTTATTCCTACTCATATTCTCTATGCTAATGATATTTTAATCTTTCGCAAAGGGCTTTCCTCAAACATTGTGGCCCTAAAAAATCTTTTTCAAAATTATTCTATTGCCTCGGGTCATTTCATAAATGCAGTTAAATCCACTACTTACTGTGGAGCCATGTCTATTAGGAGAGCAAACATGATCTCGCATCTTACGGGCTTCGACATAGGTAGTCTTCCTTTCTCTTATCTTGGTGTCCCGTTGTTCAAAGGTAGAGTCAAGAGGGCTCATTTTCAAGCCTTAGCGGACAAAATGATCTCCAAGATGGCTGCTTGGAAAGATTCTACTCTTTCTTATGCGGGAAGGGTCGCACTTATGGGTTCAGTTATTCATAGTATGATATATCACTCTACCTCCATATATTCTTGGTCTGTTTCGTTGCTCAGGGAGATTAAAGCTTCTTCTCGTAACTTTATTTGGAGTGGAAATGTCAATAGTAAGAAGTTAGTCATGGTAGCTTGGCGGAAAGTGTGTCGTCCCAAGTCTTTTGGTGGTCTGGGCTTACACTCTCTTTTGGTTCTTAACACTGCATCTAATTTGAAATTATGTTGGAATAGTCTAACTAGTGAGGAGGATTAGGAGACTCACCTTCGAGCCAGAACTCAGAGAAGTTTCGGTTAAATTCAGCATCATATTTTCTTCTATTTGGAGCGGGATCCGACATGAATTTGCTTGTCTTTCTGATAATATTGCTTGGATTCTCGACAATGGTAACAAAATAAGGTTTTGGAAAGATCTTTGGTGTGGTGATCCACTGATTGAGCAAACAGACGTGCCGTTCATTAGGGCCCATGGTATTGATGTGGATTTAAGCATATCAAATCTATTACATACTGGTACTTGGAGCATTCCTTCTTCTTGGTACAACCTGTTTCATTTTCTGCATTCAACTATTCTGCAGGTGAGTAATGTGTCTAGCGGGCCTGATTTTATCATTTGGAAGCATTCATCCGATGGCATCCAGACTTTGAAGGAGGCCGATAAATTCAAAGCTCATTTTTCAGTCAAAATGGATTGGGTGAAGAAAATCGGGAATGCAGACATTGCTCCTTCTAAAGCAATGCTGATTTGGAGAATCATCAACAACAAGATCCCAACGGATGGAGCGTTACAATTGCTAGGATTGTAGTTTATGCGATGTTGATGCAAACTCGGTGGACCATATTTTTTTCTTCTGTCCGTTTGCCTCAAGACTTTGGAGATGCCTCTATAATCATTTGAATTCCTCCCCTACGGTGGTTTCGGTGGATTCAACTTGGGAGCTATGCAAAAAGGGTGATTCACCCCAAAGCGTTATCATTATTACGACTACTATTGTGTATTTGGTTGAAGCTATTTGGCATGCTAGAAATCAAGCGAGGTTTCGCTATAAAATCCATAATTTTATTCTAGCATCTCCTTCATTCTTGCTCAGGTTTGTATTCTTGGTAATAACTCATCTCTTTGCGCTTCTTCTTTGATGTCGAATTTTAGGCTTATTAAATCCTTCAAGATTTCTATTAATTATCCTAAGGCACCCAAGGTGGTTGAAGTTCTTTGGCAACCCCCATTTCAGGATTGGATTAAGGGTAATTATGATGGCTCGTTTATGAGCAACTCAAGTGGTTGTGGTGATGTTTTCAGAAACTCTCTTGATAATTTTGTTTTAGCTTTTGCCGAGTCTATTATGGGGCCTAATTCCTTATATGCGGAATTCTCCGCGGTGTTCAGAGTGATTGAAATCGCTAAAGATCGTGCATGGTCGAAGCTTTGGATTGAAATTGACTCCGCTTTCGTGGTCTAAACTTTTTCAAAGGAGTCTCTAATTCCGTGACAGCTTAGGAATAGGTGGTTATGTTGTAAAAACATTATTGAGCATATGATTTTTATTATTATTGATATTTTTAGGAAGGGCAATACCTCTGCTGACTTCTTTGCTAATTTAAGTCGTAATGTTACATCTCTCACTCTTTTTGATGCCAAATTTTTACATATTTGTTAACTCTTAAGAGGATATTGGTATAGTCCATCTCTTTTTTTTTACCCCACCTTTTCCTTTTAATCATATAACCTTATTAATTTTTTTTTTACACAGGTCAATTAATAATTAATCATAGTATAATAGTATTAATTCGTTTGAAAATATTAGTACTATAAGACAAGAATAATAGTATTATTATCCTATCACCTGAAAAAAAAATGGGGTATAAAATTAGCGGTTGGCACTTTGCTTACAGTTACGTAACAAAAACATGTGAATCCAACGATCTTTTCATGATCTTCATCATTCTAGGGTTTTCTCAAATTCTCCCAAATCAATCAATGCGTTTCTCAATTCATCTCAAATCAACACACCATTAGATCGCCACTCTTCCGCAGTTTCAATCCAGCACAAACTCCCAAAATCCCACATCACATTGTCGCCGTTTCACTGGGTATGGTGTTTTCCTCCTTACTCTCAATGCTGGAAAATGATGTTTTTTTAAAAAAAAATTATTTATGAATGTGTTGGTTGCTGGTAATGGATCAATTGGAAGATTTGGATATTCAGATTAGATGGTTTTATTTTCATGTATCAAAAAGTTTCTATTTTGAGAATTAGAGCATGATTTTGGCGGGATCAATGAGAAAACGTGTTATGAAATTTTTGTTTTTTACGCGTTTATGCTGGTTTAGGGTAAGATTGTTTTTTATGGATTCAATTTTATGAGCTGGATGGTTACTCTCTCAGAGTTGCCTTATATAGCGAGCTCTGTAGCACCGACAGCTTTGGGAAAAACATGTGTCCGTGGCAGTGTCATGCCAGAGACTGACACTGACATTTAATTTAGACATTTTTTCAAGTTATTACCGGGGTCGTGTTTCTGCGTCCGTGCTTCCTAGATAGAGATGCTAGAAACTAGAAAGCTCTTTGATAGTAATGTTTTTTTTTTTTGGTGGTGTGACTTTCTGGATTGTTTTCTATAATAAGAAAAACAAAACTTTTCCTAAATTTTCTCTGCACGTCTTCTTTCCTCCTAGAAACAGTTTGATTTCATCTAACGGAAAATTTGTTTCCAGAATCGGTCTCTTTGCTACACTCCAGACAGAGTTGTCGACTGAATTTTCCAATTGCCCTTTTTCCTGAGCTGAATACAAATAACTTCAATAAAGGTTAATATTATCAGTAACTTAAATCACTTTCAAAGATAAGTGATATTGTGATTCATCCTTTTGGCTTTCATTTATTTAGCACCATGTCTTAAAACTGTATTTGTATACATAATAGGTGACTTTAGGTGGAAAGCAAAATAAAACTGTCTATAAAAGATTTCTCAACCAAGGGGATAGTACTACAATGTCAGACTCAAATGAAACGGTGTCATTTAAATCTTACCAGGATCAGGCTCATATGTTCGTGAAGGATTATATACTAGCCGACTCTTTGATTCCTTATACTTCTGTTATTGGTGGCATTCTTGCTTGCAAACTGGTATTTTATATATTAGTATTGTTGTCATTCAGTTTTCTTATTAATGATAATCAAGTGATATTATCGTTATTTCGCTACTTTACGTATTGCCTTGTTTGTTTTTCAGATCTATGATCTTACTCATCTCATTGGTACAAATTACTTTAAGACCTATTCAAGCTTCTCAAAAATCCAACGTATTGAGTGGAATAACCGGTAACTGGATGTTTTCTTGACTGTAAAATATCTTTCATTTGTTGCTCATCATATGAAATATTTATGAACTTCGATTCTTTGTGCAGATCTGTATCAACTATTCATTCAATTTTCATAACAGCTATGTCATTATACTTGGTGTTTTGCTCAAATTTATTTTCTGACAACCAGTCTACAGATCCTATTACAGTTCGAAACTCTTATTTGTCAACATTTGCACTTGGGGTAAGAATGATCTCATTTTTCCTCCTTTGAGTTCCATCCGTTACTAATATTGTATCTTAGATAAACCTATTTGCGACCTTTATTCTCCCTATGCTATATCTTACACGGGTTTCTGTTGAAACACAAGTTCCAGAGCTTTATGCAATTTTTTTGTATGTGCTATTATTGGAGTCTAAAAATATTTTAATTTTGGTGTTGGGTTTGTAGGTTACCAAATTAGTCATGTAAAAAACTAGATCTGCTAATCAGGTATAGTTATGTTTTATCTCTTGCGAAGGTGAAATTTAATCTGCAACGTTTTGTCAAATATAGATTGTGACTAAAGAAAATTCTGCATTATCTATAAATCTGACACGAGAAAAACAATGTATCTTGTAGAGTTATGTCATTCTGAACTGAAGGCATGTTTTTGAAAATGAAGTTTGTCGAGTGACTGAAATGAGGAGATAGAGTTTGTTTGTGTGGGGATTATATATAATTTGCATCAGCTTGACTACCATTTGAGTTTTCTGCCTTAGATTTAGTACTAACACTGTAAAATTGTGATGAATTACTTGCCCGAGTGAATTTTCAAGTACTATGTTGAGAGAAGAAACGGAAAAATTATATAGTTAGACAATAAATAAATTTTCTTAAAGAGCTAGGCAGAGGGAATCTGATATGATTAAGAAATGATGTCTGTTTCATCATTGTAGCAAGGACACTGCTTGATTCTTGTAGGTTTTTATTTATTTTTGCCATTGGGAGTTGGGACTTGCTATGATAGATCAATAAATTCAATTTTCCGGTGACAGGGATTATGTATGACGTCTGAGCATCTGAAATTATAAAAGAATCTTGTTAGCTTGTATGAACATAGTATGAAATTGCAAATCCTCTATTAAAATTTTCTATCTGGCCTTCGATGTTTATCGTAAAAAAATGTCTGTTTTGCCTATGAAACTATTTTCATTGATTGTTAGTTACTCAGTTGATCCTTTGTTGCTGTGGTGCACATGTTGATATGTTATTTAATATAAATCACATTGCCTTTCTTTGTGATTAGAATGGATGGTTGGGATCTAATGAAACTTAATAATTCATATTCTTCCTACTTTTTCTCTCATACTGGATTCAGATCAATTTTTGAATTGTTATAACCTACATTATTCTGATCACATTTTAACATCTCATTTTTGTGACCAACAACATTTTCTTTTATCCGGTGTAGAAGTCTTTATATCTTATGTTTGATATTTGTTTCCACAGGTTTCTGTTGGTTACTTCATTTTTGATTTAGCGATGATCCTTTGGTCTTTTCCTTCTCTTGGTGGATATGAGTATGTAAGGATAATATCTTCTTAACTTGCACTGTTTAAGCTAACTGACTTATGTAGTTAAATGCTGTTATTCAATTTTAAGACATTTCATTTATAGGAACCTAGCTGGAGATGATTAAGGCCGGGATTTAACTTGACTTAATATTAACTTTGGTTCAGGTGGTTCATCATCTATTTTCTTTAGTAGCAGTAGCGTATTCGATGTTGAGTGGGGAAGGACAGCTTTACACATACATGGTCCTGATCTCCGAAACAACTACTCCAGGAGTCAATTTGAGATGGTAATATTGCTCTTCTAGGTTTATTACTTAATTTTAACATGTCATGTAATGTTTTTCTTTATTTTTCTTTTTGTGAAGGTATCTCGACGTAGCTGGTTTGAAAAGATCAAAAGCTTATCTCATCAATGGGGTTGTAATATTCCTTGCTTGGATGGTGGGTTAAACCACTGCAGTTTGAAATACATTTGTATAGCTCTTGTCATGTTTGTTGCAGTATCCTTACTTTGAGATATCATTTCATGTTGAATACATATAATTCTCATTCCGGGCTTATCGGACTTGCTTACCTATATGTTCTAATTGCAGGTTGCGAGGATACTTTTGTTTGTTTACATGTTTTATCATGTATACTTGCACTTTGATCAGGTAACTACTATTAAAGCTGGATTTGAAAATTTTCTGGTGTGTGATGCTTTATAGGTTGTAGATCTTGACTTCAATTTTTCCGTCTTTTAAAACATATATGTATATTTGAGTTTATATTTAAAACGCAAGTAGGATTACAATACCACCAAAAAGGTAAGATTTTGGGAGGTCAGAGGGTTATTTCAAGAAGTGCCATTAGGAATATTTTTTTTACTAAAGGGTTATAACAGGATAGCATGTGGTGGGAAGGCTGTTATTTGAATATTTTTTTGGACAGTTACATGATTAATGCTAAAAACACTTAATCTATAATAATATATCTATAATCTATAATATCTATAATATAATAAATTATAAAGGGAAAACATGTTTTTTGGTGTAGATTATTTTCATTTCAATTTTACCCTTAGATATGTCTAGTTATTTGACTCCTTTCTATCTGATCTACTCTCCTTATGACAAAACCTATAGGTTTTCTGTCCGGTAAATTTTTCCCTTCAACCACCAGTTTGAATTAGATGGTCTACATCCTCTTCTATTTCTCCATTATTTTGTGTTACAGACCCAAGATATTTAAACTTCACAGACTTAAGATATTTAAACCGCATGGATGATATGGCTTTCAACTTTCACCTCTAGGTTAGAAATGCTTCTCCTTTTGCCGAACTTACATTCTGTACTCCGTTTTACTTCTGCTTAGGCGAAAATTTTGGTGCTAGTTCTGGAATGTGTTTCTTGATACATCCAAAATTAAAGTAAAAAGTAGGGCGAAATTTTTTTGGGTGCTAGTTCTGGAATGTGTTTCTTGAATACATCTAAAATTAAAGTAAAAAAAGTAGGGGTTTAGGGTTTAAAAAAATTCCGTTAATATTTTCATGAATGTGCACACTAAAAAAAAAACGGACACTAGAGTGTGCATAAGGCATTAATAGGATACTTCACACCAGGGTGTGAATGATGGGTATAATGTATATGAAGGAAATGCTGAGGGTTTAACTATCCAACTTTTGTTCAACAAATGAAAAAAAAGTGTTAAGATCAATGAATAGAGATTACTTCTACATCATATAATACATTCTCGACCACAACCACATCCTCAATCTCCACACAATGATCACTAAAATTAAAAATAAGTGCAAGGGACTCAGGGGCGGTCTAGATGTTATCACCTTGCAAAGAAACTCGAATGAAACGATTAATAAGCTCTTGCACCGTAGGAAGATTGAGGAATGATAAACTCCATAAATATATTGTCAAGCTTCACTACAAGATCATCACTAAGCAACATACGTTTGAGCTCGTCAGTAGTGGACTGAGCTCGAGCTAAATATTTAGATAAATCTTGACCAGTCAAGGCATCTGAAGTGTAGCCAAACTACAAATAGGATATCGTTAGCATAAAGATTTTTAGTATTAAGCCAAACCTCATAATATGTCCTATACGATGCTCAAGAGAGTTCTACAACAGAGATATGAGTCTGTTCCCAATCATCTTTTAACTAAGTCTCGTCTCTGAACCTTAGTAAACCTCAATCTCTGAAGCCTTAGTAAAATGATCCGAATGATGTTAGTCCAAGAACCATGACTCAACAGATGAATATGAATTCAAATAATTCTTACCATTCAAATTTTCTATTGTGATAGTGGGTGTTCCGGGGAAGGAAAAAGATATGAAGCCCCCTTTTAGTGGAATCATCCTTTGTAGGGGTTCGGGGCATGATATCACAACCAAAGACCTCCAATAATACCAAAGATAGAAACAGTGGAAAAACTGAAAAACTCAAGGTCTGAGGCATAAATAAAACTTCCAGAACACAACTCAAACGTGGGACCCACAAGCTGGAACGGGTCCCAATAGAAATTGGAAGAAAAATTGCAACAGTAGAAACTGATGGTGGCTCAAAGAGATGAGCAGAGTGTGGCAAATGATTTTCACGCGTCGGAAAGACACTGACTGTTACAGTGGGTGACGGAGCTTATGAAGGTAGCATTTCGTCAACTAGAATATCAGAGGCATTAGCTAATGATGGCCGAGCCCGTGTCTCTGTTTGCAGGGGCTCCTATGGGGGCAAGGTTTGTTAAACAAAATAGTAAGAGAGTGAATGAAGAAATAGTTAGAGGATAGATAGAGAAGTTGCTAAGTTTACCAGTCCTTAAGCACCAAAGTTAGGTAGTGAAGAATTTAAGAAACTTGCTAAAGATAGATAAAGAAAGACAAGAGACTTAAATCAAATGTGTCACGAAACAAAACACTGAAGGAATTACGTTCATACGCATTTCAATGAGAAAAAGGGAAAACATTGTGCTTTGTAGCTCTTGTCATGGGACAGGGTTAGGGAAAGGGTTGAAACCATAATTTGTCTATTGTAGACAGACAGGCCTTGCCATGTATTTGTGAGAGGCTAAGCTCACAGCTTGAACTTCTAACCTCATAGTTTATATAACAATACTGAACTCATAGTTAAACACTTGAAACTCAAACTATTTTGACAAGTCTTCTCTTCAATCCATGGAAAGGTTTTTAGTAATATGCTAAACACTAAAGGAGGATCAAAGCTATTCATTTTCCCCCAAAATTTTAGAATTTGAGATAGAAGAATCATTAAAGATAATTGGTAATCGCAAATCAGCTAGACCACATAATATGTCTTTCGAGATAGGGTATGCGAAATATTAGAGGAAGTCATGACATGGAGTCACTAAGTTGTTTGACAAATGTTGAAAGACTATCCTGATTCACTTTCATTATGAATCTATTTGTTTCATACGATATCATTTCTAACATTTACATATCTCATTATAAAACTATAATTTATGCTCTCATTATGTAGTTGAGGTAAAAGGATCGGTGTTTACAATGCAGCCTATTGTGCCTATAGGCACAGGTACATATCTGCTTAACAACTAAGGATCACATATTGTTCAATTATTCAACAGGTTGAGCGAATGCACATCATTGGGCAGATATTGGTAATTATTGTGCCAATGGTGCTATCTGTTATGAACTTGATTTGGTTTGCAAAGATCGTGAAAGGCTTGAGGAAGACATTGGCAAAGAGGCAATGATAATCTGCTTAGTAATGCTTTTATTACAGAAACATGTATAGGTTTTCATGTTTATATTTGTCACCTTGTGTGAACAGAAAGATGTAACAGTATCCAATTATAGTTTTTATTGTTTGGAAATGTGTTTTTGGTTCATGGGTAAGGTTATACGAAATACCAGTTTTTTTAACGGCAAGTACTGAAAATACAATGCATAACAAAAACAGTAAGAGGAATCATAAGACTTTCGAAAAGGTTGCTTGCATATGATGATAAATTAATAATGAAATGGTATCAAAGTATTTGTTGAGGTGGCAGCATAATAATGTATGATCGCAGACTTTGGGGGCTACTAGAGTTAAAAGGGGGGAGAAATGAGAGAGTTTTTTAAAAAGGGAAGGATTAATTGATATGAATAGAAGGATTTAGGTGAAGATGATTTTGGAAATTTATTTTTATTCAAAAAGCAAAATCTCTATTAACAAAAATTGTATTGAAGAAGGGTTAGAGGGTTTTGGAAAAATTAGACAAATTGTTTAAATTTTAAAAATTAAAAATATATTAATGACAAGTATCTTTTTAATTTTAATTTATATATTAAAGAATAAAATATATCACTAATAATAATAAAGTAATTTAAAGTAATTTAAAAGTGAAAAAAATTAATATTATATAAATTTTTTATCATAAATAAAATTTATATTAATAATAGAAAAAATAAATTAAAATTGTATATGATTTAGTAGTAACGGAAACAAATTAATAATAAAACAATTAAATTAATATGGGTTTTAATTATGCTTACAAAATTTAATTTCTATAATAATTTCGAGTTTATGTATTATCAAACCAACTAGTAACAAATCCGTGCCTATGCACGAATTCTGATCTGGTACGCGTATATTTTTACATAATATATTTATTTTAAATAAAAGATTAAAAAAATTAGATTAATAATTAAAAAAATCGTATATAAAAATATTAAGATCTATAATAGATTTTATGTGTATAAAAATACTATTATTTTTTGTATATAAAAATATTTGGATCATAAATACTATTTTTCGTATATAAAAATTTTTAATCAATAACATATTTTTCCCGTAAAAAAAATATTATTTTTGTTCTGGTATCGGTTACAAAATTATCTAAATCAATAGTAAATTTTTGTATATAATAATATTTAGATCTATAACAGATTTATTTCCAGCATACAATTTTTTCCAGATATAGTTTACAAAAATATCTGAATCAATAGAAAATTTTCGTATACAAAAAATATTTAGATCAATAATATAATTTTTTCCGTTTACAATTTTTAGATAAATAATACATTTTCCCGGTATACAAATGTTATGTTTGTTTTCAGATCATTTACAAAAAATATTTGGATCAAAAGTAAATTTTCATATATAAAAATATTAAGATCAATACTAAATTTGTTTTCCGTATACCATTTTTTAATCAAAGATTTTTGTAGTATAAATATCATTTTTAATATATACAAATATTATTTCTCGTATATAAATAGAGTTTTTCCCGTATACAAATATTATTTTTGTTTAGGCATCGTTTACAAAAATATCTAGATTAATAGTAAATTTTTGTATATTAAAATATTTAGATCAATAATAGATGTTATCTCATATATCACTTTTAGATAAAAAAATATTTGAATCATAAATACTATTTTTCGTATATAAAAATATTTGAATCAATAATAGACTTGTTCCCGTATTCAAATATTATTTTTCTTTAGGTATCGATTACAAATATATCTGAAAATTTACGAAAAATACAATATGACATTTCTATAAATTCTATTAAGTTTCTCTCACCATTTTTATTTAAGAAAAAAGGATAAATCTATAAAAAAAATATAGATCTATGAAACTTGTTTAAAAACAATAAAACTTAATCTTTAAAAAGAGTAGATATGAAGAAATAAATTTATTTTCAACTATTTTTATTTTAAAAAAAAAGGTTATATTTATTATTTCTTATTCTATACTTGGAAGGATGAAATTGAAAAACTATTTGAAACTCATATTTACCTTTTATCTTGAAAAATGTATCAAATGTTAAATTAATATTATGAAATGTTGAAAGAAGAAATTTGGAAGAAGAAATTTAAACAATGAGGAAGTTTCAACATTGTGAGATAATGAAAAATATATATAAATATGGTGAGAGGAGAGACATGATGAATGAGTAGGTGAGAAGAAATATATGGAGATATATGTGTTTGTTAAATAAAATGGGTTAAGAAATAAAAAAGTATTGATGAGAGATATGATAAGATTGTCAAAGATAATATTGGGAATGAAAAAGAAAGATAAAAATATGAATATGATTTTTATTGCACATGAAATGATGAACAACCATGTGGGAATCGGTTGGAATCTATAATAAAAAGAAAATATTTAACCTCAAATTAGTAATATGTTTGAAAAGTAACAAAGGGTAAAAGAGTGATTTCCAAAACATCAACTTTTCTTATATTATAGATGATTTCTTTTTCTTTTTCTTTCAAATTTGATCCGTTAATATTGTTTAGATACTCCTTTCAAAATTTTCGGGTCGATTTTCAAAACTTGTCTCACGAACTGCAAATTATGCAAATTTCCGATAGAAAATCTTAACTGGAAATTTCAGCTATATTTGAAATTTCCAGTATGTTTGCAGATGAAATTTTATATCTTTGCGGTCCTGAACCGACAACGTCAACTTCTTTTACGAATTTGTGTACTGATGTTACCCAATTCTTCATCGTAATTGTCATATTTTTGAATCACGAGCAAAAGTTCTAGAATGGGTACAGTCTATTGGTAAAAATCATGGTATTGACGTTGTTACAATTCGGTCAGATGCTGCTAATGGACTGCAAGAGAGGAAGGATAAATTGATTATGGATTGTGACAGAGGGGGAAATTACAAAAAGAAAAATGAATCTGGAAACCCTTCTGGTGACAACTATACTATGAAGGCTAGATGCCCATTTAAGCTGAGATCTGTTACAAGAAGTATCAGTTGGAAGGTGATGGTTAGATGTAGTTTGCAAAATCATAGACTAGATAAGTATTTGTTAGAATTTCACTATGCCAAAAATGACCTACGAAAGCGCTTTTTTTGGGCTTTAAAAGCGCCAGAGGTGGCTATAAAGGTTTTAGCACTTTTGTTCGAAAAAGCTCAGAGGCTATTTATGAAAGCGCTTTTGACCAAAAGCGCCTCATAGGTTTTAAAGCGCTTTTTCCCGCTTTCAGGTGAATTGAATGCATTAAAGTAAAGAAAGCGCTTTTTCTGCCAGAGGCCTATGAGCGCTTTGGTCAAAAGCGCTTCATAGGTAGGCCTACAAGAGCTTTCTAAACAAAGCGCCTCATATGACCTGAAAGCGCTTTTAACCAAAAAGCGCTTTCATAGCCTACATATGAGCTTTTGGTTAAAAGCGCATAGGTTTTCAACGAAAACCAAATATTTAAAAATTTCTAAACCTGCATTTTTGCAATAACTCAGAATTCCTAAACCGTATTTTACAATCTTATATAGAAATACCAATATATATCGTTGTTAATCCAAATACCAAATGTAAATATTATATACAAATACCATTATATACCATTCATATCCAAAATATATATACACCATGGTAATTCAATTAACATGTTTTTAAACGTAACAAAATACACCCTAACAAATCAGCTATATAACACTAAGTAAATCAATCCTAATGTACATATATATTCAAGGTCCTGATCCTGCAAGATATGAACATAATAACACGGTCAGTGTTGTATACACAAAACAATGTATTCATAATTAACCATTTTCACACAACAATGTATTCGTACCTTATAAGATTCTTAGCTCAATAAAATATTGACACAACTCCTCTTTGAGTTCTTCCAATTGAAGTGGCGAGTAATATGGACACTTGTATTGATCAAAATACTACATTACAAAACAAAAAATATGCATGATTTAGTTAAATGTAATAAATTATATGCAAAATCCGTTAAGTAATAAAACAAAGTATAAATCCATAATAAGTTATAAATCCATACCGTGATTGGAATCTCGATTTCATTCATTTGAATGATTTCTTTGATAAACTTCAAAACGAAGTATCCACAATCTATGCCGTTTTGTTGTTGAGGGCACTACATAGAAAAACAAATAAGATTATATACATGTATTGTTTTATCAAGTAGCATAAATATTATAAGCAAAATTATTGAAATTTATATACCTGTACTTTGATCCAATTAATGTTGTTTGATTTAGACCGTGGTACCCGTGCTTCCCTTTGACATCGGAATACTTGTATTGAACTGACAAAATTAAAATAGTTATTTAGAACAATGACATAGAAATAGTTAAATATATAAACACAAACGAATATTTAGAATAATGTCACTTACGTATCAATCATTAGCTTCATTTCCGGATAATTTGTCCAATCACCCAACCGAATTCGTAATAGACCACTTTTTATGGGATTGATAGAAATCAACAACCAGGACATCTATAAATTAAAGCAACAATTTAGAAGCGAATTTTAATGTAAAAATACAAATATTAAAAGGAACTTAGAATGAAAATCTAACCTCAGATTATACGCCAAAAGATACAAGCTTTCAGACGGCAGCTTGTCATGAATCTTTCGACCAAGTGTTCTTCTGAATCCGATTCCCTAGAAATTGTTGTTCACCGACACGGAGGAAGACATGAACGAATCTATTTGACAATTGATTCCAGCATCAATTTGTCAAATAACATCCTTAAATAAAAACATAATTAATATTAGACTATTTCAATTAAATGTTTAAAAAAATGTTCAACCAATTAAATAATATATTGATCGGGTTATCGGACGAGTGCATCACATCGATGCCTAACTCTCGATGATGAAAGATTTGTTCCATGTCCTCTAGTCCAATTGTTTTACATGGAAAACCAAAGACACATGCATCCATATCGATTTGACGAATTCCATCATTCATCAAACTGATGTGCCAACTAGTGTCTCCAACCCGAAATCTAGGCACAAATTTACTGGACAGAACCTCTTCTTAGGTGGAACCCTACCAACTTTCTTGATCACTAGACCGATCTTGAAAAGGTACCTAAAAATCATATAGAATTATGTAAGATACAAAGTTATTTTTTATTTCGATCATAAATGAAACACTTTAAAATACCTCTCATGATGCAATAGACTCATACTGGAAAATCCCTTTATCCTTAGATGCGGTTTTGTAGGAGTCTAAAATTACCATGTAAAAAAAACTGGTTGAATACTTAAAGATTCATAATGGTTTTCAACATACCTGATCATCTATGAAGATGAGGTCTGATGGCCATGCCACAAAAGATCCTACTACATCTCGCAGCAATGTGGTCTTCGCAACAATGTCAGGTACCGGTAGCAATGCATTCATATCTAAAATAACATCAACCGATACCTTCATGTGGCCATCCGGGAGCGGTCTATGGTGAATTAAATCTCCCGAGGTGTTGTGCACTTTTCCCTTGCCAACTACCCGATAAGTCGGAGACGATAGATACAGCTGACAACATGAAATGCCCTAAACCAATAATAATCGTTAGACTTCCTTTAATGTTGACAATAATAACCGTTACAATTATACTTTCTCTAATATAATGGATTATCATCTTAATTACCTCAGGAAATTTATGTTGACAGTTGATACTAGCCTTGTGTTAGCTGGAAATTTCGATTGGATAGATTGGCAGAAGTAAATAATATTTCGAATCAACCTGGGAAAAGAAGTCAATATTAATGATACGTATTGGTGAAGAAATATAAGACCTTTTTGTTCTGTAAAAGGGGTTCTTCGATTGCCAATGATAGATACTGGAATTTCGATGGGAGATTTTAGTGTTTAAAATATAAGGAAACTCCTTTGGTGAATGTGCCAGTATTGGAACGGTCCAAACAGAGGATCAGGTCGAAATTCAAGTAAACATAGAATTCGAATTTCAAATAGACTAAGGATTCGAATTTTAAATAAAAGTGCCATTTTTAGAGGACGCGTGGAAGTCAGTAAACGAAGGAGGTCTGCATGCTTCAAACGTGGCGCAATGTTAAAGTAGGACCGTTAGGGTCAATACACTATAAATAGGTGCTTTTATGTTAGATTTTGGGTGTTCGTTTTATGTACTCAAAAATCTCAAATACTCAAACTACCGTAACTGAAGGGAAATGAGTCAAGGAGACGAAATGTACGTTATGAACATCATGATGCTTTACAATTTAAATACAAGTTCTTTTATATTCGTTTCAATTTTACTGCACTTTCATTCTTAGAATACTTCGATTTCCTTTCATGTCTTTACTTTACTTGTTTTGTAAACACTTTTATTCCTTCAGAAACTGTGTCTTTTCACTTTATATTTTCATTCAAACACTTTATGTTTCCAGATACTTTTATGTTCTCAGAAATCATTTATCTATACGCTTTGAGCAAATCATTTATCTTTACGTTTTAAGTGTCAAAGTTTAAGTTCAAATTAGAAATCATTTTCCCTATTCAATCAGCATATTTATATAGGCCATTTTAGAGAAACTATTTAAGAATTTCACATTCTACAATATAAAAGTGATGAAGATAATAGGTCTAAACATGGAAATCTATTATGACACATGTGTCCTAGGATCAATCTAGTCGATCCTGCAAGTAACCAATAGTAATTAGTAAAATTGGAAGACTAGCGGTTGTTTACCAGAAATCCCTGTAAACAAATTGGCACACTCGGTGGGACCGTGTCATATTAGAAACCGTTTATCAAAACTGTGTGAAAATTGTAGATTTCAAATACGTGTTGGTATATGAACCTTCAAAGTGGTAAAATAAAAGACAACAATCTACATATACCCAGAAGACAACGTACCAAAACAATGACTAACACAACTAACCAAGATAGGGGACAAAATCCCCCACAAGGGGCTTCAACAATCGTCTCAAGTTCGATTGATGCCTCCAGTACCATCCCTGTTGGCAGTTCGAATACGGTCACAATTAGTATGACAGAAATGCCATCTAACATGTCATCAATCCAAACTATGCCACACATAGGAAATCAACCGTATTCGACCCCCCACCAGGCCTCCAGGTTTCGAGCCTTTGAGGCCCAGAAATCCCCCATATGGAATGCCAACTTCGTTTATGACAGGATTGCACAATGCATCCACCTCGTCCCCAGCCCAAGGGTCTGGTTCAGGAATGAACCATTTGGGTACCAACTCCCAAAACTTAGGAAATTATACCCAATTGCCTACCCTTACAACTAACAATCAAGCAACGCTTAGGCAACAGATGGATGATAGTAACCATGATATGGTAGGAGTCTTAGCCCGTGAAATGAATGCTATTTTTGGTCCCTTAATTCAGAACATAAATAGAACAAACCAAGAAAATGCAGTCCAGATGTCTAGAATAGCAGATTTCTTTGGTGTCCCTGATGCGCCTATGAGACGTAGGCAGAACCCAGTGGTAATTCGAAATGAAGAACCCACAATTGAGCAGATTCGACCCCCTATGCGAGTGGTCGAAGAGAGAAACATAGGGGCAATATTGAGGCAACAAGACGTTCAGGAAGATCATAACGAACAGCCTAGACCAATAGTGGTTGTTAACAGAGACCAAAATGCAGACGAAATTGTCCACAGGGTTAGAAATGACAATTTAGTGGCAGAAAATAATCTAACCACTATGATAGAGAGAATAATGGCCCAGAATGGTTTAAATTTAGGATTTAGAAGGCCAAATTACACATCTCCCATTATAGGTTACGTTCTGCAAACAGAGTTACCCAGGGGCTTTAAAGTCCCTAAATTCACGAAATTTGTTGGTGATACAAGTGAATCAACAGTAGAACACATAGCAAGATATTTAACCGAAGCAGGAGATATATCCAATAATGAAAATCTTAGGATAAAATATTTTCCAAGTTCTCTAACAAAGAACGCTTTTACTTGGTTCACTACCATACCCCCTAGATCTGTGGACACTTGGCCCTATTTGGAAAGGCTTTTTCATGAACAATTTTACACGGGTCAATCTAAAATTAGTCTGAAGGAATTAGCAAGTATTAAAAGAAAATTCACAGAACCAATAGATGATTATTTGAATAGATGTTTTACAGTAGTGCCCGAACACGAATTGGTCGAAATGGCTGCTGGAGGTCTGGATTATTCCATTTGAAAGAAACTGGATACATAGTACCTCAGGGACATGGCCCAATTAGCAGATAGAGTTCGATAAGTCGAAAGACTAAAAGCTGAAAAGGCTAGGGCTAGTAAAAATCATAAGAAAGAAAGAATAGCTTATATAGAGGCAGAAGGGGAAAATATAGATGACTCTCAAGATCCATATGATTTCGATCAGTTCGAAATAGATCTTGCAGAATTAAAAGAAGCACCCCCTTACGCTTGCAAAGTTCTGCTTCCTTCTAATGGAAAGGACCCTGTCGAAAATGAGAGGAGTGATAAATTCCCTAAGAAAATATATACTTTCGATATAACTAAATGTGATGAAATCTTTGACCTGCTTGTTAAGGATGGCCAGTTAATAGTTCCTCCCAACCTTAAGATTCCTCCATTGGAACAAAGGAAGAAAAGGGTTTCAGAATACCACAACTTTTTAGGCCATAAAACCTCACAATGTTTTCTTTTCAGGGATCTGATACAAAATGCAATCAAAGATGGCAGGCTAAAGTTTTCAGACAAAGGGAAGAACCCCATGAAAGTGGATACGGATCCGTTACTGATAGCGGAGACCAATTATGCTGAGCCTTTAGACATCAACATGGTGGAAGTTGCTGAGAGAAAGATTCAATCGAAGGTGGAATTCGAAGAAGATGGGGATTTCGTTTTGGTTAAAAGCAAGAAAGAGGTTACTGATGGCCTTCCAAAAGTGCTCAAAGCAAAGTTACTAAGGGAAGCAATGCAGGCTGCTGAAGGCCAAAGTGTTGCTGACAAAAGTTTGACTGAGGCTACTGAAGGTCTTAGGGTGAAATTCGGAAGAGTCAAAATTGCTGATGGTCAAATGCTGGGAGTAAATATGGTAGATTTCGAACAGCCCCACGCTGAGATGGAAGAAGTGGAGCGATGCTTGGAGAAAGAAAGAGAACAAAGAAGGGAAAACTTGCTGAAGAAGGACGCGAGCCTACGCGAGTACCGCTCAACACAGAAAGTTGTTGTGCCAGGTGCAGATCATCCGCAATCCCGAATTGCCGAGTTCGAGAGGCCCGGAGCGACAGGGTCAATTGGAGGCAAGATAATCAATTGCAGAGGCTATCCAAATGAGAGAGCTAGAGTTCCTAGTTAGTTGTCACAAGCTCGGCATGTAATGTTTGATTTGTCCCATGCATAGAGATGTTATGATAAAGAGATGTCCCAGTCCCATTCGCCTGGCGCCAAGGTGGAATGCCTTCAAATCACCTGATGCGGGTAACCATGCCGAGGGGCCGATAGCCCCTATCCTGGGAGCAAAGAGAGTGTCTTCAAACTACCAGAAATTCCTACCGATAGGTGGTTGCAAGTAAAGGCGAAAGGTAAAGGGTAAATGGCTATGATCAAGGCGGAAGGACCGCAATGGCGCATATGAGACAATTTAAAATGTAAGGGAGGAAATCAGTTGGAAAACTACAAAGGTAAAACCCAATGTCTCGCCTCAATGGCGCAGACACCAAAAATAAAGGAATCAAAGCCTAAAAAACGGACCAAACTGAGGGCAAGCCCCCGGTGTCCAGGAAGTTATTCTCACCAAAGAAGGAAACTGAAGAAAATAAAGCACAAAAAGAGATTGCAAACGAAGACGATTTAATGACTGACGATTTTGAATCGGAAGGGGAGTCTTTATTTAATGCTAATTGTAATGTAGTATCAGTGTTGCCTTGTGAGTATAACCAGGATACGGAGGTGTGTGTTGGAGAAGAAACTGATGAAGAAGAAATGGCTAGGCACAGGCCAGTGTGTTACTACGTGATGAATAACGGAGCGGTCGAAGAGCAAAATGCCTTCTTCGAAAAGCCAGACGAAGGAATGAAAAATTACCTGAAACCCTTATTCATTAGGGCTAAAGTAGAACAACACAGGGTGAACAAAGTACTAGTTGATGCCCAAATTCATGCTGAAAAGGATAGGGATGCAGGATTCAGACCTTCGACCTCATAACATGGTGCTTTCAAATTATGAAGGTAAAGTTGGTAAGACATTGGGAGTGATACAGGTGAATCTAACAGTTGGTTCCCTCACAAGACCAACCATGTTCATGGTTATAGCTGCGAATGCCAACTACAATTTGCTACTTGGCAGGGAATGGATCCACGGAATTGGGGCAGTGCCTTCTTCGATGCATCAAAGATTGGTATTATGGAGAGATGATGGAATCGTTGAAAATATAGAAACTGACCAAAGTTATTACATGGCAGAGATTAATAATGTTGATAAAAGAAATTTCGACCGCAACATGGCCAACATTGGGCCATGCAATCCATCTGAGGAATATTTTGAACCAAATGAAAATGCTTATTATTCTCTAACACTTCGTCCCAATGGGTTTCAATGGGATAGGAACTGATGTGGATGGACAGGAAGTTGAGGAAGAAGGCGAGACATCGACGATGCGGCCAACTGGCTGGGGGAGCGAAGGTTACTATGACTGAGTCAAATTACTATCAGAAGATTTCGGCCTATCTGGCTGAGAATAAACAAAAGACGGCTCTCGAAGCCGAAATACAAAACATGGCATGGCCATAGGTACAAAAGGAAAAACAAAGGTAAATATCAAGTCCCGAGGGAAACAATTTACCCTCACCCGATCGACAAACTTCCGCACCAATGGATCAACGGCCAGACGCTATCTATGATCAAGAGCCCTAGGGTTCGAAAAGGATCCGTAATCAACAAATGCTAAAATGTTGGCTCAAGACCCTTTGGAGGAAGTTGGGGATGGAGTCGAAAAGAGAGTGACGATATTAGTGCGAAACTCACTTGAAACGCAAGGTGATCGAAATGCTTAAATTAAATAAAGATTGTTTCGCCTGACTACGACGAAATGCCCGTGTAAAAGGAACTGTGGAACATAGGCTCCCAATCAAGGATGGCAAGAAGCCCATCAAGCAGACGCCTAAAAGATTCGCACAAAGAATCCTTTCAAGATAAAGGCAGGTAGAAAGATTACTGCTGTAAGTTTATCGTAACCACAAGGTACGTTGAATGGCTTGCTAATATCGCACTGCTATTAAGAAAATGGTTCTTTACGTATTTGTATAGACTTTAGGGATTTAAATACTGCCACCCCAAAAAATGAATACTCTATGCCTATAGCGGAAATGTTAATTGATTCTGCTGCGGGCTATGAATATCTGAGTATGCTAGATGGGTATTCTGGATATAATCAGATTTTCATTGCTGAGGATAATATCCCCAAAACTGCATTTCGATGCCCAGGCGCTTTAGGTACTTATGAGTGGGTAGTAATGCCTTTTGGGTTAAAAAATGCTGGGGCAACATATCAAAGAGCAATGAACACTATTTTTTATGATTTCATTGAGTCATTTATGCAGATTTATATAGATGACATAGTAGTCAAATCTGTTTCTGAGGAGGATAATTTAAATCACCTGGGCCAATCATTCGAAAGAATGAGGAAACATGGCTTGAAAATGAATCCTCTTAAGTGTGCTTTCTTTGTGCAGGCTGGGGATTTCCTTGGCTTCGTGGTCCACAAGAAGGGAATCGAAATCAACGTGAATAAAATGAAGGCCATTATGGAGACGAAGCCTCCTTCTACAAAGAAAGAGTTGCAATCACTCTTGGGTAAAATCAACTTTTTAAGGAGATTCATATCCAATTTGAGTGAGCGAACTCAAGCTTTTGCTCCGCTGCTGCGTATAAATCAAGGGAATTTCGAATGGACGGTACAACATCAAGAGGCATTTGAGAAGATCAAGACTTACTTGATGCACCCTCCTATACTTGCACCCCCTTCTCAAGATAGGCCAATGCGACTGTATATCTCTGCCTCTAATATAACTATAGGTAGTATGTTGTCCCAGGAAAACGAAGATGGCGTCGAAAGAGCCATCTATTATATTAGTAGGGTCCTAAATAAAGCAGGGACTAGGTACAATAGTATAGAAAAACTATGTCTTTGCCTGTATTTCTCTTGTACAAAACTCAAATATTATATTAAACCAGTTGATGTCTATGTTTCATTCCACTTTGATGTTATTAAACACATGTTGTCGAAACCAATCATGCACAGCAGGATTGGTAAGTGGGCTTTAGCGCTCACTGAATATAATTTGGCCTTCAAGCCTTTACAGGGCTATGAAAGGACAGGTTGTCTCAGATTTCATTGTTGATCACTCCGTGAATGAAAACTTCGCGTTAGATTATGTTGAGATCCAGCCATGGAAATTATATTTCGATGGGTCAACACATAAAAATGGAAGTGGCGTTGGAGTATGTATCATTTCGCCTGAAGGAATTCCAACAAAATTCAAGTACAAGTTGGAAGGCCCTCATTGTTCGAACAATAACGCTGAGTATGAAGCATTGATTGCTGGACTTGAAGCTCTGTTGGAATTGGGGGCAACCAGAGTCAAAATTAGAGGAGACTCAGAGTTAGTCATTAAACAGATAACCAAAGAATACAAGTGTATCAAAGAAAATTTGATCATGTATTTTGTTATTGCTAATAGATTAATCAAGAAATTTGAATATGTGGATTTAAAACATATTCCTAGAGTTGATAATCAAGAAGCAAATGACTTGGCTCAGATAGCTTCAGGATAAAGGATATCAAAAGAAAAACTCCAATACCTCGTAGAAACGAGAGGTAGAATAATTGCTACTAAATTATCACCATTAGACTTAGAGAATTTGAAATTGGGTTATGCAGGCCAGGAAGAATTCGAAGTATTAAGCATAGATGCTTTAGCAAACACGGATTGGCGGAATCCCATAGTAAATTATTTGAGAGATCCTTCAGTGAGTACAGAGAGAAAGGTCAAATACAGAGCATTGTCTTATGTGTTAATAGGAAATGAATTGTTTAAGAAAACCCCAGAGGGACTCTTACTCAAATGTTTAGGGGAAAACGAAGTGTATCTAGCCTTGTCCAAAGGTGCAAGGGGCATATGGGCACATCAAGCAGGTCACAAAATGAAGTGGCTTTTGTTCAGATACGGAATGTATTGGCCCACTATGCTCAAAGACTGTATAGAATTTGCCAAAGGTTGCGAAGAATGCCAAATTCATGCAGGCATTCAACATGCTCCCGCAAGCGAATTACATTCGATTGTTAAGCCTTGGCCTTTTAGAGGATGGGCATTAGATTTAATTGGTGAAATTCGACCAACATCATCCAAAGGACAGAGATATATTCTTGTGGGTATAGACTATTTCACAAAATGGGTCGAAGCAATTCCTTTAGTGAATGTGGACCAAGAAGTTATTATAGAATTTATCCGTATAAATAATTTATGTGTTGGGATACCGTAAAGTATCACAATAGATCAAGGTTCAGCCACAGACTAAAAATGCAAGATTTCGCACAAGGAATTGGATTCAAGTTACTTACGTCAACACCTTATTATGCCCAAGCAAATGGTCAAGTAGAAGCAGCCAATAAAGTCATAATAGGTTTGATAAAGAAGCATGTAGGTCGAAATCCAAAAAATTGGCATAAAACCCTGGACCAAGCTCTATGGGCGTGTCGAACATCTCCTAAAGAGGCAACGAATACTACTCCGTTTCGACTTACATTTGGACACGACGCGGTGTTACCAGTCGAAATACATCTACTAATGTAATCCAAAGACAAAACGAAATACCAGTTGACCAATATTGGGAAATGATGATGAATGAGTTACTAGATGTAGATGAAGATAGGCTACATGCTTTGGAAGTTATGAGAAGACAGAAAGAGAGAGTAGCTAGAGCATATAATAAAAGATTTAAAAACAAGGTATTCTCAACTAATGATCTGGTATGGAAAGTCATTTTACCTATGGATAAAAAGAACAGATTCTTAGGTAAATGGTCACCCCATTGGAAGGGACCTTTTCTTGTTTTGAAAACATTTTCGAATAATGCTTATGAAATAGAGAAGTTAGCAGAAGATAGGAGAATCTTAAAAGTAAATGGGAAATACTTAAAAAGGTATAAACCATACTTGCAAGAGATTCGAATTACTTCAGAATAATTAGATGCTGGGATAAATAGAGCCAAGAGAGTATTACATAAATACCAAAATAAGTTATGTTCGAATTACATAAATGCATAATAAGAATCTTTAACATTGCAAGGAAGTGAAAGGAGCGTCTCGTATTAGCCTAGCGAGTTTGCTTTTGCATAAGTTGATTTTACATTGAGAAGAATTTCTGAGGTTTTTGAGCTCCTTAATTTCTTGGTTTATCCCTTCAGCTACCTCCATTTGTTGAAGACTTTGTGTGACTAGATTGGCAAGCCCTTGGTCATCAACATACTTCAAAGTTGTTTGTTCATTTTTTGCATCCTCAATCTTCTGTTTGAGCTCTTCAATCTGAGATTCCCAAAACAAGATAGATCGATCCAAAACGTCATGCCTATCTTTGGCTAGGTTTTTGGCAAGCTCTAAAGCTTCTGCTTGTTTAGTAAGCTTCGAAGTCTGGTCATACGCTTTAGATAAAGCTTCTTGTTTGGTTCGAATTTTAGCCTCGATACCATGTGTCCTGATATATGCATTGTTAACTTTATCAAGCAAGATTTGTAGATCATATATAGTCTCAGCCACGTCAGATGGACAAATACTGAGGTCTATTTGAGACAGCAAATTCTTCATCGAAAAATAAGCCCCAGGGTTATCTTTTAAGATAGTAAAGAGATCAGCCTGAAGGATAGTTTTGTCAACTTCCTGAAGAAGTTGGTCAAGAGAAGTGAGAGGGACATCCTCTTTCGTTTGGTTCGAACCTTCAGATTGATTTTTGCTTGAAGAAGAATCCCGTTGGGATAACATTAACTTGAGGTATTTTAGGGGATTAGTCTTCTTCATCTCCCCTTTTTGTTCTTCAGATAAGGTTGGAGGGTCTGGTTTGGTGAAAACAGTTCCAACAGGAACAAGAACTTCTACTTCTACTTGCATCCCCTTATCTTCATCTTCTACTTGCATCCCCTCATCTTCATCACCATCTGCAAAGTAATGGCTCACAGTATTTGTGTCGCTTCCTCTTCAGATTGATCAGCGAAATGTACTTTTTTTGGAGAAGAATCACTGGGAATGTTAATAACGGGAGTTTCGTTCCCTGTGTTTGGTTCATCAGCTTCAAGGTCCTCTGCCAATGGAGGAGAGGTTGCCTGTTGATCTAAGACCTCAACCAATGGAGGCGAAGTTGCTTGCTGATCCAGGGCTTCGACAGTTCCCACAGGGGTAGCTACAGTGGATGAGCCTTTATTTAAAACATTTTCATTGGAACCTTCTGGTTGGAGAGAAGCTGTAGATTTTTTGCTTTGGATATTGGGAGGATCAACAGGAGCAGAAGGGACACTCTGCATCAAGATAAGGAGTCAACATAGAATAATGTTATATAACTTATCAAGAGAAAGCATCAAAGTAAAATTTACCTTCTGCTCATCAGAAGTTGCGTTACTGCCAATGCATTCTGAGATTACATTCTTCGAAGATGGAGATTTCGAAGGGCCTTTGGATATGGATTTGGGAGCAGTTGCAGGAATTTCGCTGCCAGTGGGATTGATGGTTTGAGAAACTTCACCAGATTTTTTGGTCTTCTTCTTTTTCTTTCGCTTGAGAGGCGAAACATCTTCGTCCTTCTCTGATTCATTTTCTGGGTGAGCATCATCATGTCTCCGTTTCTTGGGAGACTTGGGGGGCAAGCCACTTGCCTAAAAATATGAAGAAGACAATTAGTCAATTTAAAAGTAATTTCGACAATAATAAAGAAGTAAGTGGAGTATTACCTTTTTCTTTTTCTTCTTTAAAGTATCATCTTCTTCGACAGGAGGATTTTCAGTGGTGGTGGTTGTTGCCTTTGAAGTTGAAGTTGAGCCTACTTTAGGCACAACTTTTTCTTTCTTCAAAGATTTTAGATCAATAGCTGAAAAGAATTTTGAAACAGTTCAGTTAAAACAACATAAAAAATATATAAGGGAACTTCGATTTTTCTTCAGTTCCGCACCTTCGCCTTTTCGAGACGTAATAGACATGGCTGACAAGTCGTAGCGAAGGTGCCCTCTGAAATTGTACAAATCATGTTTGGCCCACGTTACCCTTTGGGCAGGTTTTTTGGCATCATTTTTGCAGCTGCGAAAAATCTCCCTAAAATATAACCACCCAGGGTATGGTGGAAAAAAGGCCAAAGCCAGCTCTGAAGTAGGTAGATTTGGAAATTTATGGGGCTGATGTTTAAAAGCCCACCAATACCTATCTTCAAGTTTTACATAAGGAGGACATCGAATCTTTGAAAGCTGTTTTTCAAATTTTTCTTTCAAAGTTTTTGCTGCATCACAAACAGTTCGATGTATATCCATAGGATTATAGACAATTTCAAAGTATTTTTGAAAGGCTCGAATTTCCTTGACATGAGTGAGTCTACCTTTTTTGACGTTCTCCTGCACAATGGAAAAAGTTGTTGTCAATTGCTGTTGAATCTCGATGGTGCTGAACATATTATTCGAATAATAGTTCGTCCACCAGGTATAGAAATCTTTTGTTTTGTAGAAAGAAGGAGTAAAGGAAACTAATGTAGAATCAGCAAAGCCATCATGTTGTTTCTGTCTAGCTTCGATCTCTTTAAAAGGGTAAGGCACCCCTGCCAAACATATCTCTCTTTTCCTGTCGAAAAGAGGCTCAGGTAAAATTTGGCACAATCCAAACTGACGAGCCACAAAATTGGGCTGGTAGGCAAGGATATGTGCCTGACTTCTTACAGGAGTAATTCTGGAAGTGATTAGCCGGGAAGTTAGAAAGGCGCGCCAGATGTCCCTTATAGTTTTTTCTGAAACAGCTTGCTCCAGGGGCATGGTGAACCTAGGTGGTCCACAGTTTCGAGTGGCAAAAGGGGCCATCGAGGAATCAAACTTATGTTTTTTTGAGAAAATCATCATATAATTGACGAAACATGTTTTGAAGTTTTCTCTTTCGTCATTTGGGGTTAGCTTCAGCAATCTAGTTCCCTCAATGCTGCGGTTCGCAACGTCAGGGTGTTCTTCGTTGATTATCCCAAAAGTAGATAGAGATGGTTCAAAAGTGGCGTTCAGCCAGAGCTGCAGTAACCAGAAAGGTCCAGCAAGAAGAAGGTTGGTACCAGTTTTGTAAGTTTTTAGTTTCAACACTGCAGCGCATATGCTCTCATACAAGCTGGTCAGCAACAACTCACTAACGCATACTCTTCGACCGTGGTGTAGTTGGTTCGCCAATGTAATGAATCTGCTTGCCACTTGTAATAATTTACTACAAAAAACATATTTTGACAGCCACAGTGCCAGAAACGCTATGTGTTCGACTTTTGAGACTTCTTCTTCAGCTGAGTGGTAGAAGGTGATGTATTTTGAGAAACTAGCATGCCTAACATCGAAGTCAATAAGGTTGTTTGCATCCTCATTGGGGTCGAAAGTTTCTCCAATAGGGGAAAGTCCGGTAATGGAAGCTATGTCGAAGAAAGTAGGTGTCAACATCCCACAAGGGAGATGAAAAGTGTTATAGGTACTATCCCAAAAATACAAAGAGGCTAGTAGAAAAGGGTGACTATAGCTAAAGCCTAGTTTCGACATTCGAATTAGGTTAAGAATGCCTAGGTTTTCCCATTCCTGGGATTTTTTGTTCTCAACCTTCGTAAGCCAGTCTTGATACAACTGATCTGACGTAGGACATGAGCTAAAGGGTTTAAAGTTTACAGTAACATAGTCCATGTTAAAGGCATCCCTTCTAGGAGTTGATGTTGTACCTTCACCACTTTCCTCTAGGTTTCTGGGTAACTTTACTGCAGATTCGTTTTCTTTAGGTTTTGACGGAACATATTTATTAATAATAGGTTTTGTTTGGAAATAGGCGGGAAAGAATCCCTTTGTTTTTTCTAGACGTTCCGTGGATATCAAAGGACCCATAACCCCTAGGGTTTTATCAAGGACAGTAGTAGGAATGATTACCTGGGAGGCGTAGATAGCTTTCTGTTATGGGGTAAGTTTAGGAGTTGAGATGAACTCTTGGTTGTCAAGATTGATGATCTTGCTTGCTGGTTTAATGTTGGAATCAGAAACTTGTTTGGACTTTGTCATACCCCAAAATTTGCCCTCCTACTCCTCAAGACATTTCATACATCCATACTCAAGGATTCCTCAAGGGTTGATCAGACAAACCCTCTCCTAGACAATCAACCAAAACTAGGGTTTGGCTATCCACAAGATCCAGATGGACTTCCAACATCTCCAATGGTCATCATGCCTCCTCATATGCTTCAAAGAATCTCCATGTCAAGTTTCAAGCCTCACAAGTCAAGTTTCCTCAGACAATTGCTCAGATGGTTGAAAATCAGTTGTATTGGACAAAAAGTCAACTGTAGTCAACATACAGTCAAACTTCATGACTTTTGGTCAACATCCTCATTTTTAAGTTACATTCATCATTTGATCAAGGGTTGATCATGATTCATCAAGAAAACTCAAGATTGGATCAAAAGTCAAACTTTCCAAATTAGGGTTTTTCAGTGAAAAGTCAACTGAACTTTGACTGAGCATAACTTCTTCATACTTTCTCAGAAATTTTTCCACCACCTCTCATTTTGAAGAGAATTCAATTCTCTACAACTTCATGTCTCACAATAATGTTCAAAAAATGCTTCATTTGGAAGGTATGGATCAAAACATTACAGGTCCTTTTCAAAGTCAACAAAAAGTCAACTTTTTGTTTTGAAGTTTTATTGAGAATGGAAACTCCAATTGAGATGAAACCAAAGAGGTTGTTTAGAGGACACTTAGAGCTTTCTAAAAATTCCAAGAACACTAAAAAATGTGGAAAATTGAGCAAAATACACCTTGCACAAGTTGGGCATTTTTGAAGAAGTGCACAAAGAGAAATACTTGTAAAAATCCAAAATTTTGCAAATGGGCCTAGTTTTTCTTGGTTTAAACTTGTGCCTTATCTTATTTGGAACCTTCAAGCCCAATGCCACGAATTTTGTCTTTATTTTTCTATTTAATTTGAATTTTATTCATTTAAAAGCAAATTAAATTTAAAAGTAAGGTATAAAATCAAAATTAAATGCAAAATTGATTTTTCTCTCATGCTTGAGATCCAAGTAACTCACACAAGCTGGCAAATTTCGAAATTTGCATAGATTTTGCAACAATTTGATTGAAATTTGATCAAAAAAGGAAGATTTGATTTCATACAAAATAAAATATTTTCTACATTCATTGATCATTATTTGCTCTTGAATTCAGACCTAAATCCATCTACTATAAATATACAATGCCTACACAACAAGAAAGAACAGAAAAATTGCCTCAAGAACCCTAACCTAAAGTCAAAAAAACCGTGCACTACAAGCAACTTGCAGCCTTGGTTTTAGCTCGTTTCAATTGATTCTAAGCCTTCCATTGCATTCAAAAACATCAAGAATCAAGCAATCCAGTTTTGGTTTGTTCTTATTTTTTTCAAAATTGAATTCTGTTTATCATGCATTTTTAACATGTTTTGATGTTTGATTTGTGTTTAGTTTGAAGTTTGCAAGCTATCTAGACAATCGAATTGCATTTTCATGGCCTGAATCAAAATATGCCATGTTTAGGGTTTTCTGGTTCGAATTAGGGACTCTCTAAATAGGATAAATTGGACAAAACCGATACCACCATCGTGCTCAGAATGAAATTTCTAATCGAACCATGGCTTTAGATTTCATTTATATTGCTTGTGATGGATTTTTGATGTTTGCAGGGGCCTTAACGTCGAGTGTGGCCGACGCAAAATTCCCAGAAACTCAAATGAAGAAGATGATGTTCTTCGCGCGTGAATTTGAATTCCCAGGAGGCGAGTTTGTATAAAAATGCTTCGTTTCGTTTACTAAACACAAAAGACACGTTGGCGTAGTGGTTAAGGCGTGGGGATGGGAAGATGCTCTCAATGGTCTCAGGTTCGAACCTGGTCAGGACCATATTATTTTTCTCTTTTACAAAACTAACTCTATTTTTCATATTTTCTATTTTTTCTTTAATATTTTCCATCCAATTTATTTTATCTTTAATATTTTTTCTCATGCATTTAAAAAACACCAAAAATATTTATTTTTTGCATAATCATCAGAAAAACACTTATTTAATTTTTAAAATTAAAATTATTATTTTTTCATGCATATTTAATTTAATTGCTAATTAATCATTTAAATAGTTTTTAATTGTTTTTAAATTATCAAATCGATTCCAAAAATTACCAAAAAATTATTTTATCATATTAATGTCATTATTAACACAAAAACTTTTTCTCATTCAAAAATACTTATTTTTACTAACATTTTCCTCTTATGCAATTTTCTTCCGTTTTCCGATTTTGCATCTGTTCACAGGTTATACCGTTTTGGACGATTTTTATTGCTTTTCTTTTCCAATTATGTAATTTCCTATGGGATGTAATAGTTTAATTAGGACTTTTATTTCCTCACTTTCAATTATGTATCTGCCCCAAAGCCATGTAATAGCGTAGGACTTTATCTTTCCGCACATACTTTCCGCAATTTACTTTCTGCACCCTATAAACTGCTAGTAATTAGGCGTGTATGGCAAGATTAAAATCGGACATAGATCACTCATAACTCCAAGACAGAAATATCTGAATTGACACACTTTTTTCACACATGCACCCCTTAGGGTAATTCTCTCTCGTTGCCTTTACGATTACAAATGGTCAAGTCCCTCGAACGTAGAGGTATCCTAGCACCGTTGCCTTCAAAATCAATCATCATAGTACCTTCGATAGAAAGATCATAGACCCACGATGTCGCCTACGAATACATGATCTTGACCCTCGATTGTCGCCTACGAAAAATGATGATAGTCCCTTCGAATGTGCTAGGATACTTCCTACAAGTTGCCTTCTATGACCATCCGATGTGCCTTCGAATGTCCCGCTTACATCCAACGAATAGGGTTACCTATCAACTAATGGTATGGATAGCACTATTCTAAAGGAACGTAAAACAACACGAAAATGACCATTCTGAGTAGGTAATAAGACTTTTAGTTGCTTGCTCCAATCAAATATTTTTCACACCTCACACTTTTGTCAAAGTTCAAACTCTTTTCAAAACAAAACATTTCCGAACACTTTGTATACATTCCTACATGAATCATTACAAAGTCAAAGCGAAGTGCCTTTTCAAAACATTTTTGTCAAACACACAAAAATCACAATTTTAAAGTGATCTAAGAGCAACTAAGAGCCCGTAGATAACTACAGATGAAAAGGGGTGCTAATACCTTCCCTTTTCATAACCTTCTCCCTTACTCAGAATCTAACGAAGGTCTTTTTCTGTACTTTTTACCTTCCCTTAATTGGATAAAAGAAAAGTCGGTGGCGACTCTTGCTATCCGCACATTTGCGATACAAAAATCTCAAAGTCAGTTCACCGTATTACAGACTTCCCAGATTTCTTGGATGTGGAGGCTGGCACTGATGAAGAAGACATTGTTGGAGAAATTTTTTTTTTCTGATAATGAAAATCTGGGTTGTTTGAAGACTGAGAGGGTTTTTGGAAAAGTTCAAAATGAAGAAGATGAAGTGTTTTTATAGTCTTCTCCAACGGTTAGGAAAGTTTTTGACCTTTGGAAAAAGTGGGACACGTGTAACTATTTTATTGAAAGGAGAAAAGGTGAATTTTTCAACTTCCTAGGAAGTGACGTGTTGTCACTAATTATTAGTCTTAAACTGCTATGATAGCACGTTTAGGTGTGCTGATTGGACATTTTGCAGAAAGTTGGATACCTACTTTGATGTCATATACAGTGTGATCATCATTGGTGAATCGAAATTGCATGGGACATTCAAGAACAAGTATTTCTTTATATCTATCGAAATAAATGTTCGTGAGGGGCAATTTGTTAGCTGACAATTTTAATTGGATAGATTGGCAGAAGTAAATAATATTTCGAATCAACCTGGGAAAAGAAGTCAATATTAATGATACGTATTGGTGAAGAAATATAAGACCTTTTTGTTCTGTAAAAGGGGTTCTTCGATTGCCAATGATAGATACTGGAATTTCGATGGGAGATTTTAGTGTTTAAAATATAAGGAAACTCCTTTGGTGAATGTGCTAGTATTGGAACGGTCCAAACAGAGGATCAGGTCGAAATTCAAGTAAACATAGAATTCGAATTTCAAATAGACTAAGGATTCGAATTTTAAATAAAAGCGCCATTTTTAGAGGACGCGTGGAAGTCAGTAAACGAAGGAGGTCTGCATGCTTCAAATGTGGCGCAATGTTAAAGTAGGACCGTTAGGGTCAATACACTATAAATAGGTGCTTTTATGTTAGATTTTGGGTGTTCGTTTTATGTACTCAAAAATCTCAAATACTCAAACTACCGTAACTGAAGGGAAATGAGTCAAGGAGACGAAATGTACGTTATGAACATCATGATGCTTTACAATTTAAATACAAGTTCTTTTATATTCGTTTCAATTTTACTGCACTTTCATTCTTAGAATACTTCGATTTCCTTTCATGTCTTTACTTTACTTGTTTTGTAAACACTTTTATTCCTTCAGAAACTGTGTCTTTTCACTTTATATTTTCATTCAAACACTTTATGTTTCCAGATACTTTTATGTTCTCAGAAATCATTTATCTATACGCTTTGAGCAAATCATTTATCTTTACGTTTTAAGTGTCAAAGTTTAAGTTCAAATTAGAAATCATTTTCCCTATTCAATCAGCATATTTATATAGGCCATTTTAGAGAAACTATTTAAGAATTTTACATTCTACAATTTAAAAGTGATGAAGATAATAGGTCTAAACATGGAAATCTATTATGACACATGTGTCCTAGGATCAATCTAGTCGATCCTGCAAGTAACCAATAGTAATTAGTAAAATTGGAAGACTAGCGATTGTTTACCAGAAATCCCTGTAAACACCTTGTCACTAGTTTCTTTCAGTTGTGAACTGCTCCTTTCCGCCATATATCTCTCTTTGTCCCTCTGCAGTTCACGGACTTGTGCTTGTAAATCCTGCAATGTTTGCATCACTTCTGCATTGCTAGGATTTCTTTTTCTTGGATTGTTATACAGAGAGGTAGGAGTCACACCATGACCTTTACCCCTCACCCGTCCCGGATACTCAGCAACACATAGTGCTCGACTGAGTACGCTCCTGATATCCAGGTCATCACCTGTGGATACCGATTGCGATATAGTCTCCTGTAATTCATTTAAATATCGATAATTAAAGACACAATGTTAATTATATATTAATAAACATTTAATATAATTTAATTAAAGACATAATGGTATACTTACACACTCATCATAAACATGTTGCAGATCGGGATTAACAACTCGATCTCTGCCAACACGAGCTTCCTTCCACAACACATGTGCGGGTAATGATGTTTCGTCACTTTGCGTCTCTTCCAACTACGCATTGTTACAAATAATAAAATCATCAATACACATTGTTACAAATAATACACATTGAGAGAATTAATAAGATCGTAGAATTGAGATTTACTTACAATTTTTTCCTGTAAGCGTGCATATCCCAAACGACCTTTTTTATATGGATATGCGGGTTTTGACGCTCTCTCGCGATTTACGGCACTCACTTTCTTGAAATTCTCGTCTCTTCTTTGGCCCACAAAAGCAACCCATTCTTCGGGTGTAATGAAGCTCACATATTTCTTTGGACGTTCAGGATCCTCTTCAACAAAATTTCCTTCATCGTCTTTAAGAAACTTATTTGTCAAAAAAGTTCTCCACCCTCTATGTCTTTTTCCGGCCAAGCCCATTATATACTTTTTGCGGGCATCTTCAATGTTAAAGGACCTCTACAAAAAAACATACGCATAGAGGGTGTTAGTATATGTAATTTAAAAACAATATTGTCGTCAATATAAAGCAAATAACAACAACCATATATGATACCTTTATCTCGGTCCAAATTTTTTTTTTAGCCTCGTCCAACTCTCCTTTTTTCCATCTAGGAGTGGTGATCGGAATGTGCATACGAACAAGCGTACCGATGTAGCTTGTCAGCTTTGCAGAATTAGACCCAATTAGTTGGTCATCATTATTCCAATCTACATTATATGTAATACCTCTATCTCTATCACAGATGATTCCCCGCATGATAGTTATGCCTCGTGTGATATCCTTATCTGAAGTATCTTGTGGAACATTATCTTGTGGAACATCTCCTTGTGGAACATTTTCTGAATTATCTTGATTACTAGCTATTTGACCTGTAATAAAGAAAAATAAAATAAAATAAAATGACATGTATAAAATTCCATAATCATACATAATATAAAGCAAAAAAATGAAATGACATATATTTAAATTTTATTGGATGATATAAGCTATATATATTATACTATAATGAAAAAAATGAAATGACATATATATAAATTTTATTGAATGATATTGTCTATAATTATATATACTATTACCTTTTTCACTAACATCTCTTTCTTTTCTTGGTAGGAATATATTCTACTCGTCTCTTAACAACGCGGACGGTTGGATTGATCCAAATACCCTCATTATGATCATTTCTAATGCATGATTCATTCTCATTTTGATCATTTCTTGTAAAAGATTCAATGTCAACACCAGTATCGCCTTGATCTCCAATATTTTCATCAATTACTTTGTTAGATAAAAGCACTATAGACCATTTCGTACTTGTCGGATCAGTGACATAGAACACTTGTTTAGCTTGAGAGGCTAGAATGAAAGGCTCATCTTTGTACCCCGCCCTGTTAAGATCCACTTGCAAAAATCCTGACTTATCCATCCGTATACCATTATTATTTTCAACCCACTTGCAACCGAATATAGGAATCTGAAATCTCTCGTAATCAAAGACCCAAATGCGCTCGATAACCCCAAAATATGACAGATTTGCAAATTTCGGGTTTAAGTCCTTCACACTAGATATGTGCATTGCTTCAGCTACCAAGGTGACACCACTATTTTGCATAGTACTTTTATCATCTTATTCTTTGGTATAAAATGTGTATCCATTAATTGCGTATGCGCTATAAGAAAACACAACCAAACTTGGACCATATGCTAAACATCTCAACCTTTCTGTTATTGAGGCGGGATCTAAACGATACTTTGAATAAATATGTTCCTTAAACCATGGTATAAAACTTCAATTGTGCTCTCGAACAATCCAATTCTCATTTCTATTCGAATTTAAACCTCGAAGAACACCCTTGTGCATTTCAACATACGGCTCGACCTCAATCTCATTGTGCAGAACATACAAATGCACTTGATCCCGTTCGACCCTTGATACTGTCACAACTTTATTTCTAATTAGCTTCTTACCTTCTTTTTTTTCAACAACATGAGATTTGGGGAGTCCAATTGATTGAATATTTGACAAATATTCAGTACAAAACTCAACCGCTTCTTCAACAATGTATCTTTCGGCAATACAACCCTCTGGTCGACTCCGGTTTTTCACATACCCTTTTAATATTTTCATATAACGTTCAGCAGGGTACATTCATCTCATATAAGCTGATCCGCACAATTGCGTCTCTTTCACAAGATGAACGATAAGATGAACCATTATGTCAAAAAACGAGGGAGGAAAATACATTTCAAGCTCACACAAAGTAACAACTATTTCTTTTTGCAATGTTGGTAAGATCTCAGGATCGATCACCTTACTGCAAATTGACTTGAAGAAAAAAACACAATTTAGTTATTGTGCTTCTTACCTTTTCTGGCAGAATAGAACGTATACCTATCGGTAGAAAATGTTCCATTATAACATGACAATCATGCGTCTTTAAACTCTTTAACTTGAGGTCTTTCATAGACACAAGTCTTCTAATATCTGATGAGTAGCCTTCTGGAACTTTAACTTCACTCAGAAACTTACACAAATTTTTTTCTCCTTTCTAGATAGAGTGTAAATAGCATGTGGTAGGTATGTCCATCTTCCTTTCTTCACGGGTCCCAATTCAGTTCTTATTCCCATGTCTACCATGTCCCCCTTGCTTTAAGGCCATCCTTAGACTTCCCCTTTATATTGAGTAACGTATCAATAACACTGTCAAATACATTTTTTTCAATATGCATCACATCAAGAAAATGTCTTACGTACAAAGATTTCTAATATGGCAATTAAAAAAAAATCGACCTCTTCTTCCACCCACCTGTGACAACTTTATGTGCAAAAGGTTTGCCAAACTGAATATTCACATCTTTCACCTTTTCAAAAATTTGATCACCTGTCAATCCAGGCGGAGCTCTAAGTTGTTCGGTATCTCCATTGAACGCTTTTCTCCATCCACAATACTGATGTTTAGAAGTTAAGAATCTACGATGACCGAGAAAGACATTCTTCTGACAAAGTTTCAATCGCATCGTATCGGTTCCGTCTTCACAAACATGACACGCTTTTTCACCTTTAATGCTATACCCAGATATATTTCCGTATGCTGGAAAATCGTTAATTGTTCCAAACAACATCGCCCTCAAGTTGAAACTTTCTTTCCTATAACCATCATAAACCTCCACACCGTTCTCCCACAAAATCTTCAAATCTTCGATTAATGGTTCCAAGTATACGTCTATGTCATTTCCTGGTTGTTTAGGCCTAGAAATTAACATAGATAGCATCATGTACTTACGCTTCTTACATAGCCATGGAGGTAGGTTATAAATCATAAGAATCACAGGCCATATGCTATGCGAGATACTTTGAATACCGTGTGGGTTCATTCCATCAGTAGACAATGCCAAGCGAAAGTTTCTTGCTTCTTTTCCAAATTCAGGATAATCATTATCAATTTTCATCCACTGTGGAGAATCTGCCGGATGTCAAAATTTTCCATCAATAATTCTTTCATCTGAATGCCAAGTCAAGTGTCTTGAATCGGTTTCACTATGATACATCCGTCTAAATCTCGGGATTATAGGAAAATACCATAAGACTTTCGCCGGAGACAACTTTTTCTTATATCGAGGGGCACCGCATTTAGGACACTCATTTAACGATGCATACTCGTTTCGAAACAAAACGCAATCTTTTGGACACGCATGTATCTTATCATAGCTCATGCCAATAGAGTACAACATCTTTTTTGGCCTCATACGTTCGATTGGGAAGAACATTATCCTCTGGTAGCATATCTTTCATAAGGGCTAATAACTCTGTGAAACTTTTATCCGACCATCCATTGCCGGATTTTAAGTTGTACAACTTTAACACCGCAGAAAATCTTGTGAGTTTTGTACAACCATTATACAACGGTTTCTCTGCATCGCTTACCAACCTCTCGAACATTATGGGACAATCGTTAAGATCTTCTTCAAGCGCTTCTGCAATTTCTTCGACTCGATCATAATCGTATGTATCTGTGCAATCGTCATTTGAAACATAGGTCCTCTTATCCCCCGATTCAACATTCCCGTTACTTTTCTCACCATGCATATTCCAACATGTATAACTTATATCAATTCCATACCGAATTAAATGCGATGCCAACTGAACTGCGTCAACCCGGTTCCCATAACAACAATACAAACAAGGACATGTCATTCGACTGGGGTCTTTGGCGTGTGCAACAGCAAACTTAACAAACTCTGAAACACCACTCTCGTAGTCTTTCAACAATCGATTGGAATACATCCATGTCTTATCTATATCAACTAATTAGTGCACAAAACAGTATACTGCGTTTCTGTCAAAACGCAAAGTATACACGGAATGGATCCGTATCAAGAAAACGCAACATACAAAAGAAAATTTAAGACAAATTCATCACAATACCAGTAATTTGAGGAAGAAATTTACCTCGTATGTTTCGAACTCTAAGAAACGCGGAGAATGAGCGTCGTACGTCGAACTAGGCCGGGAAACGAGAGTGTGCCAATTGATTCTCTGCTTGTTCTAACTTTTCAGCTGCAGCAAAAGAAATATCCCGATTGAGATATTCACAATTACAGATTATAACTACAAAATATAACAAAAAAGGAACCAACATTTGTTTCTAATAGTGAACATACAATATTTCCATTTTCCTTATTTAGTATCGTTAAAAACAATCAATCACTACCATATTATATCCCATTAAATCATATTGTAATTTTTAACTTAATAATATGTTATGCATGTATAAATCAATCAATCAACATTATACCCTCTCCTCCGTTAAATTATATTGTACTAATTGTTAATCTAATAATATGATATGATGAGTGATGGATTTTTATTGGACAAAAGGATTGTTTGTTAGTGCCAATTTTTTCAATATGTATCATCCTCACCTTCTACTATTTTGTTAATGCCACTCTACAACGGTACTACTCAATGTCTTTATGCAAGCAATGGATTGTGAAATTTCAACTTCACCTTTCAACGGGTCTATTTTCATATATTTAAAGGAGTGTCTACTATGGACTGATATAGAGAGTATTTGTAACACAGAGTGGTCTAATAAACATGCAACTGGTGTGATATACTCCGGAATTAGTTTAAAACTAGTTTATGTTAAAAACAATTATTCATAAGAGATCCTAATATAAGATAATCATTTTTTGCTCCATAATTATTTACAGTTTCGATATAATATGATAGTCTAAAAATTCAGAATTAGTAATAGGTACAGTATAGAACATAAATTCAAAATTCCAAATAATTTAGACTCAACCCTATTATGGAAGTTTCCACAATTTTTTATGGGTTCTTTCTGAACAATATAAGCATTTCTAGAAAAAGAAAGATATACATATAAGAAACTCAAAGTCTATTAAACTTAACTATCAGTTCAATGTTAACATAGGTAGTCAAGTAGAATCAATTAGATGCTTTAACTTGAACAACATAGTAGACAATTTACATAGGTAAAAAAAGGAAAAAAGTACAGATTTGTGAATGTCATACACATTCACATTAATGATATAGAAAAAAATATGAATATTGCACTCAGGCTGAAACATGGATACTGGTTGTTTGGTTTGGTTACAAAATGGAAGTCAATATGTTAACCAATAATATGTGTAGAACTTCTAACCAGAAGAAAACAGAAGAAAACACAAGCTAACCTTGTCAGACGGTGAGAACGGGAACGACAGAGAGAACAGGAACGACGGCGAGAACGGGAACGACGGAGAGAACAAGAATGACGGCGAGAACGGGAACGGCGTGCTTGAGGAAGAACGACGGCGAGAAAGGATGCTGGAGGAAGAAGAGGTACACTGCGCGCAAGAACGAAGATGAAGATGATGAACAGAACTGAATGAAGCACAAAAATCGTATTTAGGGTTTTCAATTTTAAATATAAAATAACCTACGAAAGCACTTTTAAAAGCGCTTTCTAAAGCCCACCTACGAAAGCGTTTTTTCCTTAAAAAGCGCTTTCGTATCATAGGCCTATAAAAGCGCTTTAAAAAGCGCTTTCATAAGCCCACCTATGAAAGCGCTTTTTGAAAGCGCTTTCATAAGGCCCCCTATAAGAGCGCTTTTCAAAAGCGCTTTCGTAGGTTAGATTTTTAAAATACCTATGAAAGCGCTTTCTGAAAAGCGCTTTCATAGGGAACCCTATGAAAGCGCTTTTTTAAGCAAATTTTTTTTAAAGCCTACGAAAGCACTTTTCCTTAAAAGCGCTTTCGTAGAGGCGCTGCCAAAAATTGTTTTTTTTTTTGTAGTGAATATAACATATTCCAACCATACACAATGAGCCTATAACATTGATTTACTCCAATTCACATAATTTGGCAATTTAGGGTCAACACACACAAACCTCGAGAATTCTAAATTGAGATTCCTAACTACTCAATCCATTCTATTGATCCAAAATCCACAAGGCATATTAATTAGGAGAAATCACCCCTTACCTTAGCAACTCTTGAATTCTAAAACTCTTTGGTTCTTCTCTTCCTTCTGTCTTTTCTCATTTTCACGTACGAACAGTTTTTCTCAAATGGTTCTTTACTCTCTTATTTTTCCTTATTATTCTATAATGATAATAATAATAAAATAAGGTTAGAGTTTTTTACTCTTCACACCCTCTCCTCTACTCTTTACACCCAAAATCAACCTTCTCATTTTATTTAATTAATTCTAATAATCCCAAAAATACCAATAATTAAATTTCTAATTAAATAAATAATTAAAAATTCGAATTATTTAATAATCGAAATATTGGGGTGTTACACAATGCGGATTGCAAATGAGTGAGTTTAAAGATTTGATCATTTTTTTGCTTCACAAAATTCTGGTGGGAGATTTGGAGGAACTAATGGTAATGAAGGAGTTGTTGAAGAAGAAGAGCAATGTGAACAAAATAAAGAATAATAGCATAATTAGGTTCAACATTTACAGTGTTTTTTTTAATTTATATGAAAATATTATTTTAAGTATTTTGGACTAGAAAATTTTTATTGTAATTTGGATGAACTTTTATTATAATTTTTATTATGTTTTAAATATTCATTATTATATAAATTTATGTCTATTATATTAATTATATATTAATTATGTTATAATTATTCTACTATTATTATTTCTTTTATTTTTGGTTAAATTTTATATTTTTAAAAATTATTTTGTAATTTGCCAGGGGATAACCTCTTGGGTAAATATCATAATTATTACGGAATCTACATTTTGTCACGGACTAAATTCCTAACAACAAATCTGATGTATTGGATACCAAATTGCACATCTTTTCTATGCCAAACTTATCCTATGTTATTCTTGTAGTGTCTATCTATAATAACATTTGTATTAAACAACTGTTGTAACTATCTATAATAACAAAACAACTATTGTAAAATTATTACTTAATACATGTTTTATAGTTTCTTAACTTGATTTAATATTCTGGATTAATTTCTTAATTAAATAATGTTACAAGTTAGTCCTATAACTTCACTTTTACTATCTTATTTGGCCCCTTCCATTAATCATTAATTTCTAACAAGACTCAATATCATAAACTTCCGATTTGTCAAAAATGCAGCAAATTTTCTCTAAAAAAGTTTAAACAGTCACATTAGCAATTTATCACTTATCAACTCTTACTCGGAGAAAGAACAAATGAGATTAGGTTTCTAACAATTTTAACAAGACAAATAGAATGTTTAAATACTAAAGACGAAAAAGACTAAACTATCTAAGTGTAAAATAACATATTATCTAATAGACTAACAGTTATAAGGTTCAATACATGTAAGTTTAAAAAAATTATATGCGCATGTACATTCAAATTGATAGGTCTAAGTTTATATAATCGCCAGACTTCATAGAAGTAGAATCGACTAAGTGTTTATCAGTTGAATTTGGTGAAGAAAAATTTGTTCTTCCTTGATTACTATGCACCACTGGAATTAACACAGAACTGAAAGAGAATGGGAGATTTAGATATTTGGTACTCATACAATTTTCATCTTCATTTGACATATCACTGTGTAAGCAAGCACTTGACTCGGGCTCCTGCAAAATATAGAAGAAAATTAAGACGTCTCTTTCAAAAATTAAACAGGAATTATTGGTTATAAATAGTAGGGGCGTTTGTAGGTTGAGTTGGATCGAATTTCATCAAACATAATATTCAAACTTATCATTAGTCTTTGGTTTGAATATATATATATATATATATATATATATATATATATATATATATATATATATATATATATATATATATATATATATATATATATATATATATATATATATACTTGATTTGATTTAATAACTGGGTTTGTAAATTGACTAATATCCATGAACACTCATAATAACAATTAATATGCATTTTGAAGTTAAAATAATTTAAAGAAACATTCAATTAGGTAGTATCATTTTTATTATTATCTTGTAAGTGCAATCCCTACAAGTAAAAGATAGCAGAGACATTTAATATAATAAATTGTTGATTCAAATTCACAATATCGACTTCCTATTTGTTAGAATTTTTTTCATAAATGTTTATTATGTTTTTAATAAACTATAGTTTTTTTCTTCGAATAGTTTTTATTTTTTTAACTAAATTACAGTTTTGGTCCTCTTATTTTGGTGTTTTCACGACTTTAGTCCTCCTATTTTATTTTTAAATATTTTTGGTCCTTGATCCCCACTTTGGCTACAAAAAACGACTATGTGTTACTTCTGAAAATCGTTAAATTTCTTCAATAATGTATTGATGACCTCATTTGAACGTTCTCTCAGTTGAAAAAGTGGTTAAAAATGACTTAAAGGCGTTTTTTTAGCCAAAGTAGGAATGAGGGACCAAAAGTGGTTAAAAACAAATTCGAGGGATTAAAATCGTGAAAACAACAAAATAGGAGGACAAAAACTGTAATTTAGCCTTTTTTTTAGTGGTGAGACCTAGGCTACTCTTTAAAAAAATAGGAGTAATTTATCTCTAATAGCTTATATCGATGAAATTTTGTGATATAAAATACATTTTTGAAATTAGATATTAATTTAAAATCCTAAGACATTGAATTTATGTCTTTTTCAACTTCAAAATTGTTCAACATTTTCTTTTTCATCCAATATGAGAATCATTATTCAGACTTCACATACCAAACATCTTAATACTAAAAAAATAAAATATATTTTTTTCTTGATTTAATTTTAATTCTTTAAAATTTTAAATTTATATATAATTTTAAAAGTGTATTTTATGTCACAAAATTTTATTGATACAAATCATTAAAAATAAATTATCCTTAATATTTTAATGGGTAACTAAAAATTTATCTTTTTTAGTTCATAGTTATATTGTTATATTACAAGTGTTTAATTATCCTCTATATTTTAGATATTTAAAATATTTTTCAAAAAGATATTTTGAATAGTCTAAAAAGTTCTTCAACAAATGTTTAGTTTTTTTAACATGATTAAGCTTTAAAACTAAAAATCATTTTCTATAAAAGAATAGAGAATGTGATTAGACACTAACATTCGTATAAAACTGCTAAATTTATACTATTGTTACATATAAATTAGATAAATAAAATCCTTTTATTAAGGAACTTTTATAAAAAAATCTATTATAAGAAGTTTATCTATTGTACGATAAAAATACATCAGTTACTTTTAAATATTATGGTTTTTGATATGGACTGACTATCTAAGGAGGAGGGTTTTCCATTGGTCAAGAGACGTGTGGTCCTTTGCCTAATTCATGGTCGGCTTTAGAGATGTTTGAACCGTTTCAAGAGTTAGGTAGAGATTAAAGGGTGGCTCTAGGTTTAGGTTTACCTTCCATCTAAGCATGTAATGCTTTGAACGGTTTTGAACATGTCTAATAATGTAATCTTTTGTCAAAAATTGTCGTCGGTTAATCATTAAGTGGGGTGTATGGTATAGATTTAAATTTCAACATAATCTTGGATGATTTTATAGTTGCGATTTCAGATTGTGATTTTAACAATTTTATTATAAAACACAATATATTTTAACGAGTGCTCTTTTTAATAAAATTGTTAAAGATATTGATGTGAAGTTTAACATGATCACAAGGTAGAAGGTGATCTTTGGTTGTTTATATGTACCACATGCTCACGATTTTTTCATTGTTATTCTTATTATTGAGTTAGGCCAACATATGTCATCGGTAGAATATTGTACTATCCTAAGATACCGTCTTATGATTCATTTATTTCTTAATGTTAAGGTTTGCCCCATTTTGTAAGGCGTGTTTGGATACATTTGGGGAACATGTAATTCAATGTAGGGATCTTTCAGACTATAAATATCGACATGATCTTGTTAAGGATGTCTTGCTTGATATATTGTCGGAGTATCTTTGAAGAAAGGGGCGCCCGTGGAATTTTTTGACTGACCTACTTAAAGGGAGATCGACACTTAGGTCAGCTAATATTTTGGTGTAAAAGTGAATAGGAGAGAAACATGCTTGTGTGAATTTGACGGAAATTTCTTCACTATGTGAGGGCTTGTGGTTTTACTATAGCATAGGCAGCTCTCAAAGCTGTTTATAGTAAAGTGGTTAAACATGAGAAAATGTGTTATGAAAATCTACATATTTTTATATGATTTGTCTTTTTTGACACTTTTGATTTCTAAACGTCAAAAATAGTTGATGATTTATAGAGTTTAAAAATTTATGAATAGAAATGTTATATCTTCAAAATCTATGAATATAGTTTAGTTTTGTGATTCAAGTGTACATTTTGTTATTATTTACTTATCTTCCATTTCGGATTGATCTAATATATAATAATATAGTATAATTAATCTCTTTTTTGAAAGAAATATCTATTTAGAGAGGATATTGGTTAGGCAGACAACATTGGATATAACATCAAGTTTACATTCTGGATATGGTTCAATTTGATTACCATGAGTCCTAGATGTATTTATTATGAATGTTGCAAGACTTCATTGGAATATCTTATTTAATCCACATGGCGAATTTATTTCTATATATTTGTAATGACTGAATCTATTATATATGGGTTTGAGTAGTCCTAACACTCACATTCAATAGACCTTTTGTTTATTAAAAACACTCTCACTCTCTAAACTGACCTCTACCTTCTGGACCAGGAGCAAGATCCACTTTTGTTCTTAGGCTTATAGATGGTGTTCTGCTTTTATTAATGCTCTCTCTTACCTTTCTTTCCCTCAGCTTGCATCTTAGGTCCAATTTTTTTGCTTCTTTATTCTTTTGAAGATTCTTGTTTTTGTCTGTCTCAATTTTGTGTTGTCATTTGTTTGATGTATTTTTTGTGTCGCCATTGTCTTTATTTTTTCTCTCTCTTTTAGATAGTGTTTCTAATCCTTTTGTATATTCCATTAAAAAAAACATACTCGTAATGTTAATATTTGTTAATCTTTTACAAACTTATTGTATGGTAATTCTATATAATCATTTCAAAAAGAATATTTGCATAAAAATGAAAATAACTCCTAATTTTATAAATAAGGACCAAACTTAGGTCAAAAAGTTTAGGTGTGTTCTTATTATCTTTTTAATAGTGTACAATTTCATTTTACATATATGTAAATTATTCATATTTTTACTCCTTAAATAATATATAAGTATATTTATCAAAATTTTATTGAAAAATAGTAAAAATCACACCTAAAAAATTGTACCTGAGTTTTATCTTATAAATAATTAATCAAAAAGTTTTATTAATTAAAACATAACAATAACAATAAAATTTTCTCTCTCCTTCATTATCACAACTATTTCATAACTCTAATTAAAAAAAATTAAATTTTAATTTTTTTTTCTTCATCTTAATTATTTGTAAGAAAGAAAAAACTTAAATACGATTTTTCAGATATAATTCTTATTATTTTTTAATTAAAATATAATAAATATACTTAAAAGTAACTTAAAAAGTGAAAATATTAGAAAATTACGTGTAAAAAATTATAAATTTCTTATATTTTTATTGAAAATTAGTAACACAGCTACAAAATTTATATAAATTTTAACCTTTTACGAATATGGATATATGTATTTTCCTATAGAAATATTTTTATTTTGAAGTGGCTTTTTTATGAAGTATAGACAATTTTTATTTTTTTTTATAAACTAAGTGATAATAAGTTAAAAGAACTCACTGTGCAATTGTAAGATATTATGTTGAGTTTAATAATATCTCGTGTTAGTTGAGTTTAGGGTTTCGAGACTCTTAAAGCCAATTATTTGATGCTTCAATACTGAGTTTATTTTTATTTGAATTGACACTTAAATTCATCAAAAGTTTAAACTAATAAGATAAGGATATTATAAACATGTTTTTCTGTTCAAAAATGAGAAACCAAACACGTTGTAATGTCAACGAAATTATAACAGTACCTGATTTAGATCATAAAGACCAGTTTCACTTATTTGTGAAAGTCCTCTAGTGTATAAAGGTTGGAAGTCTTCAGTGATATTCTTCGATCTAAAGGGAAATTAAAGGATGCGTAAAAGTTAATAATTATAAAATAATAAAATAAATATATCTCAAAATATATTTAATTGATTGTCAATCCATCAGAAGTATGATAAGTATTAAATTATACTATTAATTTTTAAATAAATTATATAACATATCAAAATAATAAATTTTAATTGATTGACAGTGTAAAATTAATTGATAAGCATTAACTTTTAATTTTTTAAGATTAAGAATAATTTATATTTAATATCTGTACATCTTAACTTAACAAGACAATATATTTTCTGGAGACATTTATAAGAAGAAAAAAAAATTTAAATTCATTGAATTATTGATGTATCTTTATTTTATACCAAATATATTAATATTCAATGAATCTAAATTTCTTTATTATTATTATCCAAAGAATGTATATCCTAATTTCACTGACAAACTTGAGATCAATAAAAATTTGATTCATAAAAAGAAAATGAAAATTACCTTTCGGGGGAAGAAGTGAAGCAATGATTGAATTCTGAATTTTCTTCAAGTATCCTCTCTCCCTTCACGTTCCTGTACATCTACAACCAACCACCATGCAAGTACAAATTTAGCAGTGACACAAATTACGAGTGTCACACATAATTTTACCAAAAGAAGAATGTAACACATGTACGTAATCATGGTGAAGACTAATGATCAGCCTTTAATATGAACAAAAGTGTCGTGTAGAATCGATTTTCATGTATATATAAAAGTAATTAAAAGAAAAGTAATTCTCTTTCTCTTTCTCTAAAGCATACACAGCCGTGTGCTTTTCTTTCTCAAAAAGCAACCTAAAACACGTTTGATTTTATAGATCCTGACGACACAAAAAAAGGAATTTCATCTCTCTATGTTTTACTTTTTCTTGAAAAAAATCACATTATATATAATGCCCATATACCTAACCTAGACGCTAATAAATTCCCATGTCATTGTTATTTTTTATCAGATAGTTTAATTTTTATATAAATAAATTAAATGCAGTAAGTTTGAATGTGTCCAGCTTAATTATTAAATGAATAAATGAGATGTCATGAGTCTGATGTATATGTATTAGAGCCGTCTTTGAGGGTGTGTAATGCGGCCTATCGCACTGTACCTCTAAATTTTTAGGATTAATTTATGGTTAAATAGAGTTTTATAAAATATTGTTTAGCTTAAATAATAATTATATAGGACCTCTGTTTATTTTGTCCTTGTAACATTGTAACTAACCTACATAGGTCTCCAAAAATTTATCACGGCTGTAATCTGCACAACTTAGATATATATTGCATGTATAAAATACATTTTGAATAAATGAGATGTTATTTTCTCCCCCATAATGTGAAAAAGTTTAACAAGAAAAGTAGCACAGTAGAGAAGTGGGGTTGATAATGGCATAACAGATATGACTCTCGAAGAAATTTTGTCATGAAAAATGAAAAGTAAAAGGAAGATAATCATCAATCAGTGTGAGATATACATGGGAATTGTGAAAAGTTCACAAATCATTGTTTCCACATACTTTAATACTTTACTGTTGCTTTTTTTGTTTGAGCAGTATAATTTAATTTGTACGTAGCTACTGCAAAAATAGCCCAAACTGGATTTTGTTTATTCAGTCCCATGATTTCATTATCAAAAGAAAGAGAATATTCCATAAGGCAATAGAACATATAGAGGACTAAACTAGGAACATGGCCTATGTACATATCAGGAAAAAATTAGTTATAATTTCAAATCTTAGTGTCACTCAATATTTCCTAGAGGTAGACCATCTCAAGTTTTTGGATGCTACCTGTATATTAATCGCAGTCTAACCCTGAAAAAACAGTTTAACAACGTTTTAACCCTGACAAACATCTTATAAGACTCTAGTTAATCCTGTTTTAAGCGTGTAAATGTGTGATATCTCGTCTTACACGTCTTCAAAGACGGCCATGGCAAGAGAATGAATTTAAATCTAGAATCTACATAAAATATTCTCAAACAAATTATTAAGTAGTAATCACGACACGAGCACTTGATATGAAATGTTCTTAAGAAGCCCACAAGTCTAACTCAACTGATAAAAATTGATATTGGTAGGTTGACGGAAACACTAGAGTTCGAGTTCTAGTTACTCACGATTCTGTGTATGAGTTTCTAATGGTTATTCATCTGAAAACAAAAAAAAAGTTCTAAAAAAAATTGAATATGAATTTTATTATATATATGTACCTGAAGATGACTTTTAATGTGAGAGATTCTGAGTCCCTTCACTTGCATCATATTCAAAATGTGTTTTGGACTCGCCTCTGAAAAATCAGATAATTTGTAAAAATTATTAGTTGTTGTAGAAAATCAAATAATCTCTTGAATATTTTTGATTTGCCCTATGATTTGATGAAGGAAAACTATACTTACTGTTTTTTCCACCAAGACTTTCAACAGTTTGAACAAAGTATTGATGAAGTTCAGGAGTCCATCGAAGGCGTGGCTGTTCTGATTTATGATACTTTCTTACACCACTTCTCTTTGAAATATTATTCTTCATTTTCTCAAACTTCAAGTTAATGAGGTTTTTATGAGATTTGATGATGAAGCAGCAGCAGTTAGAGAAGCTTATATGGAAGACTATATGTGTATATATAGATAAGATATTGGTTTTGTGTAGTCTATATATGATTAAAGTATATAGACAAATAAATGCCGCAGCAATCATAGAATGTTTTAAGGTCAATGACTTTTTATTTCAGAAAACTCAAATTATTGTTGAAACATATACTTTTCATATATTCTTTATATGATTTGTCTTATTCTTTTATTTCTTATAAAGTTTTATACTCTCTCTCTCTCTGTTGGCCGTTTGAACATTCTATGTGTTAATTTCTACCTTTTTCAAAAATGAACAGTGCTTTGAAAATAACATGTACAAAAACAATTATGTCTTTCATATAGTACTACAACATATGAGGATTATAAGATTGAAGTTTTCTAGTTTTTCTTTTTCTTTTTTTATGTATAGAAATTATTTTATCTATAAAATGAAAATTTATTTTTAAATATTTATTAAAGGTAAATTCGAATCTCTATAAAATTTATGTTAGTACGTGAGACATTTTTAGTGAGGAGAGAAAGAGAGAATAATAAAGAAAATTAGAATTTGTATTATTGAATTATATAAATAATGATACAGATTAAGACTATTTATATACAATCATAACTGGGCTTGGGTTTACACAACTTGAATTATATTTAAATATTAAATCTAATCTAATATTTTAACAAATCTAATTTAATATTTCAACACACTCCCATAATCCAAGTTATCGAACATCCTCAAAAATAGTCAATCTTAACTATTCCAAATTTCTTTCTCAAATTCAGGAATCTGTCAATCTCTAATCCTTTGGTGAAGATGTCGGCCAAATGTGCTTCACTTGAGCAATTCCTAACTACAAGTTCACCTCGATTTACCTTTTCCCTAAAGAAGTGAAACCTAGCTTCGATATGTTTACTTTTTCCATGCAGAACTGGATTCTTCGCCAGATTCATAGATGACTTGTTGTCGATTTGTGTGACACCCCGATTTAATTCAAATATTAAATAAATGAGAATTTAATTATTTAATTGATTAAAGTCTTAAATATTTAATTCATCTGGATTAATTGGATCATTTAATGAGGAAAGGCCTGGAGGTGTGCAGAGTAAATGGGAGGTGTGAGAGTAAATCACTCTACTAATTACTAGGTATGGATTAATTATTTTATTGTAATATTAAAAAGGAAAAGAAAGAAAAAAAGAGAAGTTTTTGGAGAAATCATTTCACGTAGAGTTGGAGAAACAAGAGAAGAGAGAAAAAGCCGACGCCGAGAGAAACCGAAGAATCATCGCGAGGTAAGGGGTGATTTTGTTTGATTAATATGTCTTATGGGTTTTGGGAACCAATGGGATGATTGGGTATGTTAGGAAATGGAATTATAGGTTTATAGCATGAAACCCTAAGTTGTGTCAGTGTATGGAGGAATTGATCAGTAGTGTGTCAGATGACTGATAGGAATGTGTAAATTATGTTGTTTGATGTTAAAATGGTATAAAATGATTTTAGATTAGTGTTCCCAATATTACAATTCGTGGTTGAAAGTTTGGAAGTGGTAATGGATGCAAAATGCTGTCAAAAAGTAGTAAATGTCATGGTCGTGGGAACCGGCCTGGGAGGAACCGAGTTCCCAGTGTTAATTTGCAAAAACTGGGAAAATTAGGCTCAGGAACCGGTTCCTCTATAGGTAGGAACCGGGTTCCCATACAAAAACTAGGGAGCGCCTTTTTGAAAACTTTCAGGAACCGGTTCTTGTATAGGTAGGAACCGGGTTCCATGAGTATTTTTCCAAATTTTCTAAAACTTCAAAAATTCATATTTTCTAAACAGTAACTCCGATTCGAGTGCCGTTTTCGGCGTTATTTCTTAAATTTAAAATACTACCTTTTGAAAAGAGAAAAATATTACTTTTCCAAATTATTTTAAAAATAGTCGCGCTCCCGATTTTTGAAAAGAATGAGTAGTTAAGGATAACGGGGAACTATTATGAATGGTATGAGTTATCTGATGAGGTATTGGTGCTTACAGTGTTATATATATATATGGTATTCATTTTGATTGAATGAGATGCACTGGTGATTTGACATGATGTGATTTGTATTGATATCATGATATGTGAAATGATGATGACATGCTTTTATGATGCATGCATAAACATTTGTTGATTTGGTTCATTCCCATTGTGCGGAAGTGAGCTTGCAGAGCCAATAGACTTACCTGGTTAGGGTAGTGAGGCTAGCTTATTGACCCAATGGTTGTGGGCGAATCATGGATTACACTGTCTTTCCACGAGTAAACGGAGCAGTGGGTGAACGCGGTTCACGTTTTGGTACCACATGCATAGAGTCTGCATTGCATATGGGATTGTAACATGTTAGGATGGTTTCCAGTGTTGCAATTGCCATTGTTTGATATATACATGACCATTGTGTGAACTGTTTTCTGCATTGTTGATGATCTTGTGTTTGGTTGATGAACTAATATATTCGGTTATTCTGTTGGATCTAAGAACGTATAATACATATTATATTGAATTGAAATCTCACCCTTACTTTAACCATTTCAGATCCGAAGTGATTAGCCGCTTGGAGTTGGTGAGGATAGCTCTCTAGATTCGAGTCAGTCCATTAGTCCGCGTGTCAGTGTCGTGCTCTGGTAGATGTAACACTGGGAAACGATTGTTTGGAATCCTTTAATGGATATTTTAAATAGTTTTTGAGTTATGTTGATTTAATATCCTGGAATGACTATTGATTGATATTCGGGATTAAATTATGTTGCATTTCCGCTGTTAAACATAATTTTGAGTATGATTTAATTGATGAATATTCTTCAGTGAAAGCATGACGCTGTTTGGTCAAATTTTTACGATTTAAATTGTGACGCCTCTTAATTGTGGATAAACTCTGATTATTTAATTCTATAAAACGCAGGTATTTAGAAGGGGTGTTACAATTTGCAACACCAGTTGTTTCTTCACTTCGACAACCATTTCTTCAAGTACTGATTTGATCCAAATTGCTTGACAAACAACATAGGATCCTGCTATATATTCAGCTTCGCAAGATGACAATGCCACCACAGGTTGCTTCTTCGAACACCATGATATCGGGGCACCAAATACTTGAAAGAAATATCAAGTTGTGCTTCTTCGATCTTCCTTATCTCCACACCAATCAACATCTAAAAAACAATTAACTATTGCTTCTTTATCTTCAGAATTTCGTCGAAAAAGTATTCCACAGCTTAATGAACCGTTCAAATATCTCAGGTTTCTTCTTGCAGCCTTCATATGTGACACTTTTGGTTCACTCATATATCTGCTTACTAATCCGACAGCGAAACCTATATCAGGTCGACTGTTGCATAAATACCTAAGAGATCCCACAATCTGCTTGAACAAAGTTACATCAACTTTGTCTTCCTCTCCATTCTTCTCCAACTTCACATTTGGTTCGACGGCTGAGGATGCATGATTCGAATCATCCATTCTAAATCTCTTGAGTATCTCTTTGACATACTTCCTTTGATGTAGCATCATACCTTGCTTCGTTATTTGAAATTCCATGCCAAGTAAATAAGACAATTTTCCCAGATCCGACATTTCAAATTCCTTCGTCATCAGCTCTTTGAACTTCGACAAGTTCTCCAAGCTATTTCCAGTTACTAGTAAGTCATCAACATATAAATAGATGATTGTTATATCTTGTGCTACAACCTGAACATAGACACCATACTCTGATTTGCATTTGATAAATCCCAATTCGACTAAGTATGAGTCGATATTCTTGTTTCATGCCCTAGGTGCTTGCTTGAGACCATAGAGTGCTTTGTGCAACCTATATACTTTACTCGCTTCCTTCTGAATCACAAACCCAGAAGATTGTGTGACATAAACTTGTTCTTCTAAATGACCATTCAGAAATGTTGATTTCATATCTAAATGAAATGTTGACCAGCCTTGGTTGCATGCCAATGCCACTACTAGTCGAACAGTCTCCAATATTGCTAGTGGAGAAAATACTTCAGAGTAGTCAAGTCCTTCTCTTTGAAGAAACCCTTGAGCTACTAATCTTGCTTTATGTCTTGCTATCAAACCATCAGCATTGTGTTTCAACTTGAACACCCAATTCACTTTGATAGCTTTTGTATGTGCTTGTAATTCGACTAACTCCCATGTGTTGTTTCTTTCTATTGCCTCTAACTCTTCGACCATAGATAACTTCCACTTGTTACTCTTCAAAGCTTCGCTATAATTGATTGCTTCATCACCTGCAAGTAAAGAAAAATGAACTAATTCTCCATCTGGTGTTACCTCGTCATCACCAGTCACTTCATAATCCTAAAATCTTGTTGGAGGAACTCTAGTTTGTTGAGGTCTATGGCTTGTGCTAGCCACACCCTCTTCGACTTCAACATTGTTTGGAATATCAACATTTGCTTCATCTTCGAAGCCAACTGGATTCTTAGTAATTCCTTCAACTTCGACCCCACCAATTTTTTCATCGAAATCAGAGCTCATCAATGGCTTGTTAATTGAATTACTAGAATTCCAATCCCAGGCAGAATTTTCATCAATTACAATGTCTCTACTCAACACAATCTTCTCATTAACTGGATTGAATAACCTGTATGCACCAGTTTTATGTTATCCTACCAGAATCATAGGTTCACTCTTGTTATCAAGCTTCCTTCTTCTTGCATCAGGAATATGCTTATAACACATAGAGCCAAACACCTTCAAATGACTTACTAATGGTCGCTTGCCACTCCATACTTATTCAGGAACCTTGTTCTTTAATATCTTGGTAGGACACCTGTTCAAAATATAGACTGCGGTCGAAACAACTTATCCCCATAAAGACTTTGGCAAGTTCTTCTGATTTAGCATACACCTTGCCATATCTAATATGGTTATGTTTCTTCTTTCAGCAATTCCATTATGTTGAGGCGTATAAGGAGCAGTTACCTATGATCAATACATGTTCTAACACAGAATTTCTCAAACATCTTCGAAGTGTATTCACCACCTCCATCTGTTCGCAGTACTTTGATCCTTTTCTCACTCTGTTTTTCGACAAGTATCTTGAATCTCTTAAAGATTTTGAATACTTCATCCTTTTTCCGGATCACATAGATCCACAACTTCCGACTGAACTCATCAACAAAAAAAATAAAATATCTATTTCCACCAATGGTATGTTCTTCGAATAGACCACATACATCTGAATGTACCACTTCGAGAATGCACGATGATCTCATTGGCATAGTCGAAACGAAAGAATTTCAAGATTGCTTTCTGACTAAACAACCTTCACAAAGTTTTTCAAGCATCTCAAGACTTGGAATTCCAGTAACCATATCTTGAGTAATCAGTTGATTGAGTGATCGAAAAATCAAATGTCCAAACCTCAAATGCCACAACCAACTATCCTTGTGATCAACAACAGTTTTTAAACATCGAACTTCTGTTGAACTGATCATAGTCTTAAATGTCCTATTCTTCGACAACGAAGATTTTAAGACCAAATTATTCTTGGTGTCGAACAATTTCAAAGCTCCATCTTTCATAACAGCTGAGAAACCTTTTTCGACCAGTTGTCCAACACTTAGCAAGTTACACTTCATTCCAGGTACGTATAGCACATCTTTAATCATAGCTTTCCCTCCATTACTCATTTGAAAAACTATATTGTCATTACCTTCTGCTTACAACGAACTATTATCATCAAGTTTTACCTTGATCTTCTTTGACTCTTCATAGTCTGTCAACCACTCCTATCGACCAGTCATATGATTTGAGTATCCTGAGTCGAGGAACCAGATCTTGGATTCGACATGGTTATCAGTAAATGCAGCCATAACCACCATACCTCCTTCAGAATCATTTGAATCTTGGTGTGCAAGGTTTACTCCTTTGTCCATGCCTTTTGTCGATCCATTGTCTTTTCTGTACCAAACTTTTTGGCTACATGACCCCACTTTTCATAGTTATAGCATTGTACACATTTTTTTATCATCTTTGTCCTTTCAATAGTTTACTCCTCCCCTTTTCAAGGATTCAGAAAATCTATCTTCGACCTTATTCTTGTGGGGATTCGACCAAGGCTTTTTTGCCCGAGTCTTGTTGAACTTGCCTTTGAATTTGCTGGAACCACCATCCCTTTCCATGACTATGCTTGTAGAGTCTGTATCGAGACTTGAACTCTTTTCCTTTCGACAATCCTCATCTCATGCGCCTCCAACGAACCAACCAAATCATCCACATTAGTGGTTTCAGGTTTGTTGGATTCTCGAATAGCTACGATAATGTGATCAAAGTGAGAGGTCTACGTTCTCATTACCTTCTCAACTATCATCTTATCAGTTATGGTTTCACCACAATCCTTCATGAGATGGACGAGTTTCTGAACCTTCGACACATATTCTACAACTTTTTCATCTTCTCTCATCGACAATAATCCATAATGTCGACGCAAGTTTTCTAACTTGACAACCTTAACTTTCTCACCTCCTTCATAATACTTCACCAGAATATCTCATGCCTCCTTTGCCGTTTCAGCATGAGAGATTCTGTCGAAATTAGCAGCACCAACAGTCGTTTGAATGCAATAGGCAGCCTTGCAATCTTTCTTCTTGACTTCGTTGTGGGATTTTTTCTATGCTTCGGTTACATCTGTAGCCAACGCAGGAACGTCGTCGGTAACCACCTCTAGGGTTTCATGGAAGCCAAACAAGGATTGCATCTATTTTTTCCATCGGATTCAATTCTTTCCGTCAAGCATGGGAAGAGAATTCATAATGCCCTTATCACTAGCCATTTTCACAACGGTTGATTCACTTGCCCTAGAAATACAATCTGACATAAAATTCTTGAAAACTCGATCAAGAACAATAATCGAAAGCTCTGGATACTAACTTGTTAGTGCGTGAAACACTTTTAGTGAGGAGAGAAAGAGAGAATAATAAAGGAAATAAGGATTTGTATTATTGAATTGTACAAATAATGATACATATTAGGACTATTTATATACAACCCTAACTGGGTTTGGGTTTACACAACTTGAATTATATTTAAATATTAAATCTAATCTAATCTAATCTAATCTAATCTAATCTAATATTTTAACAAATCTAATTTAATATTTCAATATTTTAGTGGATATAGAAAGTTTTTTATTTTATTTTATAAGTAATAGAATTTAATAAGAAAAAGTATAAGGGTACTCAATGCTTACATAAGAGATCTCCTTAAAAAATAGAGGAGATAGATAAATCAATAATAAAAAAAAGAACAATTAGAGTGATTTATCTAAACAATACCATCTCCATGATAGAAATTTAATTGATATAATGCAGTCCTCAAAATTGAACACATATCCTTTAAAAAGAATACCATTCCTAATAATTCACAGCTTCCTCACAGTTGATAACTAAATAATAGATATAATACATATGCCTTATGCATACCGCATTTCATGAAAATGAAACATGAATAACTCCAAGCTCTAGATTTGGCTGCCACTAATCCATCCAGTCCACTTAAGAATCTAGATTTGGCTACCACTAATCCATCCAGTCCACTTAAGAATGACATTCCAAATTCTCTTTGGGAATGCCGCAGTCGAAGAAAAGGTTATCACAATCTTTGTTAGCCTGAAAATACAAAATGGAACAAGTGCTATGAACACTATTGGAATCTGTTATACCCCAAAATTTACTCTCTTCCTTTTCCGTACTTTTGGCCTATAGTTTGATTGCATAAGCATACATGTAGTCGCATGCATAGCATTCGTCATGAGGTTATCAGGCTCCGAAGTGTCCTGAATGACAAGATTTTACTCGCCTTTTTCTTAATAAAGTAGATTTCGAGTTTTTGGTGTTGTGGACACTCCCGAAGGCGTATATCTCGTCTCCTTGGGTATTTTCTGTTGATTTTCGGCAAGTAGCTCCCTCTCATTATTATCTACAATTTTCGTTTGAAGGACGAGAGTAGGTTTCGCGGGGAAGGTCCTCAAAGAAACAGTTCTCCCAGTAAATCGTGCTGATTTTTAGTGCTGAACCGCACATTTTGGCTCACTAAAAGATCTTTATCTCCTAGCTGGAAACTCGGAATTGAGCGGGACAAATTTCTAAAATTTCATATTTAAGTCCTCTACGACTTTAATTTGTAACTCCGGGGCTGATTCTTCACCGATCAGTACCAGAATTTTGTTTTTTGAAGTTGATTTATGAGCTGAACCGAGCAGTTTCATCTGATACGTGAGTTTCGGTAGGCCGTATCTCACTCGATTTTCATCGAAACGAGATGGGACCAGTGCCAAAAATTCAAAAATTGTGTTAGCTTCGTTTGTCTCACAAATACTCATTTGCAAATTTCGATCAGAGGGTCCTCGTTCGAGGCATCTTCTCCATAGAGCGCAAATAAAATTTTGCAGGTGTCAGTGGTCCAAAATTGGTGCTGAAACTTCAAAAATTCTTATTTCCTTGACTGTTCATCGGATCAAGTCGGGATTTTGATTCAGGCAAGCAAAATTGTAATAGAGACACTTTTCGTTCACAGTCCGACTCCAAATTCCGCACGGATTTGGCTGTTTTGGATTAATTACGAAACTTATTTGGATAATCATGATTTAGGCTTGATTATGGTTCTTAGGCCCAATTCCTAGAAGCTATAAATACATTTTCCTCTTCACAAATCACAAGAACGCCATCATTTGCTTAATTTTCACTACCAATCACACTCCAATTTCTCTCAACACACAAAAGCACAAGTTCAGAAAAAGTTCAAATTACGCTTTCCTCCAACCACCACGGCCGCCACCGACCTCCGTTCGCACCTTCTTCACCACAGATGCTGGCCGCGCTAAGCGTCTGCGATTTCTGGTTTTCTTCCTCGCAACACTTCTCTCTTCAACCTATGTCATTCTCTCATCCTTCTGCATGCATTTGATATGGAAGGAACGGTTTCATCTTGATTTCTTCCCCAATTGCAAGATTCAAGGATTTCTCTTTCATCTTCTTCAATTCTCCATTGAAGATTTCAAGTTTTCTTCAAGAATCCATGGCTAATTCTGAAGATTATCATCAATTCATCATTGATTTGGTATTTTCTTTGAAGAGCACAAGGAATTCCTCTTCAATTTGACTCAAGCTTCAAGTTCAAGTAAGTGTTAGGTTCAAATAAGCACTTATTTTAAGTTGTTTCTGACTTTCAGCTTTTCTTGAAAGAGAATACTAAAATTGCATGCAAATTCAATGTAAATTCTGAATCTAGAACTTGTATTCTTGATTTCTTTTATTTGAATTGGATTTTGCCGCCTTATTTGTGTTGGAGTGAGGATTTTGTACATAACATGCATTTGTCCTTGTACATTTGTGTTTCCCATGCAATTGAGTCACAAATTCGTGCACATTGCATCCTCCATCACATGCTCACACATTAGAGAACATTAGTTTGTTTTGTTTGCATCAATCCATGGTAACTCGAAGCATGATTTACATTCGACATGTAGATATCCAAGCTTCTCATTCGTTTCGCTCCGCATGCATTATACATAAGTTCATTGCACATGCATTCCAAGTGTTTGTGTTAATGTATGGCTTAGTTTCTTTGAAGGAAATCTCTAAATGTCATGACTAGCTTGCATCACCGTACACATGAATATTGGAAGTATCAATTTGATCTGCATTCCTCGCATGTTCATGCATTGCTACATGTATATGAACATTGGTTTTATCGTTTGATTTGCATTCCTCGTATGTTCATTCATTAATTTACTATGACCATTGGTTTTATCGTTCGATTTGCATTCCTCGCATGTTCATTCATTACTTTGCTATGAACATTGGTTTTATTGTTCGATTTGCATTCCTCGCCTGTTCATTCATTACTTTGCTATGAACATTGGTTTTATCGTTCGATTTGCATTCCTCGCATGTTCATTCATTACTTTACTATGAACATTGGTTTTATCGTTCGATTTGCATTCCTCGCATGTTCATTCATTACTTTGCTATGAACATTGGTTTTATCGTTCGATTTGCATTCCTCGCCTGTTCATTCATTACTTTTCTATGAACATTGGTTTTATCGTTCGATTTGCATTCCTCGCATGTTCATTCATTACTTTGCTATGAACATTGGTTTTATCGTTCGATTTGCATTCCTCGCATGTTCATTCATTACTTTGCTATGAATATTGGTTTTATCATTCGATTTGCATTCCTCGCATGTTCATTCGATTTTCACTCGCTATGTGACTTTGGCCTAATAGTATAGACCATATCATTGCATGAGAGCATCGTAAACAGGTGTTTTGGGCCAAAGATGACATTTTTGCAGGTTGTAGGTCGTGCTTAGCGCCACCAGGAGCATGCTAAGCGCCAAACTCACTGACTTTTGTTTTGCAAGTCGCGCTTAGCGCGGTCCTGAGCACGCTAAGCGCGCTGGCCTCTGTTTGGGCCACACTCAGCACGATATACCGGGCTTAGCGCGGTCTATTGGTGCATTTTTCTGTTTTTCTTGATTTTAATGGCAAACAGTAGTCACCCTAGCCATGCCTAGCTACTGTTTGTGCTCTATTTCATGCAGGGACTTGTGTTGCATATACATTTGGCACATTTCTCCGATGTTTGGGTACATGCGTATGCATTCCCTTCGCTTGCTCCTTGGGTCTAACTCCCTTCCTGCAGGTGTTGTTTGAGCTTGTACACCCATGTGTACACCATTCCTATCTTGTTTTGCTTGCTCTAATCTCGTTCTTGCAGGCATTATCGCTTCTGATGCGTATTGATGCGTATTCCGCTTGTCTTGATGCTTTGAACAATTCTCACCGATTTACTCATGTTGCATGGCTGCAGTACTTGAAGTTTTCCAGATTATTTTCATAGCTTGCAGTGCTCTTCGAATTCTATATTCGTTCGGTAGTTCCTACACCATTTACCACATTCTCTTACAGCTTTCCTAGATACCATGAGAAGTAGGGCTTTGCAACTTTCTTTTGCCATGAGAAGTAGGAATAGAGATGCATGATGGGGCTTCCGTAGTTGGAGCATGTTCAGGAACCCCTCTGGTTTATTTAAAGAACCGTTTAGGGAAATTCTACTTGTGATCTGTGCATATTTGCTTGTTTGTTTGTTTTCCTAGGAGCTTGGTTAGGATTGGTTCTTTATCCTAGACATTACCCGTCCTTTGCATGTCAACATAGGTAGATATTTCCCTTGCATCCTAAACCATAGGTCCAGCCTCTTGCATGACGACATTAGGATAACACTTAGCTAGTCTCCCTTTTGTTCTAGCAATTTCTTTTGCATGTTGCATATGATTAAAACTAAAACTTCCTTTCTTTTCCTTTCAAGCTCAAAATACTTAATAATGATTTAAACTCCTTTTTCAAGGTAAAAACAACCAACCAACACAAACTCTTTTCGCCTTTGTGCGCTTTATTTTCTTTTTGTGTTTAAAACCTTTTTCACAAATAAAAAACACAAAACCCACCAAAACAAGTGAGCCGAACTACGATGCTCTGACTTTCCCATTGCACGCGGGAATACGTAGGCATCTTGTCATGGGGCTCGATCGAGCAAACTTTGTAAATACTTCCTTCTTTTCCCCGTGGTTTCTTCTTTTCTCTTTTCTTTTGCATGCATGATAGTGATTAAGTATAAATAGACATAACACACCCTTTGGCTAGAAATAGAAAGTGGATACCGTAGAGTACTACGGGCGTGTGGGCTGCTAATCCCTTCCCCTCACGTAACTAACTCCCTTACCTATATTCTCTTGATCTCTCGGTCATAGGACCGCGATTTCTCCCTTCAGGATTACTCGATGTTTTCCTTTCTTCGTCGTGAGATAAAAGATGTTCGATGGCGACTCTATTGATACCAGTTATCAGTCGGAGGTCCAGCCGGGTGCTTTCAGAATCAATTATGCCTCTTATAATCAATTGATCTCTAGTAGGGAGCATTTTCAACACCAATCTCCAAGCAAAAATCAGGATCTTCAACGGGGCTTTAGTCTTCAACAAATTAGACAGGCTGAGACTCTGCAGAACAGTTAAACAAGGAACAAAATCTCTCATTTCCAAGGTTATATAACAATACTAAACCGAATAATTCTTCGTGTCATTGATATCCTGGACGAAACTATCCTCAATCGCAAGAATAGGCACGTGATCCTGCAAAAAAACCAGTTAACTCATTCTCCACGTCCAGTTCTTCCAGGACCACACCCCGCCTTCTTCCACACTAACGAAAGGCTGATTTACTAAAAGAAAAACCCTCGGGTAAGCCACTTTTAGACATTGACTTCTCACACATTTACTATGACATAACGCAAAATCCATACAATCTCCCAACCTGCAACTCAGATTATTGGAGAAAATGTTTCTATCCATACCAACTTTGGCATCAAGAGTGATCAAATCCCTCCACCAAATAGAATCACACTTCCTAATCAAACTTTTTTCATTCATAAACTTAAGTTTATCAGGAATATTGTATCTATGCTTGAGAATGTCGTACCACAAAGCGTCTTTCTCCTTCAAAATACGCCACTTCCATTTGAGAAGTAAAACTTTATTGAAAGTATCTAAGTTCTTGATGTCAATGCCCCATTTATCTTTCGCACACTTTGTCCTAACCAACCCAATGTTATTTCTTCCTAGAATCCAACCCCCCTCATAAAAAAATGTCTTGAATGCTCTTGATCAAGTTAATCACTTTACAAGGTGCTCTATAGAATGATATAGAGTACAGAGGTAAAGAATTAAGAACCGAGTTTATCAACGCCACTCTACCTCCCAAAGATAGATGTCTACTCCTCCAACTAGGAAGCATTCTCCTCAAATTATCCACTACATCGCTCCACATAATTGATTTCCATAGGTTGTCTCCCACCTTAACTCCGAGAAACTTGAAATGCAAAGAACCTATTTTGAAAGCCAAAAAAAGAGGCAGTATTCATCATGTAATCCTAGATACAAATACCGAAGGTGTGACTTTTCCTAAAGTTTAATTTTAGACCTTACACCAACTCAAAACCCCTAAGCACATATTTGATGCATGGCCAGTTGGCCTGAATTTTGTCAAACTCAGTACTCAATTTATAAAGAATACTCTAGTTTTAATGAGGTAAAATGACCCCATCAACATCAATGAGCTGGTTTGAATAAATCCATTAATTTTTTAGTTGCATTCACTACTAGAAAATTCTCTTTTAGTGACCGATAGAGTGACCGAAATTTTTTGGTTACTCTAGCGACCGAATTAGCCATCAAAATTTGATATTCATGGGTCAACTTTAAATTGGTCACTAAAATAAATCAGCCACCGATTTAGTGACTAAAATCTTGTGACGACCTCTTCGGTCACAAAAATTATTTTTAAATATAATTTAATTTATTTGAAAAATCAGAGATCAAATTTTGCTCACTAATATTTTTATTTTTTTTCTTCTATTTTTTAATCTTCTTAGTTATGTTACTATCTCTCTTCTATTTTTTAAAATATTTTAGTTATCTTTTAATTCTTATAAAAATTTCATCCTTTTACTATTTTAATAAAAGCTTAGCGACTAGCACTTTTTCAACCGAAAATTGATGGTCGCTAAATCGGTCACTAAACAGTTTACTGACCGATTTTTAAGTTTTTTCGGTTTCTAATTATGTCACTAAAAGTGAATTTTTAAATAGTGGTTAGATTGGATAGCGGGTTGTTCAAATAATTATTTTATTTTATTAATATGAAATGATTAAATGATGAGTCATCATACTTTTCATAAAAATTACTAACAATTTTATCTTTTTAAAAGAAATTAGATAACATGTTTTTACCAACTTTTAGCATCTTAAAATAATAAATGATATCATCAACTAATTAAAATTATCATAAAATACTAGCAACAAACTAAAATTGCATGACATAAAATTGTGCTAATATAAAAATAACTAAATACTAAAAACATTCAAAATTAGTTAAAGTCATTTTTCATAAAAATAGTAAATCTTAAGAGACTAAAATTACAACAACTGAATTAATATTCATCAAATTAATAGGCCAAAGCAAATTAATAGGCCAAAGCAATGTTGTTTCACAAGGTTGCGATCCTTGATAAAACACACTCTCGGCTAGACCATTTTGTTGTGGTGTACGAGGTGTGAAATATTCATGTATAATATCATATTCTTTTCAATATGCAGCAAATTCAGTAGAAAAGTATTCAACGTATGTATCACTCTTAAGAACTTTGATACTTTTACTTAATTGCTTTTCTAATTAGACTTTATAAATTTTAAAGGTATTAAAGGCATCATCTTTATGCATTAAAAGAAATTATCAATAAAGGTAATAAAATACCTATTTCCCCTACATGTTAACATGTCATTAAATTCACACAAATATGAACGCACAAGATCAAACAAGTTGTTCTTTCTTACACTTATCAAAGATTTCTTAATCATCTTTGATTTAACACATATTTCACATTTTTTGAAATTATTAACATCACATGAGATCAAACCAGATTTAATTAGTCTCTTCATAGTACTAATATCAATATGTAATAATCTAGTATATGCCATAAAGAAACAGACTCAAACATATAAGCGGAATTAGAAATTTTACTAATAATATTGTCGGTAGTACAAAGTTTTATCATTTTCTTGGAAGAATATCATTTTCCTACAAATACACTATTATTAATTAATTTTCCCAATTTATATACTAAATTAATGTCCAGTTTTCCCAAAATATTCTCACTAATAAGTTCCTATCTATGTCGGGAACACAAAGCACATTGGCCATAGTCACTTTCTTTCTTTCTGAAAGTGTTGACATCAACTAATCTCATTCCAACTAACTTTGATTGTCATTTGATTTCCCATTTGAACTTCTTGTTCATTCTTTAATTCATAATAGGTTTGGAATGTTGCTTTTTCATAAGAGACATGCACAGTAGCACATGTATCTTACTGTCATCATTGTACCTTGCCTTTGATCATAATTTCACTCCCTATAGTGATTATGTCGTCATTAGCACGAACAAAATTTTCCTTGTTTTTTAACCTGTTGTGCATGCAATCTTGAGCAAAGTGGTCAGATTTTCCTCACACGTAACAATCGCTTGGGACCTTTTGGTCTGCTAGTATCTTTCTTAGGTCCAACATGTATCTTTATACCATCATGTTTCCTTTTTCCTTTAGCGCTCAAAGCATTGGCTTTAAAAAATCCAACAAAGTCATATTTCTCGCTATTCTTCGATTCATCGATTTAAAGAATTTTATGGATTTTCTCCAGTGAAAAATCCTCGAAACTATGCAACAATTTCCTCATTTAGCCTTTCCATTAACGTGACAATTTTTAAATAATCGCACAAACTTGGAGAGCTTTGGGAATGTCTATTTTTTACCGCTTTTATTTTTTTACGAGCACTTGTAACTTATGTTGTAGTACTTCTGCAAGACTATATGGTAATGTGTTCAAAATATGTCTACGACATAACAATTCACTCGACTATATAAACACACCTATAATAATAGTTGCGAAAGGCGTATAATAACAGTTGAACAACAGTTTTTATGTAAGGTGTGATTGTATGTGGGTTATTTACAACCACAATCTAGTCTCCATGGTAGAAAACTGAAAAGCGTACTACCTATTAACATAGTTGTTTTAAATAACAATAGTGAAAAGTAACACCCTTTTTGTTGTTTAAACAACCTTTCATTACAATTTTATCTTTCAATTGTGGTAATATGTTCTTTGAGTTTATTATAGCATATGTGAATTACTTATTTTATCAACTACTAACTAAACATATAACCTTCAATGTGATATATAAATTAATAATTTGACAAATTAATTTATATTAAAATAACAAGTTACAATAATCAATATTGTCCTGGCTTTTTTCCTTTCATTCTTTGTATCTCTCTCGCTTTTTAAGTGTTAGAATTATGTTCTATGTAAATGACTCTTCAACCAACACTTAATTCTCTACTAGTTCATTGGAATAGTAAAGAAGGTAGTGTTGATTGAAGAACTACAAACATTAAACCAAATTCTAACTCTAGAAAAGGGAGAAAGTTACGTAGAATAGAGGGAAGAAAACTCGAAAAACCTTGATCAATGTAAGTTGTTTTCTAAAATAACTTAATTTTTTATATTATAAATTTTTAATTCAATTATGTGAGATATTGGGTCGAACTCTATTGTGTCGAAGGATGCTAGAATTGTTAGCATCGAATTGGGCCTGTTTGTTATGTCCAATTGGTTAAGTTAGCTTGTACCCTAAGTTAGCTTGTAATGGGTATTTGTGATAAAAGCCCATTAGTTTAGTATGTTAGGTTTATTATAAATAGCATACTAGTCTCTCATCATTGCATATTGCAAATCCTAATTTAGGGTGAGAGGGTTATTTGTTATTCTTGTATACTTGTAATCTTGGTTTTAAGATAAAGGAAAGAATAACAGTTAATAACCAATCCTTGTGTTCATCGTGTTCTTCATTCTTTTTCCCTACAAGCTTATATATATTTGTTTTAAGGCATCCGATTCACAACAAATTGGTGCGGTGGCGTGGAGAAGATGCCTTCGACAAAGTATGAGATTGAAAAGTTCACCGGAGTGAACGATTTCGGTCTGTGGCGCTTGAAGATGAAAGCCCTACTGGTTCAGCAGGGTTGTTTGGAAGCGTTGAGGGGAGAGTCAGCCATGAACGAAGAGTTGACGGCAGCTGAGAAGAAGGCAATGATAGAGAAGGACCACAGCGCAATTTTGTTGAGCCTTGGTGATAAGGTTCTTCGACAGGTATCAAAGGAGACGACGGCGGTAGGGTTATGGGTGAAACTTGAAAGTTTGTACATGACTAAATCGTTGGTGAATCGACTCACTGAAGCAAGCTTTGTATTCATTCAAGATGATTGAAGACAAAGTGTTGAGCATTGGATATGTTCAACAAGTGATTCTTGATCTTGAAAATATTGATGTGAAGATTGATGATGAAGATCAAGCGTTGTTGTGCGTTGCCCGATCACATGCCCACTTCAAAGAAACTCTCTTGTATGGAAGGAGTCCCGACCTTTGAAGAGGTTCAATCACCTTGTATTCAAGGACTTGAATGAACGAAAGGAGCATAAACCTTGACGGTTGGTGAAGGTTTGGCGTTAAAGGAAAATTCTTGCGAAAGGATAATAAGTTCGACAAGAAGAAAGGTAAAAGTCGTGAAGTTTTGATGGTGAAGCATCGGTATTCGATGCTATCATTGTAAGAAGGAGGGTCACACAAGAAAAGTGTGCCTGAACGCTGAAAGATCATGGAGGAAAGGATAATGGCAATGCTATTGTTCAAGATGATTTCGACTCATCTGATGTTCTTGTGGTTTCAAGCAGCAACTCGTCGAAGGAATGGATTATGGATTCTGGGTGCACTTGGCACATGACTCCAAACAAAGACTTGTTCGAGGAATTATGTGATCAAGATGGTGGATCTGTATTGCTGGGAAACAACAAAGCTTGCAAGATTGCAGGTATTGGATCTGTGAGATTCAAACTCCATGATGAGTCAATAAGGTTATTGACTGAAGTCAGGTATGTACCTGATTTGAAGAGAAATTTGATTTCTCTTGGTGAATTCGACAAGAAAGGATATGTTTTTCGAGGAGAGAAAAGTATCCTAAGAGTCATGAAGGGGTCGAAGGAAGTCTTGAGAGGCGTGAAGAAACAAGGCTTGTATACCCTTGTGGTTGAAGTTGTAAGTGGTTCGACAAATGTTGCATCCACGAAACCGTTGTCGAAGATAGAAATCTGGCACATGAGATTAGGCCATGTCGTTGAAAGGGTCAGTCGAATTGGGAAACAAAATTTGCTTGGTGGAGACAAAGTCGAAAAGTCAAGTTTTGTGAACCACGTGTACTTGGAAAATCTTGTAGAGTGAAGTTCAACAAAGGCAAACAAAGAACACATGGATCCCTTGATTACATCCATGCTGATCTTTGGGGGCCTGCAAGGTGTCCATCACATTCGTGAGCAAGGTATTTTCTATCTATAGTAGATGACTATTCCGAAAGTTATGGGTATTCATTCGAAGACTAAGGATGAAACTTTGAGAATTTCAAAGGTTGGAAGACTCGGTCGAAACCAAACCGCGAAAGGTCAAGAGGTTGAGAATGATAATGGTCTTGAATTTTGCAATGAGGCATTCGACAACTTTTGTGCTGCCTCGGTATTGCAAGACACGAACATCTGCAGCACTCCACAACAAAATGGTTTGGTGAAAGGTTTAATCGAACCATCTTGAGAGAGTTAGATGCATGTTGACTAGTCTGGCTTAAAGAAGGTGTTTTAATGAGGTGTTTCGACATCAACATATCGATAAACAGATGTCCTTCGATTGCTTAGATATGAAGACACGAAGAAGTTTGGTCGGGACATCCACCAAATCTCGACAAACCGAGAGTATTTGGCGTAGCCTATGCTCACATTAGGCAAGACAAGGTCGAACCTAGAGCTCTTAAATGCATGTTCTGGGATACCAGGGAGTCAAAGCTTATAGGCTATGGTGCCTAGAGTCAGTCACGAAGGATTATCACCGGTCGAGATGTTGTTTTCAATGAAGTGAAATGGCTTTCAAGAAAACGGATGATATTGGTTATCGACGAAGAGTGGAACAGTAGATATTCCGTTGAGGTGGAGCATGTTGATCGAATTGCATATCCCGGATAAAGTCGAAGAAGCGGATGATGTGATGAAGTTGAGGAACTGTTGATGACTATCTATTGGCAAGAGATAGGACACGAAGAGTCATCAAACCACCTCAAAGGTTTGGGTATGCGATCTTATAGCTTATGCCTTAATCTCTGCAAGTGAGGTTCGGACGAAGAACCAAGAGACCATAAGGAAGTTATGAGGAGTCGAATAAGACCGAATGGTGAATGCCATGGATGATGAGATGAAGTCTCTTCATGATAACAACACTTGGGAATTGATCAAGAAACCGCTAGAGCCGGTTAGTCACCGTAAATGGATTTTCAAAGTTAAGGAAGGAATCAAGGAGTGGCGTCGAAAAGATACAAGGCAAGGTTGGTTGCAAGGGGTTTCACTCTAAAGAAGGTATAGATTTCAATGATGTGTTTTCCTGTTGTGAAGCATAGGTCCATTCGAATGTTGCTTGCCATGGTGGCACATTCGATCTTGAAGAAGATGGATGTGAAGATGCGTTTTGTATGGTGATCTAGATGAAACAATCCGATGAGGCAACTGAAGGGTATGTCGAAAAGGGAGAGGAAGATTATGTGCAAGTTGAATAGATCCTTATATGGACTGAAACAATCTCCTCGACAGTGGAATAAGAGATTCGACAAATTCATGACACGCATAAGTTTCGTTAGAAGTCGGTTCGACCACGTGTTTACTTGATTTCCCCGGTAATTCATTTGTTATTTTGTTGCTTTATGTTGATGATATTCTTATAGCAAGTAACAATGTCGAAGAGGTATTGAGGGTGAAGGTGAACTCAATAAGGAGTTCGAAATGAAGGATCTAGGAGCGCCCGATTCTTGGAATTGACATTCAAGAGATAGAAAAAAAGTTATGCTTATCTCAAGAGGCATATTTACGAAAGATTCTCGAAAAGTTTGGTATGTCGAATTCAAGCCTGTTGTGACTCCAACAAACCCTCAATTCAAGTTGAGTATTGATCAATGTCCCGATCGAGGTCGAAAGAACTTATATGAATAGCATCCCATATGCTAATGTAGTAGGTTCTTTGATGTATGCTATGGTTTGTACTAGACCCGACATAGCATATGAGAAGTCTTGTAGCGGTACATGGCGAATCTCGAAAGGCTCACCGCAAGCATTGAAGTGGATTCTAAGGTACATAAATGGGTCTCTGAGAGTCTTAATTTATGGTGGAGCTTTTGGTGAAGATGGTAAAGCGAATCGAAGGATATGTCGACTACGATTATGCAGTTGTATGGATTCGAAAATCTATTTCGGATATGTTTTCACTATGTTTGGTACACTATTAGTTGAAAGCAACACTTCAGAAGGTTGTTGCATTATCAACCACTGAAGCGGAATATATTGCTTTAACTGAAGCTGTGAAAGAAGCATTGTGGCTTGAAGGTTTTGCTAAGGAACTGAAAATTCAAGGGGAAGTTATCACTGTTAAATGTGATAGTCAAAGTGCAATACACCTGTCGAAGAATTCAGCCTATCATGAGCGAACCAAGCACATTGATGTGAGGTTGCATTTCGTCAGAGGGGTAATCGAGCGTGGAGAAGTCCAAGTCAAGGTTTCGACGGATCATAATGTCTGCGATATGATCACCAAGACATTGCCTAGTTGCAAGTTTTTCCACTCTATGCAGTTGATAAAGCTGCATGAAGAAAACTAATTCGTTAGTTGATAATAGAGTTTGTTCCAAGGTGGAGATTTGTGAGATATTGGGTCGAACTCTATTGTGTCGAAGGATGCTAGAATTGTTAGCATCGAATTGGGCCTGTTTGTTATGTCCAATTGGTTAAGTTAGCTTGTACCCTAAGTTAGCTTGTAATGGGTATTTGTGATAAAAGCCCATTAGTTTAGTATGTTAGGTTTATTATAAATAGCATACTAGTCTCTCATCATTGCATATTGCAAATCCTAATTTAGGGTGAGAGGGTTATTTGTTATTCTTGTATACTTGTAATCTTGGTTTTAAGATAAAGGAAAGAATAACAGTTAATAACCAATCCTTGTGTTCATCGTGTTCTTCATTCTTTTTCCCTACAAGCTTATATATATTTGTTTTAAGGCATCCGATTCACAACAAATTAGAAAGGTTATTTATTTAGTGACGGGTTGGTATAAAATTCAAATCACATATGATATAATAAACTCATCTAATAGAATTGTTGGTTTAACGTAGTGAAAGTTGCAATATACAAGGTATATATCAACAAAACTCAACAACTTACAACATATAAATCATTATCAACAACATCAATTTTTATCAACAACAATATATATGAGCAAAAACTAAATCATCAGCGACATCCAAATTTTATCAACAACAACACACCTTAAAAAACAACATATAACAATAAAAACAAAATCAACAAAAACATACAAATTTTATCAATAACATACAACTTTTATCAACAAAAACAACATATATCAACAAAAATAAAATCATCACTACTACAAAAAGCGCTTTTAACATCGGACGTGAAATGCATTTAACCTCAACTAAAGAAGCAAGGTAACGAAAGACGTCATAAAAAGTATCAACTTAACACTTCGATTTTTAAAACACCCAGAGGAATTTCTTATGCACGTGTGTTCGAATCCCAGCCACTGCACTTATAATATTTTCAAAACTAGCCCATCAAGTCTCTCGGTTTATCAATAACACTAAGGGGGTAAGATTGATATTTTTTTAATCTCGTTAAAACTACAGAATATTAGTAAATTAATTTTTTGCATGTGATATTACATTGTTTAAACAAAATATTTTGGTATATATATATATATATAACAAATTCAGAATATGATTCATCATTATTACTGTTGGTGAAGATTAGATGTTGGATCCTCGTTTCATTGAAATGTCGGGCAAGAGAAAATGTTGGGTGCAATATATTTTAGATCAGTTTCGCATGTATTTGTTTCTGATGTAAAACAAGAAAAATGTTAGTTAAATGAATGAATATATGATTATAGAAGAACATCGTAAAAAAATTTGATTATTAAAGAACACAAACGTTAAACCCAATTTATTTCCTGCTCTTACAATCCATCGTAAAGAAGTTTATCAAGTTTTTTACGCTTTAAAGTTTTCATGTTATAGTTCATTAACAACTATTGATATTCAAAATGCTTTAATAATGGATGTTTGTTAGATTTCACGCGGATCACTAATGAAAATGTCTTGAGCATTGATACTCATGAAATGGAAGACACAAATTTGTTTAAGAATGATGATAAATATCCTAAATAATCACACCTAAATTATTTCCTTGGTTTTGGTCAAAAATCGAGGTAAATGGTGTATAATTTTTTTTAACATTACATTGTTTACGCAAAATATTTAATTACATTAAAACAACAAATGCAATGTTATCATAATATCTATTGTTCATAGAGAACTACACATCTTTTCTCTTATTCATATCCTGTTTGATAGATTTTATGCTCATTATTTTAAAGTTTAATGCACTGTGTGCAATCAACTTTTAAGGAGCTATCTGCTCCAAATAAGGAGTTATCAGTTACAAATATTGGAAATGTTGCAATTAATCATAGAGAACTTTTTTGAATTTTTTTAAGTTCCAAAATTTTATTATCTTGAACAAAAGTTATCAAGGCCAATGCTTTCACAAGAAAGATATATAATGGTTAGTGTAGGTATTTTTTTTAGTGTTGTTCCTTAGAGTAGATATTAATTGTTGTAGTTGTGTAACATGCTACATTGGTTTTTTTGAAAATATCGAGGGGAAACATATTTTCTATTTTAAATAGAAAATAAAATAAAATAAGAAAGTCCATCGATTTTAGGATAAAGTGTTGGTGTAAGTCCAAGAGGCCAATACTTTTGGTACTTGTATCGAATTATTTATTATTAATAAAATGAATTTATTTGTTATGTTTGCTTTTCCAAAATAATAGTCCCTAGAATAGTTAGTTTGTTTAATGAAATCTTAAGTGTGACTTAATCATGAGATGCCATTAAACTTGAGGACATTATTCTTAAAGACAGTTGATTGATACTTCACAAAGCATGCTGAGGGACATGAGTGGCCTAGATGGAATTTTCCCATCCCGTGTAACAAGATGAATGTCTGGGTCCCAATATTGAACAAGACAATGGTGACACGGTCTATGCCTTGTATTCAATATAGACATAAAGGCAAGAGGGTAATTGTACACACAAATATTATCACAGAAAGGTTTTGTTAGATCACATGATATTTTCGTGACTTTGGTAGCAGTTATGTGTTTGCTAGATATCGCTCACTGTATATTATGTTAAATGTGATTTAATATAATTGTCAACGTCGCAGAAACCTACAGGGTCACACACATAAGGAGATATTAATGAGAGATAAAGTAAATGAGAAACACTGTAAGGTACGTTGCAACTAAGTGGAATAAGGAATGTGGTAAGGTACCAAGCGCTTAGGTGATATGTGGTGCATCATAAGGTATGGTACTCACATGTTTAATTGGGCTTTTAGCTTACAACCTTTATTGAGATTTTAGCTTGCAGCCCACACTTGTGGTTCTATAAATAGAACCCTTGTGCTGAAGCATTTGACTTGATAAAAATTCGGTCTTGAAACCCTAGCCGTATTTTCGCTCACTCTCTCACTCAAAGCTTTTGTTCGTAAGCAGTTAGCAATTTGACCGAAAGCGATCTCACTACGCCAAAAAAGAGATTTGGTTGCACTACATAGAAAGCACTTTTAGCAAAAAGCGTTGTTGTAGGTTGAAAAAAAGCGTTTCTAAAGGGTACTTTAAGAAAGCACTTTTTTAAAAGTGCTGCTAAAGGCCTTACAAAGACCCCACCTTAGAAAGCGCTTTTTAAAAAGCGTTGCTAAAGGATAACGTTAGAAAGCGCTTTTTAAAAGCGCTGCTAAAGTTGGCCTTTAGAAAGGGCTTTTAAAAACGTTGCTATAGGCATATGAAATGAAAGTGCTTCTAAGGAAAAAGCGCTGCTAAAGCTTGCCTTTAGAAGGTGCTTTTGAAAAGCGCTTGCGTAGCTAATTTTATAATTAAAATTATCAAAACACGATTTCTGTTCAGAAAAACCCATTCTTAGAAAACAAGATTTCATACTCTCCAACTTCCTCCTCCGTCTCCTTCCTTCCTTCATCCCCTCCAACTTCCTCTATCCCTCCGTCCCTCCGTCGTCCCTCTGTCCTTCATCATTTCAGTTCTTCAAAATCCCCTTCATCTTCAGCGCTCATTCCCTCTGCTCATTCCCTCTGTCTCTCTGACTTTCAACGCTTATTCTCTCCCAATTCATTCTCTTCCATCCCTCCGTCGAGAAGCTTCATCTCCTTTGCTTATACTAGTAATTTGTTTCATGAACTGTATGGTGATAAAATGTATGTGATAAACTGATTGTGATAAACTTATTTTGTTAGGAACTGTATGAATACTTCTTGTTGTGTTAGGTTTGATCCGTTTTTAAGTAGAAATGTTGTTGTCTTTGTTAATAATGCTAGGTTATTCTGAGTTATCAGTGTATGTGTATGTTTAGGTATTGTCAAAATGGGATGATAATGGTAAGGTGTATTTGTTTTAGTTAAAGTTATACTTATTGATATTTTTTCTAGTTTCGATGAAGGTTTGATATCGCCGCGTTTACCCGCGTAAGATATAACCGAGAAACTTATGGGGAATCATGTCGTTTCTTTTGTGTGAATTTGAGCGAGTAAATTTATTTTATTTTGAGTAATCGATTGAATTATGTCTGCCTGGAATTTTTTTAGTCGATTAATTTTGAATTTGAATTCAACTGTGTCCACTATTACGCTACAAATTTGAAGAAAGTGATTTGAAGTTGAATTGAACAAATAGCACGCATTTTTGGATTCCCAGTTTTGTGTGTGAAGCGATAATCATGTTTACCGTTGTGTTTACTTGAGTTTAAGTATGTTTAGTACAATGTATATAATGCTGATTTTTTACATGTACATTGATTACTAACTTGTTTTTTCTTATTTCTTACTTGTAAATATTCTTTTGTTCATATCATTCGTGCAAGTTTCATTCGATTCATTCTACTTCCATTGTAAATACGCATTGTTCATGTACATTCATACATTCTAATTTCATTGAGCACGGTTGGATTTAGGTAGTTGCTTCCCGGATTTTGGTTTAGGGGTTTAGAACTTACTTTGAATTTGATTTTCCATGTTTCGAATGTGAATTGAATAATAACTTGAGTTTATTTGGTTTTAGTTTCATTTGTGAATTGAATGTCTTGAATGATCGACTACTTGGTTCTTGAATTGTTCATGTGCATCATATAAGTTTTTTGAATTGTTTTATATTTTATGGCTTATCCTTGATGTTGTTTTATATGTACAACGCTCATTCTCTATGTTTCCGTCAATTTTACCTTCTCGTTTCAACTTCTCGACATTGTTGTTCGGTAAATCTGAGGTAAATTTCTTCCTCAAATTACTGGTATTGTGATGAATTTGTCTAAAATTGCGTGAATGTGTTGCATTTTCTTGCTCCGGATCCATTCCATGTATACTTTGCATTTTGACAGAAACGCATTATACCTTTTTGTGCCCTAATTAGTTATTTTTGTTTAGCTTAATTAGTAAAACCATGGATAAGACATGGATGTATTCCAATCGATTTTCGAAAGAGTACGAGAATGGGGTATCGAAATTAGTTAAGGTTGTTGTTGCGCACGCCAAAGACCCCTGTTGAATGACATGTCATTGTTTGGGTTCCTGTTATGGGAGCCAGGTTGACGCGGTTCAGTTGGCATCACATTTAATACGGTGTGGAATTGATAAAAGTTATACATATTGGAATATCCATGGTGAGAAAAGTAACGGGAATGTTGAATCGGGGGATAATACAACCTATGCTTTAAACGACAATTGCACAGATACATACGATTATGATCGAGTCAAAGAGATTGTAGAAGTGCTTGAAGAAGATCTTAATGATTGTCCCAAAATGTTTGAGAGGTTGGTAAGCAATGCAGAGAAAATGTTGTATAATGGTTGTACAAAACTCACAAGATTTTTTGCGGTATTAAAGTTGTACAACTTAAAGGCGGGAATGGATGGTTGGATAAAATTTTCACAGAGTTATTAACCCTTATGAAAGATATGCTACCAGAGGACAATGTTCTTCCCAATCGAACGTATGAGGCCAAAAAGATGTTGTACTCTATTGGCATGAGCTATGATAAGATGCATGCTCGTCCAAAAGATTGTGTTTTGTTTCGAAACGAGTATGCATCTGTCATACCCCAAAATTTGCCCTCCATCTTCTCAAGATATTTCATACACCCATACTCAAGGATTCCTCAAGAGTTGATCAGACAAACTCTCTCCTAGACAATCAACCCAAACCAGGGTTTGGCAATTCTCAGCCCCAGATGGACTTCCAACATCTCCAATGGTCTTCATGCCTCCTCATATGCTTCAAAGATTCTCCATGTCAAGTTTCAAGCCTTACAAGTCAAGTTTCCTCAGACAATTGCTCAGATGGTTGAAAATCAGTTGTATTGGACAAAAAGTCAACTGTGGTCAACATACAGTCAAACTTCATAATTTTTTGTCAACATCCTCATTTTGAAGTAACACTCATCATTTGATCAAGGGTTGATCATGATTCATCAAGAAAACTCAAGATTTGCTCAAAAGTCCAACTTTCTAAATTAGGGTTTCTAGATGAAAAGTCAACTAAACTTTGACTGATCATAACTTCTTCATACTTTCTCAGAAAATTTTCCACCACCTCCTGTTTTGAAGGAAATTCAATTCTCTACAACTTCATGCCTCACAAGAATGTCCAAAAAATGCTTCATTTGAGAGGTATGGCTCAAAACATTACAGGTCATTTTCAAAGTCAACAAAAAGTCAACATTTTGTTTTGAGGATATATTGAGCATGGAAACTCCAATTGAGATGAGACTAAAAAGGTTGGTTAGAGGACTCTTAGAGATTTCCAAAAAGTCCAAGAACACTCAAAAATGTGAAAAATTGAGCAAGATACACTTTTCAGAAGTTGGGCAATTTTGGACAATTGCACAAAAGGACATTTTGGTCAAAATGCAAAATTTTCCAAATGGGCCTAAAATATTTTGATCCAAACTTGTTCATGACATTATTCTTGACCCATAAATGCTTGGCCATGGCAATTTTCTATTTTATTAATTTATTTTTGAATTTTAGAACATTTAATTCAAAATTAAATTATATAAAATATGAAAATAATATATTTTTCCAAAAGGGCTGATTTTATACCAAACTTGAGGTCCAAGGAAGCCCAAAACACTTGCCAAATTCGTGCATGATCATGCATTGAAGAGGAAATCAAATTTCTTTCAAAAAAAATTGATTTTATTTGAAAAATATTGAATGCTCCAAATCAAATCTTTTTTGCTTGTTTTTCCTCTCTCAATTTGCTCTATAAATACTCAGCAAGTACACAAGCACAAAGGACGAAACCCTAGCCCAAGAAAGAATCCTTATTTTGCCAAAAAATTTCATAAACTTTTGAAAATCGAATTCCAAATTGCAGCAGGTTTCAGGCCGATCTAACCATTCAATCTTACTCTAGAAGTTTCCAGCAAGCAATACCAGTCCTTACATCAAGCCCAGGCTGCCCGGATCACGTTATCTAGCTCTCACCGGTTTGGAATTTTCTTATTTTTCGATTTCCATGTTTCATGCATCATTAATGTTTTTTGCGTGTTTGTATGGATTCAGGGTGATTATTAGGTCAGGAACAAACCATCTCATGCAAGCTTAAACGTGTGAAACTCGATTTGCCATGGCTAGGGCTTTTCGAGCTGTTTAAATCGAACAGCCTTATACAAGCGTTTTTAGGGCAAACGGATATCACCATTGGATTCAGGAGGTCCGATTTAGGTGGACAAGGTCTTCCTTTTCCTTTTATTCGCGTTATTTTGCAGGTTTGCAGATAGGGCTTCCCGGAGAAGACGACCGGAGCCCTAGCTCCGGCGTTGACCCAGGCGAGGACCGGCGAGGAGGCTGCGTGGCACAACGATGCGTTTTAATTCGTCCATTCAAAAACAACTGGGGCCCGAGCGCTGACTCTGTTTGAATTCAAATATCCAGGACGTGTCATCATTCATATTCGTTTGTTTTCAGCTTTTCCAACACAAAAAGCCACTTGGCCTAGTGGTAAAGGCGCTGCCTGTTCAGAGATTCCCCTCAGGGTCACGAGTTCGATCCTCTCCAGCACCAGATTTGCTTTTCTTTTCCAAACTTCACTCTTCATATTATTTTCATATTTTCTTTTTATTTTCATGCAATTTTAATTCTTTTCATATTTTTATTTATGCATTAAAAAATCATCAAAATATTTTTTCTTTTTGCATTTATTTTCTGAAAATCTTTATTTAATTTATAAAATTAAAAAAATATAATTTTGCATGCATATTTATTTTTATGCATAATTTAGCATTTAAATCACATTTAATTAGTTTTAAATTATTAAATTGCATCTAAAAAATCCCAAAAAATTATTTTAGCATATTTATACTATTTCCAGCATGTCATATTTTTCTCATTCAAAAACTTGCATTTTTTAAACATTTTTTCTCTTATTCGATTCATCTCGTATTTTCCGATTTCTCATTCTCTTGCAGGTCATTCCGTTTCGGACGATTTTTCTTTTACCGTTTTCATTTTTCCAATAATGTAACTGTTTATGGGATGTAATAGTTTAAATTAGGTTTTAATTTTCCTCAAGTTTAAATTATGTATCTGCCCCAAAGCCATGTAATAGCGTAGGACATTTACCTTTCCGCACTTTACATTCCGCATTTTAATTTCCGCACCCTATAAATTGCTAGTAACTAGGCGTGTATGGCAAGATAATAATCAACATAGCTCACTAACTTTCAAGATAAACATATCTGAATTTGACACACTCTTTTCACACATGCACCCCTTAGGGTAATTCTCTCTCGTTGCCTTACGATTACAAATGGTCATGTCCCTCGAACGTAGAGGTATTCTAGCACCGTTGCCTTCAAAACAAATCATCATAGTCCCTTCGATACAAAGATCATAAGACCCATGATGTCGCCTCCGAATACATGATCTTGACCCTCGATTGTCGCCTACGAAAAATGATGATAGTCCCTTCGAATGTGCTAGGATACTTCCTACAAGTTGCTTTCTATGACCATCCGATGTCCCTTCGAATGTCCCGCTTACATCCAACAAATAGAGTTACCTACCAACTAATGGTATGGATGACACTATTCTAAAGGAACGTAAAATAACACGAAAACGACCAATTCTGAGTAGGTAATAAGACTTTTAGTTGCTTGCTCAAATCAAATACTTTTCACACCTCACATTTTTGTCAAAGTTCAAACTCTTTTCAAAACGAAACATTTCCAAACACTTTGTATACATTCCTACATGAATCATTACAAAGTCAAAGCGAAATGCCTTTTCAAAACATTTTTGTCAAACACACAGAAAGCACAATTTTTAAAGTGATCTAAGAGCAACTAAGAGCCCGTAGATAACTACGGATGGAAAGGGGTGCTAATACCATCCCTTTTCATAACCTTCTCCTTACTCCAGAATCTAACGAAGGTCTTTTTCTGTACTTTTACCTTCCCTTAATTGGATAAAAATAAAAGTCGGTGGCGACTCTTGCTATCCGCACATTTGCGATACAAAACACTAAAAAGTCAGTTCACCGTATCACAGCATCATTAAATGAGTGTCCTAAATGCGGTGCCCCTCAATATAAGAAAAAGTTGTCTTTGGAAAAGTCTGATGGTATTTTCCTATAATTCCGAGATTTAGAAGTATGTATTGTAGTGAAACTGATTAAGACACTTGACTTGGCATGCAGATGAAAGAATTAATGATGGAATGTTTCGATATCCGGCAGATTCACCACAGTGGATGAAAATTGATAATGATTATCCTGAATTTGGAAAAGAAGCAAGAAAATTTCGCTTGGCATTGTCTACTCATGGAATGAACCCATACGGTATTCAAAGTATCTCGCATAGCACAAGGCCTGTGATTTTTATGATTTATAACCTATCTCCGTGGCTATGTATGAAGCGTAAGTACATGATGTTATCTATGTTAATTTCTGGACCTAAACAACCAGGGAATGACATAGACGTATACTTGGAACCTTTAGTTGAATATTTGAAGATTTTGTGGGAGAACGGTGTGGAGGTTTATGATGGGTATAGGAAAGAAAGTTTCAACTTGAGGGCGATGTTGTTTGGAACAATTAACAATTTTCCAACATACGGAAATCTATCTGGGTATAGCATTAAAGGTGAAAAAGTGTACCCTGTATGTGAAGATGGAACCGATACGACGCTATTGAAATCTTGTTAGAAGAATTTCTTTCTCAGCCATCGTAGATTCTTAAATTCTAAACATCAATATCGTGGATGGAGAAAAGCGTTCAACGGAGATACCAAACAACGTAGAGCTCCGCTTAGATTGACAGGTGATCAAAATTTTGAAAAGTTGAAAGATGTGAGTATTCAGTTTGGAAAGCCTTTTGCACATAAAGTTGTCACAGGTGGGTGGAAGAAGAGGTCTTTTTTTTAATTTCCATATTGGAAATCGTTGTACGTAAGACATTTTCTTGATGTTATACATATTGAAAAAAATGTATTTGACAGTGTTATTGGTACGTTACTAAATATAAATGGGATTTCTAAGGATGACCTTAAAGCAAGGGAGGACATGGTAGAGATGGGAATAAGAATTGAATTAGGACCCTGTTTACGGTGATTTCTGGTAAACAACCGCTAGTCTTCCAAACTATCAAATAAACTTAATGACTGTTATTTAATCTCTCTGGTAACTTGCAGGATCGACTAGATTGATCCTATGGGGTATGGTCGTTTGGATAAATCTAATTGTAAAACTGGTATTCATATTGAGGATTTCTATTTAAAGTGTTTTAGAAGTATTCAATTCACTTCGATCACCACACTAAATGAATCTAATGACATGATCAAGTAAAATAAATGTAAAACTGGTGAACGATTAAAGATTCGAATATAAAGAAACGTTTAAATGCATAAAAGAACAAATGACTTTGAATATAAAAGTTTTAATGTAAAGACTTTAATGTAACAACATGAATGTAAAAGCATGAATGTAGAAACATGAATGTGTAAAGTTTCTGAAATGTATAAAAGATTCGAATAGAGGAACAACGTTTAAGTGCAAGAAATAAGTAATTGACTTTGAATGTAAAAGTATTTAAAATGACAGTGACATGAAAATGGAAGATAAACTAGAAAAGATAAAGAGTTTTTACTGAATTATAAATGTTTGGTGTTATCATACGTACATTGTTCGAGCATTCGTTTCCCTATCCATGTGGTATTTTGAATGTTTACTGAATTTTGTACAATAGATATGACACACGAAATCCTAACACTAAGACTTCTATTTATACTATTTCGACCATAACGGTCTTGCTATAAGATTCTGCCACGTTCGAAGCATGCAGATCATTGCTTCTCTCTAGCCTCCACGTGTCTTCGAACGTTCCAGCGCATATATATTTGATTTCCAATATCCCGCTCACGTTTGAATTTCAAATGCCCTAGCATCCTTCATTTCGAATTCGTTTCACAATCTTCACAGACATAGTCTCATTACCACTTCGAAGCTTCTTTTAAATGTACTGTCACAACTGTCTCTCAAAGCTCTGAGCTTTGATACTTCCATTCGAAGAACAATCTTTTCCATTCCAACGCGTAACACTTGCTTTATTCCAGCAAACGCTAATCATTTCATTTCGATCTGTATCATCAAAATCTTCAGCCAACAAAATGCCCCTTTAAAATATGTATTTTGAACCTTTTGAGAAATACTTATTTTAAACATATTTACAAGATTTTGATGTGACTTTAGAGTAATCATGATATTTACTGTGTATGACTTCAACCACGTCAATCAAGACGCCTCTTGGATTTTTTAACCATTTTGGAACAGTGATCACAGCATGGTGCGGTTAAAAAATAATGATTATTATTAATCATGCTTATTACCAACATCAGCTTTTACGCCACCTCCTCCTGAATCCAACCCACGACTCCCACGTATTCCTAGTCTCACTTAGTGGGTGTTTAAACTTCCTCACTATAAAAGCCTATCAGTTTAGTCTTTTTTCCTTTTTCCAAATTCTGAAACTTCTTCTTCCTCTACTCTCACTAAAACCCTAAAACTTCCAACAATCTCAACAATGTCTTCATCAACATCATCTCAACTGAAGAGAACTTCAACGAAGAAGAGCAAGAACACGGGAACAATCATGGAGAGTAAGGTAGGCACTTACCAGGGTCAATCTGTGCTTATTCCTCAAATGATCTCTAAGGAAAAGGAAATGTTGTATGCCTCTCAGGTATTGATTCCAACTAACGCTGCTGGAAAAAGATTTGCTTTAATGGGTCCTCTTACTGTTTTTGAAATCTTGAAAGACACTAGGAAAATCTTCCCTGTTTTCTATAACTTCAAACCCTTATTTAATAAAATGGATATCCCTAAGATAGGAACTGAAAGTATAAGCGAATCATCTGATTCGAAAGCCATGGAAACTCCAATCATTCCCCCAAAAGATCCCTTTATCTTAGATTATGTAAAGAGTAACTTCAAACCATTTTGATCCTGCCCTACCTCAGACATAGCTTACCAAAACTGGCTCACCAAAGTAGAAGCCAAAAAATCCCAGCAATGGGAGGAATTAGGAATCTACAATCTGATTAAGCTGTCGAAACCAGGTTTCACCTATAGTCATCCACTGTTATTTGCCTCATTATACTTCTGGGATAGCACCTACAATACCTTTCATCTTCCTGGCGGAATGATAACGCCCACATTTTTCGATATAGCGGCCATTACTGGTCTTTCACCAGTAGGAGAAACCTATACCCCTGACAACGAAGAACACTCTAGTATTATTGACTTCGATGTCAAACTAGCCAGCTTTTCCAAGTTCATCAGCCACTACCACACTGAAGGAGATAGCGTCTCAGACGTAGAACACATTGCCTTTCTGACTTTATGGTTGTCAAGATATGTATTCTGTAGCAGATCCTTGCAAGTAGCAAGTAGGTTCATTCCCTTAGCTAGGGACTTGCATGAAAATAGGAGAGTTTGTTTGAGCGAACTGCTGCTTGTTGACCTTTATGAAAGCTTGAGGTCAGCTGTTTCTAGTTTGAAATCTCATACTCCAAAAAACATCCTTCTAGCTGGCCCTTTTTGGTTGCTCCAATTATGGCTTAATGCCATGTTCGAATCCTCCTTATCAACTGCTGACACCATTGTCGAACAAGATCCGGAGATAGATGATAGAATTATTGAAGGCACAAGGTTGCGAAAACTCACTCCGAATGATGACAAAGATGACTTCAAAGTCCTTTTCTCGCAATACATCATGATTTTCTCCAAGAGACACAAATTCGAAGAGATCATGACACCCTTCGATCCAAGGACTCATGGACCATCATGGTTCACCATTTCTCTTTCAGAAGCTGTTAAAAGTAGAGAAATTCAAGACATTTGGAAAGCATTTATGCTCCCTAGGTTAATTTCCTCACGAATCACTCCTGCCAAGAATCAGATCTTCCTCTTTGCCTATCAACCTAACTTCGTCTCTAGACAATTTGGCCTGTGTTAGTCAATCCCTGAACCTCTGTTCCAAACACAGAGTGCCATAACCTCGGGTCGAACCTTTAAAGCAAGAGAAGCCAAGCTACAACAAGAACAGTATCAAGATTTCGCTCAATTCGAACTACTACCTTTTGAACCAACACACTTCACAGCGAAGGGATTTCTGGAATGGTGGACTAAGTTCTATCAATCTTATATGTTTGACACACTCACCATTCAACAAAAGCTAACTGATGCGTTCAATGTGCAGGTACACTCCAAGAAAGGTATGTTCACTCACGCCAAAGAGATTAGGGCTTTTCAGAATTATTTCGAAACCACTTATGATCCTACACGCTTGGAAACCACTGTGTATCGAGCATCCGAGACCTTGAAGGAAAAATTTAAAGAAAAAATTTCTAAGTTCAAACTTCCTTCAGGGTTGTCACCTGAGGATAGGTATAGGTTGGCACTCGAAATGTATCCACCTAAATTTCCTAGATTGCCTACCTCAGAACTGGCTCTGGCTTGGTTTCCTCCATACCCTTGGTGGTTGACTTGCAAAGAGATGTTCAAATACAAATCTCAAAAGAAACTAAAGCCATCTGAGACTGTGACATGGACTCGTCATTGGCTTCATAATTTCCCAGGACATCTTCGCTATGACCTTTCTGACATGTCGATTATATCTAATCAAGGTGCAGGTGCGAATGCTTGGGAAAATCCCAAATGTTTCTTACTTTCTTTATTTTTAACATTTTACTTTAATTGTTTCGATTTTCAGCCATCAGGATAAAGACTGTTGCTTCGAAGTATAAGGAAGGAAGCTCCTCCTAAAAATCTGTCGAAACTAATGATGATGTGCCTCTAGCCATACCAACAACAACTACTGCAACAACAACAACAACACCAGTAATAACAAATGTTCCAACTCCAAAGGTAATCAATTAACCCTGATGTTTCGAATAACCTGAAATTTATGATTTAGATCTAACTCATGTCTAAACCTTTTCAGACTAACAAACTTCCACCAACCACTCCGAAGAAAAGGAAACCAAGCACCACTGGAAAGAATCCCAAGACTGGTGGAGATTCCCCAACAGCTTCGAAGAAGAAGCAAAAGAAAGAAGTTTCTAAAGGTGCTGAACCTACTAGCATTTCTGGACTCGATTCCAGAGATGTTTCTCCCTCCACAATATCCAAAATTCCACCTTCGACCTCCAACGTAATGTTGGAACATATTGATAGTAACCTTTCCTCTGATAATCCACAGGTAAATTGAATTCGAATTCCTAACAAACAGTTATTCATACCTTGGTCTATATTCTTAATTTTCTTTGTTTATGTAGGATACTTCGAACCCAAACCCCACTGCTTCAACTCCTCCAACAAAGACTGCTTCTCCAATCAACTCTTCTCCCCATGGGAACTCCAGTAATCTCATGCAAAACAAAGGATCCTCCAACATGGTGATTCCGACTGGAGCTTCAGATGCACAGGATGACCAAGGCACTTCCCCTCATTTAAAAGAAACAAATGAAGCATCACCTCATAAGTCTGCAGAGATTCTACCAGAAACTTCTCTTCCAAAGTCTCCTCTCGAACCCTTCAAGAAAGCCCAAAGGTCACTCATGCTGAAGAGGAAAAGGCTAATTCTTCTCAAGAGAGTGAAGAATCTGCAGAAGAAGGGTCTGAGGAAGACGAAGCCCAGAGCGGTTCGAGCGATGGAACAGAGTCTGATGCTAATAGTAGTGAGACCAATTATATCGAAGTGGTGGATCTGGTTGACGATGGAGAAGACAATGAGCACGACCAAGATGATGGCGATGGTGGCAAGACTAATGAGCGTATGGAGGTCGAGATGGATGTGACTCCCTTGCGTATGGAACTTCCCCAATCTTCCCAATCTCAAATGACTGAAGAGGAGTTAGCTCTCCTAAGACGCAATGACCCGATTGGGTACATGAAAGCTAAATTAGCTCAAAGGGATACTCCTCTTGCTAGGGCTGGTACTAGTTCGACTAACAACCCATTGCCCTCAGATGATAGAGTTGTACTCCTTAACAAAGTCAGGAGAACAATCCTTGATGTAGACTTGTTCGAAGTTCTCAAAAAGGATAGTACGGCTTGCTACACCATGAAGGAGCTTCTTACACAAGTTAACCTCGCAGCCTGCTCCTTGCCAGTCAGCACCATATTGTTCGATCTTCAAGCTTTGTTGGATAACGTGACTGGGTGTCTTCTTCAAGTATTTAAAACAGGCTAAGACTGAATATGAAGTTCAAGCTCAGTCTATTCTCCTCTGGGAAAAGCAAATTTAAGAGCTCCAACAAAAGGTTAAGGAGGCCCAACAACAACAATTGGCGTAAAAGCGTCTTGTTGGGAATCAATTCAAGAACTTCTCAACAAAGGCCTTGCGAAATGGAAGCGAGCAACTTAAGGAGAAGTAGCTACCCTAGAAGGAGCAAGACGTTTCACCCAACAAAGGCTTGAGTCTTTTCGAAGCACTTTTGAAAGATTAAGAAATAATGCATATTTCTAAATCTTTGTTTGTTTAAATAATCTTGAATCTTTGTCTGTAATATCTGAACAACGCCATTTTGGCAATATATGTTACCATTTTGGCATTCCTTTATAATATTTTGACTGTGTTGTTATTATTTGAATCTCCTGTAGGCGAGGCTTATATTTTTTCAAATATTTCCCATTAACCTTCGATTTCATATGCATTATTTGAAAATATCTTTATTATTCGAAAAGGTCCTTCCCAATGAGGTGACCATTTACCTAATGTTCTATTCTTCTTGTCCATGGGCAATATGACTTTCCAGACTAAGTCATTAATAGTGAATGTTTTACCTTTCACCCTTTTGTTATATACCCTGGCTACTCTTTCCTTTTGCCTCATTAGGATTTCCAATGCATGCAATCTAACTTCGTCTAACTCAACTAACTCATTCATCATCATCTCCCAATACAATGCTGTTGGGATCTCATTCTGCCTTTGAATTCGAACTGATTATAGATGAATTTCCACTGGTAGAACTGCATCATGAACAAATGTTAGTTGGAAAGGCGTGGTGTTAGTAGCTTCTTTAGGAGATGTTTCTGAGCCCATAGTATTTGGTCCAAAGTCTTGTGCAGTTCCTTGGCTTTTTACCCACATGTTTCTTAATTAATCCTATTATCACTTTATTTGCTGCTTCGACCTGACCATTTGCTTGAGCATAATATGGTGTTGATGTTAGCAATCTAAACCCCATCTCTTGAGCAAATTCCTGCATCTTTCTACCGGTAAACACGAACCTTGGTACGTGGTTATACTCTGGCAATCCGAACCTATAGATTATCATTTACGTATGAACTCAATAATAGCCTCTTGATCGGCAACTACTAGTGGTATTGCTTGATCCATAGTAAAATAATCAATTCCTACCAAGATATATTTCAGTCCTTTAGACGAAGCAGGATTGATTTCTCCTATTAAATCTAATGCCCATCCTCGAAAGGGCCATGGTTTAATGATCGAATGTAGCTCACTTGCAGGAGCATGTTGAATTCCTGCATGTTTCTGGCATTCTTCACACCCTTTAGCAAAATCTATACAATCTTTGAGCATGCTGGGCCAATACATACCATATCGGAATAACAACCATTTCATCTTATGGCTTGCTTTATGTGCCCCACATGCCCCATTGTGGACTTCTGATAATGCTAAGTATGCCTCACTTTCTCCTAGGCACTTCAATAGCACGCCCTCCTGAGTATTTTTGAACAATTCATTTCCCATGAGGACATATGATAATGCTCTATATTTTATTTTCCTATCAACATTCAGTGTTGGATTTTTTAAATAACTCACAAGTGGACTTCGCCAATCTGCATCTGATAGGGTGTCTATGGCCAATACTTCGAATCCCTGCTTGTCAGCACAACCTAACTTTATATTTTCTAAATCTAATGGTATGAGTCCAGTAGCCGTAACCCTTCCTCTTAATTCAACCAAATCTTCAAAGTTTTTGGTAGAAACTTTATACCCTGAAGCCAACTGTGCTAGGTCATTTGCTTCTTGATTTTCTATTCTTGGTATATGTTTAATATCCATGTATTCGAATTTTTTGAGTAACCTGTTAACTATGACGAAGTACGTCATCAAATTGTCTTTTATGTATTTGTATTCCTTTGTTATTTGCTTGACCACTAACTCCGAATCTCCTTTAATTTCGACTCTAGTTGCCCCCAATTCCAACAAAGCTTCAAGTCCAACGATAAGCGCTTCGTACTCAGCTTCGTTGTTCGAGCAACGAGGACCATCTAACTTATACTTGAATTTTGTTGGAATTCCTTCAGGAGAAATTATAAGAACTCCAACACCACTACCATCTTTATGGGTCGAACCATCAAAGTATAGTTTCCAAGGTTGCATTTCAACGTAACCCATGACAGTCTCTTCGACCAGTGAATGATCCACAATGAAATCAGAAATTACTTGACCTTTCACAGCTCTTAAAGGCATGAAAGTCAAAGAATATTCTGTTAAGGCCAAAGCCCATTTACCAACTCTGCTATGCATTATTGGTTTCGAAAGCATGTGTTTGATAACATCGAAATGAGATGAAACATAAACATCAACAGGCTTTATATAATACTTAAGTTTCATACAAGAAAAATACAAACAAAGACATAGCTTTTCTATGTTGCTATATCTAGTTTCTGCATCATTCAACACCCTACTTAAATAGTATATGGCTCTTTCGATGCCATTGCTATCTTCTTGTGCTAACAAACTACCTATGGTAACTTCAGAGGCGGATATGTACAATCTCATGGGCTTTCCCCATGAAGGTGGAGACAAGATAGGAGGCTGAGTGAGATATCTTTTTATATTGTTAAACGCCTCCTGATGTGCTTCGTCCCATTCGAAGGCTTGTCCTTGCTTCAAAAGAAGTAACAGAGAGAAAGCCTGGGTTCTTCCACTTAGATTCGAAATGAACCTTCTTAAAAAGTTAATTTTCCCTAGCAAAGATTGCAACTCCTTTTTTTATGTAGGTGCTTTCGTCTCCATAATGGCTTTGGTCTTGTTTTGGTTGATCTCGATACCTTTCTTATGAACCACAAAACCAAGGAAATCTCCAGCCTGCACGAAAAATGCACACTTAAGGGGGTTCATTTTTAAGCCATGTTTTCTCATTCTTTCGAATGATTGGCTCAGATGATGTAAATGAGTTTCTGCAGATACTGATTTGATGACTATATCATCAATATGCACCTGCATAAAAGTCTCAATGAAATCATGAAAAATTGAATTCATTGCCCTTTGATAAGTTGCTCCAGCATTTTTTAAACCAAAAGGCATCACTACCCATTCGTAGGTGCCTAAGGCTCCTGGACAACGAAATGCTGTCTTAGCAGCATCTTCTTCAGCAATAAAGATCTGGTTATACCTAGAGTATCCATCTAACATACTTAAATATTCGAATCCTGCAGCAGAGTCTATTAGCATTTCTGCCACAGGCATGGAGTACTCATCTTTGGGGATAGCAGTATTTAAATCTCTAAAATCTATGCAAATTCTCAGAGAGCCATTTTTCTTAATAACAGGTACTATATTTGCTAACCATTTGACATACCTTGTGGTTCTGATGAATCTGCAGCGCAGTAACCTTTCGATCTCAGCTTTAATCTTTGTGAGAACTGCTGGTGCGAATATTCTAGGAGTTTGCTTGATGGGCTTCTTACCATCCTTAATTGGAAGTCTGTGCTTCACTAACTCTCTCTTCAAACCAGGCATTTCATCATAGTCCCATGCGAAGCAATCTTTGTTTCTCTTGAGAACTTCGATCACTTCCTGCTTGAGGCTTGGATTGAGTCTTGCACTCACATAAGTTATTCTTTTTGTGTTTTCATCCCCCAAATTCACCTCTTCGAGTGGATCCTGCGCCAACATTTTGGCACCTGAGTCTGTGGGGTCCTTCTCGAAGCCTAAGGGTTCTTTATCATAGATGGCATCTAGCCTTTGATCTATTTCGTGTTCTTCAAAGGGTGAGTCCTTCGAGTCATCCCCATTTATTTCGTATACTTCTGCAGCCATATTCTCTATTTCAGTTTCTAACGCCGCTTTCCATTCGTTCTCAGCCATATAGGCCGAAATCCTTTCGAAGAAGGAGGACTCAATCATGACCAAGGTTGTCGAATTCCCAGCCTGCTGGCCGTCTTTGTGTAGTGTCTTCGACTCCTTCATCTTCGTTGATTATCCTTCTATCCTAATAGATTCCATCATGGCGAAGGGTCGTATAATAGTGTGCGTTCCTGGTTTCGTTGATTTCGTCACTTGGGGTAGAAGGAGCAATTTTGGCTAGGTATTTGTCATAATTCCTCTTATTAACTAAGTTAACTGCTGTCATGAAATAGCTCTGATCCGCTTAGATGTTCTCAACAATACCATCCTCTCTCCATAAAACTAACCTCTGATGCATTGACGAAGGAACTGCTCCAATGCCATGGATCCATTCTCTTCCCAACAGTAAGTTGTAGTTGGCTTTGGCTTCGATCACCATGAACATAGTGGGTCTGCAGATTGATCCTACTGTCAAATCTACTTGGATCACCCCCAGTGTCTGGCCTACTTTTCCTTCATAGTTCAATAGTACCATGTTGTGTGGTTTGATGTCGACCTCTTGTATTCCTAACTTCTTCAGCATGAAGTGAGGCATTAAGTTTACTGCAGCGCCTCCATCCACCAAGACTTTGTTTACGCCTTGTGTACCAACTTTTGCTCGAATGAACAATGGCTTGAGATGATTTTTCATAGCTGGCTCTGGGTGCTCGAAGAAAGCATTCTGCTCTTCGACAGCTCCGTTATCCATCACGTAATAGCACACTGGTCTATGCTTCATCAGGTCTATCCAAATTCAGTTTCCTGTCCAAATTCACAAGGTAACACAGATACCACGTTGCAATTGATGTTGAGTGAAGACTCCCCCTCTGATTCGAAGTTGTCAGTTAGCATATCCTCATCTTCTTCTGGACCTGGTGTGTACTCCTTTGATTTGTTCTGCTGTGTTTCAGAGAAGAGTCTCCTGCTAACTGGGGGTTTGCCCTCAGGTTGATTATTTGGTGTAGGTTTGTTGGTACTTGATTCTTCTTTCTTTTTGATTGAAGTTGCTCCATTGTCTAACATAGCTTCTCTTTCAGCCTTTCGAATTCTCTGTTGCCTACGCCATTGTGATCTTGACATAGGGTTTTTTCCTTTGTAGTTTTCTAACCTCACTTCTTCCCTCTTTGCCGTATTGAACTGCCTTCTATATGTCGTGGCGTGGCGTGCATTTCGTTCATTGTTCCTCCATTTATCCTTCCCCTTGTCGGTCCTAACATGTAGCCACTTGTCTGTTGGTACTTCAGTAGGGACTTTAAATGTCACCCTTCGAGCGCCTTTAGGATAAGGGCTATCAGGCCTTCATTGAGTGTAGTTGCTCTCGAAACGTTGGCTCATCTGACCAGTTTCTTTGTGGTTCCAGCATGGGGCGAAAGGAATTGTTTCGAAGGCTCCAGACACATTTTGATCATACATTGCAGAACACCTTGGGCACACTAGGCATTTGGTTGCCCCCTTTGTGACAACGCACTAAAAACTCCCAATAAACTTTCTCCAGCCTTAGGGTAACATCTAAATAGCTGGTTGTCCTGGCGCCAGTTGATGCCAGTTCGTGCCCTTTGTTTCTTCTCGAAGTCTGCAACAATTCTCTGGTTGCAAATGATGCTGCATCTGGGACATAGTATCATTTCAGCATTTCCTTTGTGGCACAACATAAGGTAGTCTTTAAGACTGGCATCCCTAGCATAACTATCCTCCATCTTGTATTTCTCTTTCTCTAAATATCTTTCCATTTCCTCCATTTCGGAACGAGGTCTTTCCATATCTACCATGTTAACATCCACATCTTCCCCCTTTATATCAGCATCTCCCCATCCTGTAGGTTTGATATCTTCGATTGGGGTTTTTGAACTTTTTGGAGCAGAGTATTTCACCAGGTAGTCGAACTTTCCACTGGGCTCCCCCAAAGTATCCCATATTTCTTTCTGAGGAAGAACTGGCGTTGTGATATGGACTTTCTCCAATTTTAGCCTTAGGCCTTCAGTAGCCTGTGTCAATTCTTGGTTTCGATTCCCCTGGCCTTTAGTAGCCTGGATCTCTTTCAAAGCAGCCAAAGGTACTACTTCAATCGAAGCCTCCTGTTCCTTATGGATGTCCTCAGTAACCTCCTTTTTGACTTCGACTAACACATAGTTTTTATTCTCGGTGTTTTTCTCTCCTGATGGAGTGTCACCTTGATTTGCTTCCACCATATTTATTTCTGCAATGTATGCAGGCTCAGAGTAATTGGTGTCTGCAACATCCAAAGGGTCTTCATCTACTTTCATCTTTGGCTTGTCAGCGAATTTCAACCTACCATCCTTGATTGCATTTTGAATCAGATCCCTAAAAAGAAAACACTGTGAGGTTTTGTGGCCTAGGAAACTATGGTACTTGCAAAATCCTCTTTTCTTTCTTTGATCTAAAGGAGGTATTTTGACATTCGATGGCACAATTAGTTGGCCATCTTTGACAAGCAAATCAAAAATTTCGTCAAATTTTGTTACGTCGAAGGTATACACCTTCTTTGGGAATTTGTCACTTTTCTCATTTTCAACGATTTCTTTCCCTTTTGTGGGAACTAGTAGTTTACAAGAGTAAGGTGGAGTCTGCTTTAATTCAGTGAGATCAATTTCGACCACTTCGAATTCAGGATAATCTTCAACCTCCTCAGTTTCTACATAGGAAATTCTTTCTTTCTTGTTACTTTTAAAAGCCCTGGCCTTTTCGGCCTTTAGTCTTTCGACTTGTTGAACCCTATCTGTAGTATTGTGTGTCTAATTTCCCTCAAGTATTGTGTGTCTAATTTCTTTCGAATAGAGTAATCCAGGACACCAGCAGCCATTTCGACTAACTCATGTTCAGGAACTACTGTGAAGCATCTAGATTTCAAGAGTCTGAACCTATTCAGATAATCATCTATGGGTTCAGTAAATTTCCTCTTAACACTGGCTAGCTCTTTCAGACTTATTTTAGATTGTCCCATGTAGAATTGTTCATGGAATAATCTCTCTAAGAGGGTCCAAGTATCTATGGATCCAAGAGGCAATGTGGTGAACCATGTAAAAGCATTCTTAGTCAGGGAACTTGGGAAATATTTAATCCTAAGGTTCTCATTATTTGCTATGTCTCCTGCTTCGGTCAGATACCTGGCTATGTGTTCGACTGTTGATTCATTGGTGTCTCCAGCAAACTTCGTAAACATAGGAACCTTATATCCCCTTGGTAAATCAGTGTGCATTACATAATCTGCTATAGGAGAGGCATAATTTGGCCTTCTAATTCCTGTATTGAGACTGTTTTGGGTCATAATCCTTTCTATCATGGTGGTTAAATTATTTTCTGCTAGGATATTATCGTTTCGAATTCTATGAACGACTGCATCAGCATCTTGATGTCGACCCACCATGACAACTTCTCTAGGTTGTTCTTCTCGACACGCTGGGACTTCTAGCCTTTCGACCCTTGCCCCTGGTTCTATCATTCCCCTTTGTGGTTCTTCTCGAATCACTGGGACTTCTAACCTTTCAATCCTTGCCCTTGGTTCTATAATTCCCCTTTGTGGTTCCTCTCGAATCACTGGTGCATCTAACCTTTGTGCCCTTGCCCCCAAATTAACCCCTTCTCTGATCGGTCTATAGGGTGGGTCATCAGCAACTTTTTCTGTAATGGGTATATTCGCTCGAACCAATGCCTGATTCTGTCTACGCCTTTCTGGCGGAGTGAAAAAATCTGCTATTCGACTCATGTTATCCGCGTTTTCTCTGTTTGTCACAGTTACATTTTGTACTATTGGGGCGAAGATCTCTTGCATAGTTTGTGCTAACACTCCTATCATATTATGGTTACTATCATCCATTAATTGTCTAAAAGCCATCTGATTTTCTGTGGTTAAGATAGGCAATGTACTATAACCTATTGACCCTTGGTTATTTGTCATAAACTGATTGGCCCCAGATCCAGACCCAAACTGTGGTGACGAATTCGATGTCGAAGTATGCAAACCTGCCATAAAAGATGTTGGCATCCCATAAGAGGGATTTCTGGGTCTATTGCCATCGAAACTGGGTGGTCTAGTTGGTGGTGGGGTGGCGAAATGGGTTTGTGTCCCTGATGGTGGGACAAATCCCCCAGGATAACAAGTGGTTCCTGTATTTCCTAGGATCGAACTGTTAGTTGACATGTCACTTGTTCCATTCGTGGCCACACTATTGGTAGAAGATGCGACAGACTGTGTGTTTGAAGGGATCGCGTTAGACGTTCCCGTCGAAGCAGACGCATTAGTTCCTGTTCCATGTGGGGCATTTTGTTCCCCTTGTTGGTTACTTGGATTAGACATCCTATTATTACGTTTTCTTCTGGGTAAGAGTTGGTTGCTATTGGTTACTCTACCACTTCTAAGGTTCATATAACAACGAACTTGACACTCAGAAAAGAACTTTACAATGACTTTATCCTAACAATCTTCGCTTTTAATTTGTTAACGACCAATGATGGTCCTACTGGGCGTGCCAATTTGTTTACAGTGATTTTTGGTAAACAACCGCTAGTCTTCCAAACTATCAAATAAACTTAATGACTGTTTTTTAATCTCTCTGGTAACTTGCAGGATCGACTAGATTGATCCTATGGGGTATGGTCGTTTGGATAAATCTAATTGTAAAACTAGTATTCATATTGAGGATTTCTATTTAAAGTGTTTTACAAGTATTCAATTCACTTAGATCACCACACTAAATGAATCTAATGACATGATCAAGTAAAATAAATGTAAAACTGGTGAACGATTAAAGATTCGAATATAAAGAAACGTTTAAATGCAGAAAAGAACAAATGACTTTGGATATAAAAGTTTTAATGTAAAGACTTTAATGTAACAACATGAATGTAAAAGCATGAATGTAGAAACATGAATGTGTAAAGTTTCTGAAATTTATAAAAGATTCGAATAGAGGAACAACGTTTAAGTGCAAGAAATAAGTAAGTGACTTTGAATGTAAAAGTATTTAAAATGACAGTGACATGAAAATGGAAGATAAACTGGAAAAGATAAAGAGTTTTTACTGAATTATAAATGTTTGGTGTTATCATACGTACATTGTTCGAGAATTCGTTTCCCTATCCATGTGGTATTTTGAATGTTTACTGAATTTTGTACAATAGATATGACACACGAAATCCTAACACTAAGACTTCTATTTATACTATTTCGACCATAACGGTCTTGCCATAAGATTCTGCCACGTTCGAAGCATGCAGAGCATTGCCTCTCTTTAGCCTCCACGCGTCTTCGAATGCTCCAGCGCATATATATTTGATTTCCAATATCCCGCTCACGTTTGAATTTCAAATGCCCTGGCATCCTTCATTTCGAATTCGTTTCACAATCTTCACAGACATAGTCTCATTACCACTTCGAAGCTTCTTTTAAATGTACTGTCACAACTGTCTTTCGAAGCTCTGAGCTTTGATACTTCCATTCGAAGAACAATCTTTTCCATTCCAACACGTAACACTTGCTTTATTCCAGCAAACGCTAATCATTTCATTTCGATCTGTATCATCAAAATCTTCAGCCAACAGACCCGTGAAGAAAGGAAGACGAACATATCTACCACCTGCTGTTTACACTCTATCTATAAAGGAGAGAAAAATATTGTGTAAGTTCCTAAGTGAAGTTAAAGTTCCAGAAGGCTACTCATCAGATATTAGAAGACTTGCGTCTATGAAACACCTCAAGTTAAAGAGTTTAAAGACGCATGATTGTCATGTTATAATGGAACATTTTCTACCGATAGGTACACATTGTATTCTACCAGAAAAAGTAAGAAGCGCAATAACTAAACTTTGTTTTTTCTTCAAGTCAATTTGCAGTAAGGTGGTCGATCCTGAGATCTTACCAACATTGCAATAAGAAATAGTTGCTACTTTGTGTGATCTTGAAATGTATTTTCCTCCCTCGTTTTTTGACATAATGGTTGATCGTGTCGTTCATCTTGTGAAAGAGACACATTTGTGCAAACCAGCTTATATGAGATGGATGTACCCTGCTGAACGTTATATGAAAATATTAAAAGGGTATGTGAAATACCAAAGTCGACCAGAGAGTTGTATTGTCTAATGATACATTGTTGAAGAAGCGGTTGAGTTTTGTACTGAATATCTGTCAAATGTTCAATCAATTGGACTCCCCAAATCTCATATTGTTGAAAAAAAAGAAGGTTAGACGCTAATTGGAAATAAAGTTGTGACAGTATCAAGGGTTGAACGGGATCAAGTGCAATTGTATGTTATGCACAATGAGATTGAGGTTGAGTCGTATGTTGAAATGCATAAGAGTGTTCTTCAAGGTTTAAATTCAAATAGAAATGAGAATTGGATAGTACGAAAGCACAATCGAAGTTTTATACCATGGTTTAAGGAATATATTTATTCAAAGTATCATTCAGATCCCGCTTCATTAACAGAAAGGTTGAGATGTTTAGCATGTGGTCTAAGTTTGGTTGTGTTTTCTTATAGCACATACGCAATTAATGGATACACATTTTATACCAAAGAATAGGATGATAAAAGTACTATGCAAAATAGTGGTGTCACTTTGGTAGCTGAAGCAATGCACATATCAAGTGTGAAGGACTTAAACCCGAAATTTTCAAATCTTTCATATTTTGGGATTGTCGAGCGCATTTGGGTGTTTGATTACGAGAAGTTTTAGATTCCTATATTTGGTTGCAAGTGGATTGAAAATAATAATGGCATACGAATGGATAAGTCAGAATTTTTGCAAGTGGATCTTAATAGGATGGGGTACAAAGATGAGCCTTTCATTCTAGCCTCTCAAGCTAAACAAGTGTTCTATGTCACTGATCCGACAAGTACGAAATGGTCTATAGTGCTTTTATCTAACAAAATAATTGATGAAAACATTGGAGATCAAGGTGATATTGGTGTTGACATTGAATCTTTTACCATAAATGATCAAAATGAGAATGAATCATGTATTAGAAATGATCATAATGAGGGTATTTGGATCAATCCAACCGTCCGCGTTGTTAAGAGACGAGTAGAACATATTCCTACCAAGAAAAGAAAGAGACGTTAGTGAAAAAGGTAATAGTATATATGATTATAGCCTATATCATTCAATAAAATTTAAATATATGTCACCTTATATATGTCCAATATATATATTGATTATTGATTTTTATATTTGTCATTTCGTTTTTTATTTTTTTTCTTTATTACAGGTCAAATGGCTAGTAATCAAGAAAATTCAAAAGATGCAAATGCTCCAAGTGATACTTCAGAAAAATATATTACACGAGGTACGAGGGGAATCATTCGTGATAGAGACAGAGGAGTAACATATAATGTAGATTAGAATGATGAGGACCAACTAATTGGGTCTATTGCTGCAAAGTTGACAAGCTACATTGGTACACTTGTTTGTATGCACATTCCAATCACCACTCCTAGATGGAAAAGAGGAGAGTTGGATGAGGGTAAAGAGAAAATTTGGAATGAGATAAATGTACCATATATGGTTGTTGTTATTTGTTGTATCTTGACGATAATGTGTTTAAATTACTTATACTAACACACTTTATGCGTATATTTTTTCGTAGAGGTCTTTTAACATTGAAGATACCCCGTGAAAAGTATATACTTGGTTTGGCCGGAAAAAGACACATAGGGTGGAGAACTTTTTTAACAAACAAGTATCTTAAGGATGAGGAAGGAAATTTTGTTGAAGAGGATCTGAAACGTCCAAAGAAGTATGAGAACTTCATTACACCTGAAGAATGGGTTGCTTTTGTAGGCCAAAGAAGAGACGAGAATTTCAAGAAAGTGAGTGCCATAAATCACGAGAGAGCATCAAAACCCGCGTATCCATACAAAAAAGGGCGTTTGGGATATGCACGCTTACAGGAAAAAAATTGTAAGTAAATATAAATGTTACGATCTTATTAATTCTCTCAATGTGTTATAATTGATGATCTCATTATTTGTGTCAATGCATAGTTAGATGAGACGAAAAGTGACGAAACATCACTTCCAGCACATGTGTTATGGAAGGAAGCTCGTGTGAGAAAGGATCAAGTTGTTAATCCCGATGTTCAACATATTTATGATGAATGTGTAAGTATAACATTGTGTCTTTAATTAAATCAAGTTGTTAGTCCCAATGTTCAACATATTTAAATCAATATATAAATGAATTATATGATACCCTATCGCAATCGGTATCCACAGTTGAGGATCAGGATAACATGAGCGTACTTAGTCGAGCACTAAATGTTGGTGAGTATCCCGGTCGGGTGAGGGGTAAAGGTCATGGTGTGACTCCAACCTCTTTGTATAAGCATCCAAGGAAAAAAAAATCCTAGAAATGCAGAAGTGATGCAATCATTGCAGGAATTACAAGCACGGATCCATGAATTGCAAAAGGATAAAGAGAGATATATGGCAGAAAAGAGCAGTTCACAGTTGAAAGAAACTAGTGACAAAGCTAGTATCAACTGTCAAAATAAATTTCTCTCGGTAATTATATATGTTATTGTGAAATTAAAATAGCACATTTATGTTAATTGACATATATACACAATAGCAGTAAAATATTTATTATTGGTTTAGGGAATTTCATCTTGTCAGCTATACTTATCGTCACCGACTTATTGCCTAGTTGGCAAGGGAAAATTGCATAACACTTTGGGATATTTACTTCACCATAGACCGCTCCCGGATGGACACATGAAAGTATCGGTTGATGTTGCTTTAGATCTGGATGCGTTGCTACCGGTACCTGACAGTGTTTCAGAGACCACATTATTGCGAGATGCAATAGGATCTTTTGTTGCATGACCATCGGACCTTATTTTCATAGATGATCAGGTATGTTGAAAACCATTATGAATCTTTAAGTATTCATCTGTCAATTCTGACCTTATTTTTTTACATGGTAATATTAGATGTAACACCCCTTCTAAATAACCCGCGAATATAATCATTAAAATCAGAGTTAACACATAAAACAAGGGATGTCACAATTCGGAAATAAATAAAACCTCAATAAAACAGTAGCCATGCTACACTGAAGGACTTATTAAATAATCAATCAAATTGATATCATGTTTTACACAGCGGAAAAATACCACAAACCAAAACGGAATAAAACCAATTCATAATTATTCCCAAAATAACTCAAATAACAATTGAATACTAAATAATTTCTCAACTAAACGTTCCCCAGTGTTACAACCTATCAGAGCATGACACTGACACGCGGACACAAAATAACATAGCTCTAGAGCCATCCTCACCAACTCCTGAGCTGCTAACTTTAATCTGAAATCATTAAAGTAAGGGTGAGATTTCTTCATAATTAATATGCATTATAAGTCCCTCAGACAACATAATATCACAAGTATATTAATCCACGCACTCTAGCATAATTCACATTTCAACACACAGTTACAACCACACAATCCATTATGCACAACAATAACAACAAGAGAATTGTAACACTGGAAACCATCCTAACATGTTATAATTCCATGCAAATACAAATGCAGACGCAATGCATGTGGTACCAAAACGTGACCAAGTCACACACACTAATTCATCATCACCCGGATACAGTAATCATCGATTCGTCCATAATCACCCAGACACGAATCCAGCCTAACCACCCATCATCACACGGGTACGGTTATTGGCAATACAAGTCAAATTCCACACAATGGGAATTAACTTCACCAGAATGCATATGCATGCACAACACCAGCATGCAACATTCAATCAATCAATGAACACACAAATTATCATAAACTGAATGAAAGACCAAAACATGATGTCCTCAACGATCATGCACAATCAGCAGCATAAACATGCGTTCTACTCACAAAATCCTGATACAATCAAATGCCACAGGTACACTACTGCATATACACCAAGTATGCATTGAATAATAAACCACTTAAATCGGAATTCGACACATTTTCAAATTAATTTCAAGTTACAGGAAATCCCTTCATTCATAAAATAGAGCATTAAATTTAATAAACAACGTCCAAAACGACGCTCAAAACAGACTTACGGTTTGAAAGTTATGAATTTTTTAAAGTTTGGAATTTTTCAAAAAGTAAAAGTGGAACCCGGTTCTCCCAGGGAGAACCCGGTACCCACAAAGTTCAAAAACACGCTCCCTGGAAAAATGTATGGGGAACCTAGTTCCTCCAGGAAGGAAACCGGTTCCCAGAAGAAAATCATTTTTCTTTGGAAAAATATAACGTGGAACTCGGTTCCTCCCCAGGAGTAACTGGTTCCTGAGTTCAAAATGCCAAGTTTTACTAACTAACACACTGGGAACCTGGGTTCTCCCACTGGGGAACCGGTTCCCACGACTCACAGTGGCAAAAACACCAGTTTGACAGCAACAGGTTTCCAAAACAATTTTCCTACTCTTTCCAATCGTACCCATACGTTCCAATGCAGTAGAATCACTCAACCAACAGCAGTATCATACAATATAACATACTTTGATCATTCCTAATGACCCTATAACATACAAATCACTTAATTCTACACAATCCGACACAAATTGGGATAATTCTACGAAAACCTAGAATTTCTAAATTGAGATTCTCGACATACTATGATCAATCCTATTGAAATCAAAACTGATAATACATGTTAATTAATCGAAATCACCCCTTACCTTGTGGGTTCTTCGAATTCTGGCAACTTTCACTCTTTTCCTCTTTCTCTTCTCTTCTCTAATGTTACGATTGATGAAAAACCTTCTATTCCTCTTTTTCCTTCTTTTTCCTTTTATTATTCCTTTTATTATTCCAATAAATAAAATACAATAATAATTAGGATAGGTAGAGTATTTTACTCGTCACACCCCCCATTACTCCTCACACTCCCAACTCCTCCTTTCATTTATTTAATTAATTAAATCCAAAATTCAAAATATTGATAATTAAACTCTAATTAAATTAATAATTAAAATTCTAATTATTTTAAATATTGAATTATTTGGGGTGTCACAACTCTCCCCTACTAAAAAGAGTTTTCATCCTCGAAAACATACCTTAGACGAAAAGTTCGGGATACGAGTCCTTCATCTGGCTCTCCAGTTCCCAAGTTACATTTCCTCCTGCTGGTCCTCCCCAAGCCACTCTCACCAATGTTATCTCTTTACCTCGAAACTGTTTCAACTTCTGATCCTCAATCCTCGCAGGCAATGCTTCAACAGTCAAATTCTCTCGTACCTGTATATCATCTACCTAAATCTCATGAGACGGATCAGTAATGTACTTCCTCAGCTGAGATACATGGAAAACATCATGCAAATTTGCAAGTGACGGCGGTAAAGCAATCTGATATGCAACCTTCCCAACTCTCTTGGTAATCTGAAACGGACCAATAAAGCGTGGAGTCAACTTCCTTGACTTCAAGGCTCGACCAATACCAGTCATCGGAGTAACTCGCATAAACAAATGTTCTCCTTCACTAAACTCAAGATATTTCCTCCTCTTATCGTGATAACTCTTCTGACGACTCTGAGAAGCTCTCATCTTCTCCTGAATCATTTTAATCTTTTCTGAAGTCTGTTGGACAATCTCTGGTCTAATCACAGCACTTTCTCCAGATTCCCACCAACACAACGGTGTCCGACACCTCCTACCATACAATGCCTCAAACGGAGCCATACCAATACTCGAATGAAAACTATTGTTGTAGGTAAACTCAATCAATGATAGATAACTATCCCAAGCTCCACCTTTCTCCAACACCAAGCTCTTAACAAATCCTCTAACGACTGAATCGTTCTCTCTGTCTGACCATCTGTCTGTGGATGATTAGAAGAACTCAATCGCAACTTAGTACCCGAAGCTTCTTGCAACCTTTTCCAAAACTTAGACGTAAACCTCAGATCTCTATCCGACACAATACTAGAAGGAATGTCGTGCAAACTTACGATCTTCTCGACATACAATTCTGCCAACCTCTCCATCGGATAATCCATTCTTATCGGAATAAAGTGAGCAGATTTTGTCAACCGATCAACAATAACCCAGATAGAATCACAATTCTTCGCTGTCCTCGGTAAACCAGACACAAAATCCATAGAAATGCCATCCCATTTCCATTCCGGGACAAACAACGGTTCCATCAATCCTGACAGTTTCTGATGTTCGATTTTTAACTTTTGACAAACCAAACAAGCATACACAAACTCAGCAATTTCCTTTTTCATTCCAGGCCACCAAAACAACTTTTTCAAGTCATGATACATTTTAGTAGCACCAGGATGAATACTCAATCCACTACGATGTCCTTCTTCCAAAATACTCTTTCTAATCTCGGCAACATCCGGAACACACACCCTATTACCAAATCTCATAACGCCATTCTCATCAATTCGGAACTCACCTCCTTGACCTTGGTTGATCAATGTCAATTTATCAACTAAACCAACATCGGATTTTTGCCCATTTCGAATTTCTTCCAGAATACCACTAGTCAGCTTCAACATACCCAATTTCACACTATCAGGAGTAGTCTCACATACCAAACTCAAATCTCTGAATTGTTCAACTAACTCCAATTCACGAACCATTATCATAGACATATGCAAGGACTTCCTACTCAAAGCATCCGCAACAACGTTTGCCTTACCTGAATGGTAATTCAAACCGAAATCGTAATCCTTTAGAAATTCTAACCACCTTCTCTGCCTCATGTTGAGCTCTTTATGATCAAAGAGATATTTCAGACTCTTGTGATCGCTGAATACCTCAAATCGAGAACCATATAAGTAATGCCTCCATAATTTCAAAACAAATACTACTGCTGCCAACTCTAAATCATGAGTCGAATAATTCCTTTCATGAACCTTCAATTGTCTTGAAGCATAAGCCACAACCTCCTTATCTTGCACCAACACACCACCTAAACCCATCAATGACGCATCACAATAGACAACAAAAGACTTCGCCGGATTCGGAAAAATCAAGATCGGAGCACTGGTCAACCTCTTCTTCAGCTCTTGGAATCCTTTCTCACATTCAGCATCCCAAACAAACACCTGACCCCTTTCTGGTCAACTTAGTCAATGGCAACGCTAATTTGGAAAATCCTTCAATGAACTTCCTATAATAACTTGCAAGACCAAGAAAACTACGGATCTCAGAAGCATTCTTCGGTGCTTCCTACTGAGATACCGCTTCTACCTTCGTAGGATCAACAGCAATTCCATTCTTGGAAATTACATGGCCAAGAAAACTTACTTCACTTAACTAGAATTCACATTTGGACAACTTCGCATATAGCTTCTTCTCTTTCAACAATTCTAATACAACTCTGAGATGTTCTGCATGCTCTTCATCACTCTTTGAATAGATCAAAATGTCATCGATAAATACCACCACAAGCTTATCAAGATACGGATGAAATATCATGTTCATATACTCCATGAAAACACCAGGTGCATTAGTAACTCCAAACGGCATAACAGAATACTCATAATGTCCATACCTCGTTCTAAATGCAGTTTTCTGAATATCCTCCATCTTCACACGAATTTGATGATATCCAGACCTCATATCAATCTTACTGAATACACAAGCTCCAACTAGTTGATCCATCAAATCATCAATCCTCGACAAAGGATACCGATTCTTGATTGTAACTTTGTTCAACTGCCTGTAATCAACACATAATCTCATTGAGCCCTCCTTCTTCTTAACCAACAACACCGTAGCACCCCACGGCGAAACACTAGGACGAACAAATTTCTTCTCAAGTAACTCCTCCAACTGCTTCTTTAAATCAGACAATTCAGATGTCGACATGCGATAAGGCGCCATCGACACCGGACTAGTTCCAGGAATCAAATCTATAGTAAATTCCACTTCTCTCTCATGTGGCAATTCACTAACGTCTTCCGGAAACACTTCTGGAAATTCATTCACCACTGGCAATCCATCACTCTTTGCCTTTCCCTCCGCTTCTATTGCAGAATACAACATAAACACCACAGCACCATCCTTTACAGCTAGGTTCATCTGCTTAACCGACATAGTCACATCTTCGACACCAACCTCTTCAGGAAAAATAACCATTTTCGCAAAATAGTTGATATGAACCTGGTTGAATTCCAACCAGTTCATTCCAAGGATGATATCAAGTTGTTCTAACGGTAGGCACACTAAATTCATACTGAAACCCCTACCAAAAATCACAATAGGACAATTCCTACAAACATATGAAGTAGTCACTGAACCCGACGCGGGAGTGTCAATAACCATACTTCCATCCATATTAGAAATATCCAAGTTCAATCTTTTAGCACAATCCAAAGCAATAAAAGAATGTGTCGCTCCAATATCAATAATCGCAATCAAAGGTATGCCATTAATAAAACATGTACCTTTAATCAACCGATCATCTAGCTTAGTCTCTGATCCAAACAAGGTGAACACCTTACCACCATCTTGCTCCTTTTTGGGTTTTGTACACTAAGGACGAGTATGACCCTCTTCACCACAATTGTAACAAGTCACCACTCTCACTCTGCAATCATTGGCCACATGGCCGAGTTTCCCACACTTGAAACACTTCCTATCATTACTCTTGCAGTCCACCATACGATGCCCTGTCTCACCACACTTGTAGCACTTAATGGAAGAACCAGAATCTCCCCCACTAGACTTCTTCCAACCACCAAATTTCTGATTACTCTTATCATAGGGTTTACCACGATCCATCTGTCTCTTTCCCTTACAATCAGCATAACCCTGAGCATTTGACTTAGTACTAGCAAGATCCTCTTTTAGAATCCTACTACAGTCTACTAAATCAGAAAACCTCCTAATGCGCTGATACCTGATACCCTGCTTGATCTCATCACGAAGACCATTCTCAAACTTGATACATTTGGAAAATTCTCCATCTGCATCGTTAGTGTAATGAGCATAATACTTCGCCAACTCAGTAAACTTCGAAGCATACTCACTTACAGTCTTGCTGCCCTGCTTGAGCTCCAGAAACTCAATCTCCTTCTTGCCCCGAATGTCTTCAGGAAAGTACCTCCTCAGAAAAGATCTCCTGAACACAACCCAAGTCAATGCAATGCCATCTTCTTCCATTTCTGTCCTGGTAGCAACCCACCAGTCATCAGCTTCCTCTGCTAACATGTGAGTACCATACCTCACCTTCAGCTCCTTAGCACAATCAATTACTCTGAAGATCCTCTCGATCTCCTTCAACCACTTCTGAGCACCTTCGAGATCATGTGCACCCTTGAACAATGAAGGATTATTCCTCTGAAAATTCCCCAATTGTCTGTCAGCACCAATACCAGCTCCCGGATGATTCCCTCCAAGATCACCAGCCAGCATTCCCAAGGCTTTAGCAATAGCAGCATCGTCTCTTCCGTTACCTCTTCCAGCCATTGTTCTGTAACATTACAAAACAATCTAATCAGCACACAAGTATCGACAGTGTTACCTTGCACTAGTCGCATACAAAAGGGATAACGACATTAAGACACGACCGACTATGCTCTGATACCACTATTGTAACACCCCTTCTAAATAACCCGCGAATATAATCGTTAAAATCAGAGTTAACACGTAAAACAAGGGATGTCACAATTCGGAAATAAATAAAACCTCAATAAAATAGTAGCCATGTGTTTACAGTGATTTCTGGTAAACAAACGCTAGTCTTCCAAACTATCGAATAAACTTAATTACTGTTATTCAATCTCTCTGGTAACTTGCAGGATCGACTAGATTGATCCTATGGGGCATGGTCGTTTGGATAAATCTAATTGTAAAACTGGTATTCATATTTAGTACTTTTCATTAAAGTGTTTTAAAGGCATTCAATCCACTTCGATTACTACACTAAATGATTCGAAGAATAATTTCTATATGATATATAAGGAATGCTCATCAGAAAAGTAAAAAGACTTTGGACTGGGTAAATGACAAGGTTAAATGAATGAATGTAAAAGTTTCTGAATGTATAAAGGATTCGAATATAAGAAAAACGTTTAAAGGTAGAAAGAAGTAAATGACTTTGAATGTAAAAGCTTTAATGTAAAGGCATGAATGTAAAACGTTTGAAATGACAGTGAAATGAAAATGAAAGATAAACTGGAAAATATAAAGAGTTTTCATTGAATTGTAAATGTTGGTGTTATCATACGTACATATTTCGAGCATTCGTTTCCCTATCCATGCGGTATTTTGAATGTTTACTGAATTTGTACAATAGATATGACACACGAAATCCTAACACTAAGACTTCTATTTATACTATTTCGACCATAACGGTCTTGCTATAAGATTTTGCCACGTTCGAAGCATGCAGAGCATTGCTTCTCTCTAACCTCCACGCGTCTTCGAACGCTCCAGCGCTTATGTATTTGAATTTTCAATATCCCGCTCACATTTGAATTTCAAACGCCTTGGAACCTTCGCTCCGAATTCGTTTCACAGGTTACTTTCAAAAACAACCTTCACAGATATAGTCTCATCACCATTTCGAAGCTTCTTTAATATCTACTTTTCGCAACTATTGTTCGAAACCTGGAACTTAATATTTCCATTCGAAAAGAGTCTCTTCCATTCCAAACCATATAACTTGCTTTATTCCAACAAAGCCTAATTATTTCATTTCGAATCACATTATCAAAATCTTCAGCCAACAAAATGCCCCTTTAAAATATGTATTTCGAACTCTTTGAGAAATATTTATTTTAAATAGATTCACAAGATTTTGATATGACCTTTGAGTAATCACGAAATTTACTGTGCATGACTTCACCCACGTCAATCAAGACGCCTCTTTGAATACTTAACCGTTTTGAACCAGTTACCACAGCATGGTGCGGTTTTAAAAGTAATGATTATTATTAATCATACTCATTTACCAACATCAGATTTTACGCCACCTCTCTCTGAATCCAACCCACAACTCCCACGTATCCCTAGTCTTACTTAGTGGGTGTTTAAACTTCCACACTCTCTATAAAAACTCATCAGTTTAGTCTTTTCTTCTTTTTTCTCCAAAATTCTGAAACTCTTCTTCTTCTTTTCACTAAACCCTAAAACCTCCAACAATCTCAACAATGTCTTCATCAACATCATCTCAACTGAAGAAATCATCAAAGAAGAAGAACAAGAACACGGAAGCTGTCATGGAGAGCAAGGTGGGCACTTACCAGAATCAATCTGTGCTCATTCCTCAAACGATCTCCAAGGAGAAAGAAATGTTGTATGCTTCTCAGGTATTAATCCCTACTAATGTCACTGGAAAAAGATTTGCCTTAATGGGTCCTTTAACTGTTTTTGAAATTCTGAAAGACACTAGGAAAATCTTTCCCGTTTGCTATAACTTCAAACCCTTATTCAACAAAATGGATGCCCCTAAGGTAGGAACTGAAAACATAAGCGGATCATCTGATTCGAAAGCCACTGAAACTCCAATCTCACCCCCAAAAGACCCTTTTATCTTAGATTATGTCAAAAGTAATTTCAAACCATTTCGATCCTGCCCCACTTCAGATATAGCGTATCAAAACTGGCTCACTAAAGTAGAAGCCAAAAAATCCCAGCAATGGGAAGAATTAGGAATCTGCAATTTGATTAAACTGTCGAAACCAGGCTTCACTTACAGTCACCCACTACTATTCGCCTCATTGTACTTCTGGGATAGCACCTATAATACTTTTCATCTTCCTGGCGGAATGATAACACCCACCTTTTTTGATATAGCTGCCATCACTGGTCTTTCACCAGTGGGGGAAACTTATATTCCTGATAACGAAGAGCACTCTAGCATCATTGACTTCGATGTCAAACTAGCTAGCTTTTCAAAATTCATCAGCCACTATCATACTGAAGGAGATGGTGTCTCAGATGTAGAACACATTGCTTTCCTTACCTTATGGCTGTCACGATATGTGTTTTGTAGCAGATCCTTGCAAGTAGCAAGTAGGTTCATTCCCTTAGCCAAGGATTTGCATGAAAATAGGAGAATCTTTCTGAGCGAACTGCTACTTGTTGATCTTTATGAGAGCTTAAGGTCAGCGGTCTCTAGTTTAAAATCTCATACACCAAAGAACATTCTTCTAGATGGACCCTTCTGGTTGCTTCAATTATGGCTCAATGCCATGTTCGAATCTTCTTTATCAACTGTTGATACTATCGTCGAACAAGATCCAGAAATAGCTGACAGAATCATTGAAGGCACAAGGCTTCGAAAGCTTACTCCAAATGATGACAAAGATGATTTCAAAGTCCTTTTCTCGAAATACATCATGATCTTCTCAAAGAGACACAAATTCGAAGAGTCCATGGCGCCTTTTGCTCCAAGGACTTATGGACCATCATGGTTCACAATGTCTCTCTCAGAAGCTGTTAAGAGTGGAGAGATACAGGACATTTGGAAAGCATTTCTTCTCCCTAGGTTAATTTCCTCAAGAATTACTCCCACAAAGAATCAGATTTTCCTCCTTGCTTATCAACCCAACTTCGTCTCTCAACAATTTGGCCTATGCCAATTAATTCCTGAACCTCTATTCCAAACACAGAGTTCCATAACCTCAGGCAGAACGTTCAAAGCAAGAGAGGCCAAGTTACAACAGGAACAATATCAAGATTTTGCTCAGTTCGAACTTCTTCCTTTTGAACCAACATACTTCACAGCAAAAGGATTCCTGGAATGGTGGACCAAGTTCTACCAATCATACATGTTTGACACACTCACCATTCAACAAAAGCTAACTGATGCGTTCAATGTGCAGGTACACTCCAAGAAAGGTATGTTCACTCACGCCAAAGAAATTAGAGCTTTTCAAAATTATTTCGAAACCACTTATGATCCCACACACTTGGAAACCATTGTATATCGAGCATCCGAGACCTTGAAGGAAAAATTTAAAGAAAAAATTTCTAAGTTCAAACTTCCTTCAGGGTTGTCACCTGAGGATAGGTATAGGTTGGCACTCGAAATGCACCCACCTAAATTTCCTAGATTGCCTACCTCAGAACTGGCTCTGGCTTGGTTTCCTCCATACCCTTGGTGGTTGACTTGCAAAGAAATGTTCAAATATCAACCTCGAAAGAAACTAAAGCCATTTGAGATTGTGACATGGGCTCGTCACTGGCTTCATAATTTCCCAGGACATCTTCGCTATGACCTTCCTGCCATTTCGATTATATCTAATCAAGGCACAGGTGCGAATGCTTGGGAAAATTCCAAATGTATCCTAATTCCCTTATTTTTAACATTTTACTTTAATTGTTTCATTTTTCAGCCATCAGGATAAAGAACGTTGCTTCGAAGCCCAAGGAAGGAAGCACTTCTCAACAAGCTGTCGAAATTAGTTATGATGTACCTCTAGCAATACCAACAACAACAACTACAACAACAACAACACCGACAACAACAAACGTTCCACCTCCAAAGGTAATCAACTAAACCTGATGTTTCGAATAAACTGAAGTTTATGATTTAGATCTAACTCATATATAAACCTTTTCAGACTAGCAAACTTCCACCAACTACTCCTAAGAAAAGGAAACAAAACACCACTAGAAAGAATCTCAAGACTGGTGGAAATTCCCCAACAGCTTCTAAGAAGAAGCAAAAGAAAGAAACCTCTAAAGGCCCTGAGCCTACTAGCATTTCTGGACTTGATTCCAGAGATGTTGCTCCCTCAACAACATCCAAAATTCCACCTTCGACCTCCAACGTAATGTTGGAACATATTGATAGTAACCTTTCTTCTGATAGTCCACAGGTAAATTAAATTCGAATTCTTAACAAAAATAGTTATTCATACCTTGGTACATATTCTTAACCTTTCTTTGTTTATGTAGGACACTTCGAACCCAAATCCCACTACTTCAACTCCTCCAACAGGGACTACCGCTCCAATCATTTCCTCTCCCCATGGGGACTCCAGCAACCTTGTGCAAAACAAAAGATCTTCCAACATGGTGGTTTCGACTGGGGCTTCGGAGGCACAAGATGATCAAGGCACTTCCCCTCCTTTGAAAGAAATAAACGAAGAATCACCTCATAAGTCTACAGAAAATCCACCAGAGACTTCCCTTCTGAAATCTCCTCTCGAAACCCTTCAAGAGAGTCCAAAGATCACTCACGCTGAGAAGGACAATATTGATTCTCCTCAAGAGAGTGAAGAATCTGCAGAAGAAGGATCTGAGGAAGACGAAACCCATAGCGGTTCGGCTGATGAAACGGAGTCTGATGCTAATAGCAGCGAGACCAATACTATCGAAGTGGTGGATCTGGTCGACAAAGGAGAAAATAATGAGCAAGACAAAGATGAAGATGATGGTGATAAGACTAATGAGCCTATGGAGGTCGAGATGGACGTGACTCCTTTGAATATGGAAATTCCCCAAACTTCCCAATCTCAACTGACTGAAGAGGAACTAGCTCTCCTGAAACAGAATGACCCAATTGAGTACATGAAGGCTAAGTTAGCCCAGAAGGACATTTCTCTCGCTAGGGTTGGCACTGGTTCGACTAACAACCCATTGCCCTCAGATGCTAGAGCTATACTCCTTAACAAAGTCAGGAAAACAATCCTTGATGTAGACTTGTTCGAAGTTCTCAAAAAGGATAGTACTGCTTGCTATGCCATGAAGGAGCTGCTCACCCAAGTTAACTTCGCAGCCTGCTCGTTGCCAGTCAGTACTATATTGTTTGATCTCCAAGCATTATTGGATAATGTGACTGGATGTCTCCTACAAGACGAATTCGCTGCTGCTAAAGTTCAGGAGAAAAGAAATACCATGGATGATGCTTATGAGCACGCTTCAAAACTTTCTAAAGAAGCTGAAGACCAAGCAATGCACTTAAAACAGGCAAAGGCTAACTATGAGGTTCGAGCCCAGTCTATTGTCCTTTGGGAAGAACAAATTCAAGAACTCCAGCGAAAGGTCAAGGAAGCTCAACAACAGCAACTGGCATACGAAACTGACACTGTTAAGAGCCAATTCGAAGAACTTCTCAGAAAGGGCCTTTCCGAAATGGAAGCAGCAGAGCGACTCAAAGGAGAAGTAACTACTCTGGAAGGAGCAAGACGTTTCACCCAACAAAGGCTTGAGTCCTTTAAAAGCACCTTTGCAAGATTAAGAAATAATGTGTATTTCTAAGTCTTGTTTATTTAATTCGAATCTCAGTTTGTAATATTTGAACAACGCCATTTTGGCAATGTATGGTACCATTTTGGCATCTTTTTATCATATTTCGACTACGTTGTTATTATTCGAATCTCCTGCAGGCGAGGTCTATATTTTTTCAAATATTTTCCATTAACATTTAAGATTCGTTTGACATCAGCTAACTCTTCGATCTCATACACATTATTTGAGAATATCTTTAGTATTCGAAAGGGTCCTTCCCAATGAGGTGACCATTTACCCAACATTTTATTCTTCTTGTCCATGGGCAATATGACTTTCCAGACTAAGTCATTAACAGTGAATATCTTACCTTTCACCCTTTTGTTATATGCCTGGCTACTCTTTCCTTCTGCCTCATTAGGATTTCCAATGCATGCAATCTAACTTCGTCTAACTCAACTAACTCATTCATCATCATCTCCCAATACAATGCAGATGGGGTCTCATTTTGCCTTTGAATTCGAACTGATTGCAGATGGATTTCTACTGGTAAAACCGCATCATGGCCAAATGTTAGTTGGAAAGGCGTGGTGTTAGTAGCTTCTTTAGGAGATGTTCTACAAGCCCATAGTATTTGGTCTAAAGTCTTATGCCAATTCTTTGGCTTTTTACCAACATGTTTTTTAATTAACCCTATTATCACTTTGTTTGCTGCTTCGACCTGACCGTTTGCTTGAGCATAATATGGCGTTGATGTTAATAATCTTAAACCCATCTCTTGGGCAAATTCCTGCATCTTTCTACCAGTAAACACAGAACCTTGGTCTGTGGTTATACTCTCTGGTAATCCGAACCTATAAATTATCTGTTTCTGTATGAACTCAATAATGGCCTCTTGATCAGCAACTATTAATGGTATTGCTTCGATCCACTTGGTAAAATAATCAATTCCTACTAAAATATATTTATGTCCTTTAGACGAAGCAGGATTGATCTCTCGTATTAAATCTAGTGCCCATCCTCTAAAGGGCCATGGTTTAATGATCGAATGTAACTCACTTGCAGGAGCATGTTGAATTCCTGCATGTTTCTGGTATTCTTCACACCCTATAGCAAAATCTATACAATCTTTGAGCATGCTGGACCAATACATGCCATATCGGAATAACAACCATTTCATTTTATGGCCTGCCTGATGTGCCCCACATGCCCCATTGTGGACCTCTGATAATGCTAAGTATGCCTCACCTTCTCCTAGGCACTTCAGTAATACGCCTTCCTAGGTCTTCTTGAACAATTCATTTCCCATGAGGACATATGATAATGCTCTATATTTTATCTTCCTATCAACATTCAACGTTGGATTTTTTAAATAACTCACAATTGGACTTCGCCAATCTGCATCTGATAGGGTGTCTATGGCCAATACTTCGAATCCCTGCTTGTCAGCACAACCTAACTTTATATTTTCTAAATCTAATGGTATGAGTCCAGTAGCCGTAACCCTTCCTCTTAATTCAACCAAATCTTCAAAGTTTTTGGTAGAAACTTTATACCCTGAAGCCAACTGTGCTAGGTCATTTGCTTCTTGATTTTCTATTCTTGGTATATGTTTAATATCCATGTATTCGAATTTTTTGAGTAACCTGTTAACTATGACGAAGTACGTCATCAAATTGTCTTTTATGTATTTGTATTCCTTTGTTATTTGCTTGACCACTAACTCCGAATCTCCTTTAATTTCGACTCTAGTTGCCCCCAATTCCAACAAAGCTTCAAGTCCAACGATAAGCGCTTCGTACTCAGCTTCGTTGTTCGAGCAACGAGGACCATCTAACTTATACTTGAATTTTGTTGGAATTCCTTCAGGAGAAATTATAAGAACTCCAACACCACTACCATCTTTATGGGTCGAACCATCAAAGTATAGTTTCCAAGGTTGCATTTCAACGTAACCCATGACAGTCTCTTCGACCAGTGAATGATCAACAATGAAATCAGAAATTACTTGACCTTTCACAGCTCTTAAAGGCATGAAAGTCAAAGAATATTCTGTTAAGGCCAAAGCCCATTTACCAACTCTGCTATGCATTATTGGTTTCGAAAGCATGTGTTTGATAACATCGAAATGAGATGAAACATAAACATCAACAGGCTTTATATAATACTTAAGTTTCATACAAGAAAAATACAAACAAAGACATAGCTTTTCTATGTTGCTATATCTAGTTTCTGCATCATTCAACACCCTACTTAAATAGTATATGGCTCTTTCGATGCCATTGCTATCTTCTTGTGCTAACAAACTACCTATGGTAACTTCAGAGGCGGATATGTACAATCTCATGGGCTTTCCCCATGAAGGTGGAGACAAGATAGGAGGCTGAGTGAGATATCTTTTTATATTGTTAAACGCCTCCTGATGTGCTTCGTCCCATTCGAAGGCTTGTCCTTGCTTCAAAAGAAGTAACAGAGAGAAAGCCTGGGTTCTTCCACTTAGATTCGAAATGAACCTTCTTAAAAAGTTAATTTTCCCTAGCAAAGATTGCAACTCCTTTTTTTATGTAGGTGCTTTCGTCTCCATAATGGCTTTGGTCTTGTTTTGGTTGATCTCGATACCTTTCTTATGAACCACAAAACCAAGGAAATCTCCAGCCTGCACGAAAAATGCACACTTAAGGGGGTTCATTTTTAAGCCATGTTTTCTCATTCTTTCGAATGATTGGCTCAGATGATGTAAATGAGTTTCTGCAGATACTGATTTGATGACTATATCATCAATATGCACCTGCATAAAAGTCTCAATGAAATCATGAAAAATTGAATTCATTGCCCTTTGATAAGTTGCTCCAGCATTTTTTAAACCAAAAGGCATCACTACCCATTCGTAGGTGCCTAAGGCTCCTGGACAACGAAATGCTGTCTTAGCAGCATCTTCTTCAGCAATAAAGATCTGGTTATACCTAGAGTATCCATCTAACATACTTAAATATTCGAATCCTGCAGCAGAGTCTATTAGCATTTCTGCCACAGGCATGGAGTACTCATCTTTGGGGATAGCAGTATTTAAATCTCTAAAATCTATGCAAATTCTCAGAGAGCCATTTTTCTTAATAACAGGTACTATATTTGCTAACCATTCGACATACCTTGTGGTTCTGATGAATCTGCAGCGCAGCAACCTTTCAATTTTAGCTTTAATCTTTGTGAGAACTGCTGGTGCGAACCTTCTAGGAGTTTGTTTGATGGGCTTCTTGCCATCCTTGATTGGAAGTCTGTGTTCCACTAAATCCCTCTTTAAACCAGGCATCTCATCATAGTCCCATGCGAAGCAATCTTTGTTTTTCTTGAGAACTTCGATCACTTCCTGCTTGAGGCTGGGATTGAGTTTTGTGCTCACGTAAGTTATTCTTTTTGTGTTTTCATCTCCCAAATTCACCTCTTCGAGTGGATCCTGCGCTAACATTTTAGCACCTGAGTCTGTGGGGTCTTTCTCGAAGCCTAAGGGTTCTTTATCATAGATGGCATCTAGCCTTTGATCTATTTCTACTATCTCTTGTTCTTCAAGGGGTGAGCCTTTCGAGCCATCCCCATCTATTCTGTTTACTTCTGCAGTCATATTATCTACTTCAGCTTCTAAGGCCGCTTTCCATTCGTTCTCAGCCATATAGGCCGAAATCTTTTCGAAGAAGGAGGACTCAATCATGAGCAAGACTGTCGAATTCCTAGCCTGCTGACCGTCTTTGTGCAGCGCCTTCGACTTCTTCATCTCCCTTGATTATCCTCCTGTCCTAATTCTTTCCATCATGGCGAAGGGTCATGTAATAATGCGCGTTCCTGGTTTCGTTGATCTCGTCACTTGGGGTACAAGGAGCAATTTTGGCTAAGTATTTGTCATAGTTTCTCTTATTAACTAAGTTGACTGCTGTCATGAAATAGCTTTGATCCGCTTCGATGTTCTCAACAATGCCATCCTCCCTCCATAATACTAGCCTTTGATGCATCGACGAGGGAACTGCTCCAACGCCATAGATCCATTCTCTGCCCAACAGCAAATTGTAGTTGGCTTTAGCTTTGATTACCATGAACATAGTGGGTCTGCAGCTTGATCCCACTGTCAAATCCACTTGGATCACCCCAAATGTCTGGCCTACTTTTCCTTCATAGTTCGATAGTACCATATTGTGTGGTTTGATGTTGACATCCTGTATTCCTAACTTCTTCAGCATGAAATGAGGCATCAAGTTCACCGCAGCGCCTCCATCCACCAAGACTTTGTTTACGCCATGTGTACCAACTTTTGCTCGAATGAATAGTGGCTTCAGATGATTTTGCATGGCTGGTTCTGGGTGCTCGAAGAAGGCATTCTGCTCTTCGACAGCTCCATTATCCATTACGTAATAGCACACTGGCCTATGTTTCATCAAGTCTATTGCATCATCCTCCTCGTGCTCTCCGACTTCAGTCTCTTGTCCAAATTCACAAGGCAACACAGATACTACGTTGCAGTTGATGTTGAGTGAAGATTCCCCTTCTGATTCGAAATTGTCAGTTAGCATATCCTCATCCTCCTCTGGACCTGGCGTGTATTCCTTCGATTCGTTTTGCTTTGTTTCAGAGAAAAGCCTCCTGCTAACTGGAGGTTTGCCCTCAGGTTGATTGTTTGGTGCAGGTTTGTTGGTACTTGATTCCTCTTTATTCTTGCTCGAAGCCACTCCTTTGTCTAACATAGCTTCTCTCTCAGCTTTTCGAACTCTTTGTTGCCTGCGCCATTGTGATCTTGACATAGGGTTATTTCCTTTGTAGTTTTCTAACCTCATTTCTTCTCTTCTTTCCATACTGAACTGCCTTCTGTACGCCATGGCATGACGTGCATTTCGTTCATTGTTCCTCCACGTTGTTTCTTAAATTTAATGCTCTATTTTATGAATGAAGGGATTTCCTGTAACTTGAAATTAATTTGAAAATGTGTCGAATTCCGATTTAAGTGGTTTATTATTCAATGCATACTTGGTGTATATGCAGTAGTGTACCTGTGGCATTTGATTGTATCAGGATTTTGTGAATGGAACGCATGTTTATGCTGCTGATTGTGTGCATGATCGTTGAGGACATCATGTTTTGGTCTTTGATTCAGTTTATGATAATTTGTGTGTTCATTGATTGATTGAATGTTGCATGCTGGTGTTGTGCATGCATATGCATTCTGGTGAAGTTAATTCCCATTGTGTGGAATTTGACTTGTATTGCCAATAACCGTACCCGTGTGATGATGGGTGGTTAGGCTGGATTCGTGTCTGGGTGATTATGGACGAATCGATGATTACTGTATCCGGGTGATGATGAATTAGTGTGTGTGACTTGGTCACGTTTTGGTACCACATGCATTGCGTCTGCATTTGTATTTGCATGGAATTATAACATGTTAGGATGGTTTCCAGTGTTACAATTCTCTTGTTGTTATTGTTGTGCATAATGGATTGTGTGGTTGTAACTGTGTGTTGAAATCTGAATTATGCTAGAGTGGGTGGATTAATATACTTGTGATATTATGTTGTCTGAGGGACTTATAATGCATATTAATTATGAAGAAATCTCACCCTTACTTTAATGATTTCAGATTAAAGTTAGCAGCTCAGGAGTTGGTGAGGATGGCTCTAGAGCTATGTTATTTTGTGTCCGCGTGTCAGTGTCATGCTCTGATAGGTTGTAACACTGGGGAACGTTTAGTTGAGAAATTATTTAGTATTCAATTGTTATTTGAGTTATTTTGGGAATAATTATGAATTGGTTTTATTCCGTTTTGGTTTGTGGTATTTTTCCGCTGTGTAAAACATGATATCAATTTGATTGATTATTTAATAAGTCCTTCAGTGTAGCATGGTGTTGGCTGAAGATTTTGATAATGTGATTCGAAATGAAATGATTAGGCTTTGTTGGAATAAAGCAAGTTTTATGGTTTGGAATGGAAGAGACTCTTTTCGAATGGAAATATTAAGTTCTAGGTTTCGAACAATAGTTGCGAAAAGTACATATTAAAGAAGCTTCGAAATGGTGATGAGACTATATCTGTGAAGGTTGTTTTTGAAAGTAACCTGTGAAACGAATTCGAAGCGAAGATTCCAAGGCGTTTGAAATTCAAATGTGAGCGGGATATTGAAAATTCAAATACATAAGCGCTGGAGCGTTCGAAGACGCGTGGAGGTTAGAGAGAAGCAATGCTCTGCATGCTTCAAACGTGGCAAAATCTTATAGCAAGACCGTTATGGTCGAAATAGTATAAATAGAAGTCTTACTGTTAGGATTTTGTGTGTCATATCTATTGTACAAATTCAGTAAACATTCAAAATACCGCATGGATAGGGAAACGAATGCTCGAAAGATGTACGTATGATAACACCAACATTTACAATTCAATGAAAACTCTTTATATTTTCCAGTTTATCTTTCATTTTCATTTCACTGTCATTTCAAACGTTTTTACATTCATGCCTTTACATTAAAGCTTTTACATTCAGAGTCATTTACTTCTTTCTGCCTTTAAACGTTTTTCTTATATTCGAATCCTTTATACATTTAGAAACTTTTACATTCATTCATTTAACCTTGTCATTTACCCAGTCCAAAGTCTTTTTACTTTTCTGATGAGCATTCCTTATATATCATATAGAAATTATTCTTCGAATCATTTACTGTAGTAATCGAAGTGGATTGAATGCCTTTAAAACACTTTAATGAAAAGTACTAAATATGAATACCAGTTTTACAATTAGATTTATCCAAACGACCATGCCCCATAGGATCAATCTAGTCGATCCTGCAAGTTACTAGAGAGATTGAATAACAATAATTAAGTTTATTCGATAGTTTGGAAGACTAGCGGTTGTTTACCAGAAATCACTGTAACCAAATTGGCACGCCCAGTGGGACACTCATTGGTCGTTAAGAAAATTGAAAGTGAAGATTTTTTAGGATATAATCTCACTGTGTAAAGTTCTTTTCTGAGTATCAAGTTCGTTGTTATATAAACCTTAGAAGTGGTAAAATAACCAATAGCAACCAAACCTTACCCAGAAGAAAACGTAATAACAGGATGTCTAATCCAAGCGATCATCAAGGGGAACAAAATGCCCCACATGGAACAGGCACCAATACGTCTGCTTCGACAGGGACGTCTAACGCGGTCCCTTCGAACGCACAGTCTGTTGCATCTTCTACTAGTAGTGTGGCCACGAATGGAGCAAGTGGCATGACAACTAACAATTCGATCCTAAGAAATACAGGAACCACTGGTTATCCTGGGGGATTTGTCCCACCATCAGGGACACAAACCCATTTCGCCACCCCACCACCAACTAGACCACCCAGTTTCGATGGCAATAGACCCAGAAATCCCTCTTATGGGATGCCAACATCTTTTATGGCAGGTTTGCATACTTCGACATCGAATTCGTCACCACAGTTTGGGTCTGGATCTGGGGCCAATCAGTTTATGACAAATAACCAAGGGTCAATAGGTTATAGTACATTGCCTATCTTAACCACAGAAAATCAGATGGCTTTTAGACAATTAATGGATGATAGTAACCATAATATGATAGGAGTGTTAGCGCAGACTATGCAAGAGATCTTCGCCCCAATAGTATAAAATGTAATTGTAACCAACAGAGAAAACGCGAATAACATGAGTCGAATATCAGATTGTTTCGCTCCGCCAGAAAGGCGTAGACAGAATCAGGCGTTGGTTCGAGCGAACATACCTATCATAGAGCAAATTGCTGATGACCCACCCTATAGACTAGCCAGAGAGGGGGTTAATTTGGGAGCAAGGGCACAAAGACAAGATGCCCCAGTGATTCGAGAGGAACCACAAAGGGGAATTATAGAACCAGGGGCAAGGATCGAAAGGTTAGATGCCCCAGTGATTCAAGAGGAACCACAAAGGGGAATTATAGAACCAGGGGCAAGGGTCGAAAGGTTAGAAGTCCCAGTGTTTCGAGAAGAACAACCTAGAGGAGTTGTCATGGCGGGTCGACATCAAGATGCTGATGCAGTCGTTCATAGAATTCGAAATGACAACATCTTGGCAGAAAACAATTTAACCACCATGATAGAAAGGATTATGGCCCAAAACGGTCTCAATACAGGAATTAGAAGGCCAAACTATTCCTCTCCCATAGTAGATTATGTGATGCACACTGATTTACCAAGGGGATATAAGGTCCCTAAATTTACAAAGTTTGCTGGAGACACCAATGAATCAACAGTCGAACACATAGCCAGGTATCTGACCGAAGCGAAGCAGGAGACATAGCAAATAATGAGAACCTTAGGATTAAATATTTCCCAAGTTCCCTGACTAAGAATGCTTTTACATGGTTCACCACATTGCCTCTTGGATCCATAGATACTTGGACCCTCTTAGAGAGATTATTCCATGAACAATTCTACATGGGACAATCTAAAATAAGTCTGAAAGAGCTAGCCAGTGTTAAGAGGAAATTTACTGAACCCATAGATGATTATCTGAATAGGTTCAGACTTTTGAAATCTAGATGTTTCACAGTAGTTCCTGAACATGAGTTAGTCGAAATGGCTGCTGGTGGCCTAGACTACTCTATTCGAAAGAAATTAGATACATAATACTTGAGGGATATGGCGCAATTGGCGGACAGGGTTCGGCAAGTCGAAAGACTGAAGGCCGAGAAGTCCAGGGCTTTTAAAAGTAACAAGAAAGAAAGAGTTTCCTATGTCGAAATTGAGGAAGTTGAAGACTACCCTGAATTTGAAGAGGTCAAAATTGATCTCGCTGAATTAAAACAGGCTCCACCTTACTCTTGTAAACTACTAGTTCCTACAAAAGGGAAAGAAATTGTTGAAAATGAGAAAAGTGACAAGTTTCCCAAGAAGGTGTATACCTTCGACGTAACGAAATGTGATGAAATTTTTGATTTGCTTGTCAAAGATGGCCAGCTAATTGTGCCATCGAATGTCAAATTACCACCTTTAGATCAAAGAAAGAAAAGAGGTTTTTGTAAGTATCATAGTTTCTTAGGCTATAAAACCTCACAATGTTTTCTTTTCAGGGATCTGATTCAAAATGCAATCAAGGATGGTAGATTAAAGTTCGCTGAGAAGCCAAAGATGAAAGTGGACGATGACCCTTTAGATGTTGCTGACACTAATTACTCTGAACCTGCATACATTGGAGAGATAAATATGGTGGAAGCAAATGAAGGTGACACTCCATCAGAAGAGAAAAACACTGAAGATGAAAACCACATGTTGGCTGAAGTCGAAAAGGAAGTTACTGAGGACGTCCATAAGGAACAAGAGGCTTCAATCGAAGTAGTGCCTTTGGCTGCTTCGAAAGAGATCCAGGCTACTGAAGGCCAGGAGAATCAAAAACAAGATTTGACACAGGCTACTGAAGGCCTGAGGCTAAAGTTGGAGAAAGTCCAGATCACACTGCCAGTTCTTCCTCAGAAAGGAATATGGGATACCTTGGGGGAGCCCAGCGGAAAGTTTGATTACCTGGTGAAGTATTCCGCTCCAGAAAGTTCAAAAACCCCAATCGAAGATATTAGACCTACAGGATGGGGAGATGCTGACATAAAGGGGGATGATGTGGATGTTAACATGGTGGATATGGAGAGACCTCGTTCCGAAATGGAGGAAATGCAAAGGTATTTAGAGAAAGAGAAATACAAGATGGAAGACAATTATGCTAGGGATACCAGTCTCAAGGACTACCTTACGCTGTGCCACAAAGAAAATGTTGTAATGATGCTATGTCCCAGGTGCAGCATCATTTGTAATCAGAGAATTGCTGCAGACTTCGAAAGAAGACAAAGGGCACAAATTGGCATCAACCGGCGCCAGGATAACCAGTTGTTCAGATGCTACCATAAGGCTGGAGAAAGTCTATTGGAGTTCTTAGTTCGTTGTCACAAAGGGGCAACCAAATGCTTAGTGTGTCCAAGATGTTCTGCAGTTTATGATCAGAAAGTGGCCGAAGCTTTCGAAACAGTCCCTTTTGCCCCTTGTTGGAACCACAAAGAAACTGGTCAGATGGGCCAACGTTTCGAGAGCAACTACACCCAAAGGAGGCCTGACAGCCCTTATCCTAAAGGCGCTTGAAATCCCTTCATTCATAAAATAGAGCATTAAATTTAAGAAACAACGTCCAAAACGACGCTCAAAACGGACTTACGGTTTGAAAGTTATGAATTTTTTAAAGTTTGGAATTTTTCAAAAAGTAAAAGTGGAACCCGGTTCTCCCAGGGAGAACCCGGTACCCACAAAGTTCAAAAACACGCTCCCTGGAAAAATGTATGGGGAACCTAGTTCCTCCAGGAAGGAAACCGGTTCCCAGAAGAAAATCATTTTTCTTTGGAAAAATATAACGTGGAACTCGGTTCCTCCCCAAGAGTAACCGGTTCCTGAGTTCAAAATGCCCAGTTTTACTAACTAACACACTGGGAACCTGGGTTCTCCCACTGGGGAACCGGTTCCCACGACTCACAGTGGCAAAAACACCAGTTTGACAGCAACAGGTTTCCAAAACAATTTTCCTACTCTTTCCAATCATACCCATACGTTCCAATGCAGTAGAATCACTCAACCAACAGCAGTATCATACAATATAACATACTTTGATCATTCCTAATGATCCTATAACATACAAATCACTTAATTCTACACAATCCGACACAAATTGGGATAATTCAACGAAAACCTAGAATTTCTAAATTGAGATTCTCGACATACTATGATCAATCCTATTGAAATCAAAACCGATAATACATGTTAATTAATCGAAATCACCCCTTACCTTGTGGGTTCTTCGAATTCTGGCAACTTTCACTCTTTTCCTCTTTCTCTTCTCTTCTCCAATGTTACGATTGATGAAAAACCTTTTATTCCTCTTTTTCCTTCTTTTTCCTTTTATTATTCCTTTTATTATTCCAATAAATAAAATACAATAATAATTAGGATAGGTAGAGTATTTTACTCGTCACACCCCCCATTACTCCTCACACTCCCAACTCCTCCTTTCATTTATTTAATTAATTAAATCCAAAATTCAAAATATTAATAATTAAACTCTAATTAAATTAATAATTAAAATTCTAATTATTTTAAATATTGAATTATTTGGGGTGTCACAACTCTCCCCTACTAAAAAGAGTTTTCGTCCTCGAAAACATACCTTAGACGAAAAGTTCGGGATACGAGTCCTTCATCTGGCTCTCCAGTTCCCAAGTTACATTTCCTCCTGCTGGTCCTCCCCAAGCCACTCTCACCAATGCTATCTCTTTACCTCGCAACTGTTTTAACTTCCGATCCTCAATCCTCGCAGGCGATGCTTCAACAATCAAATTCTCTCGTACCTGCATATCATCTACCTGAATCTCATGAGACGGATCAGTAATGTACTTCCTCAGCTGAGATACATGGAAAACATCATGCAGATTTGCAAGTGACGGCGGTAAAGCAATCATTGAACATGCCCATTCGTAAGGATCGCTATAGGAAAATTTTATTTCTGCTATGTTTTTGTATCATAATTTTCCTTCATAAAGCTGAGGTGAATAATATCTTTTTTTAATATTACATTGTGTACACATAATATTAAAAAAATTCATATTCATCATCGCTGCAAAATTCCATATTTTGTTGCATATATCTTTTCAAAGGTTGAACAACCTCCTTGTTTAACCTGGAAGGACGCATGTTTTTCCGCGCTTACAATCTATCATAGAGAATTTTTGCAACATTCTTTAACAGAGAGTTGTTCCAAAAATACAACATCGACAATATTATGTGAGATAAATCGCAAGGACAGAACAAATGTTTTGTTCAAGGATAGAAGAACATTGGAGATTTTTCTGTTTTGCAATCCATTCCAAGGAATGATGTGTACTAGTTTGGGGCAACTTTTATGGTTAAATTTGTTTAACGAGTGATTTTATAATAAAAATATAATTATGTTACCCCTCACTTTTTAACGAAACTAAAGGGATAAATCATTGTTCACTTATAAACAAATAAAAATATAAACTGTCATAGCTGGGATTCTAAGTGTGTCCTGATTTATTTTGTTCCTTGGTTTTATTAAAAATCGAGGAAATATGTTGTTTTATTTTTATATAAAAATAAAACATGACGCGCCTTGACATAATACCTTTTTTTTTGCTAAGATGAAAGTTTCGTCATGAAATATATTATTTGTAGCAGTGCATCAAACTATATCCAACTTTATCAACAACAACACACCTTAAACAAAATAAAACATATAATAAAAATAAAATCAACAACAACATTCAAATTTTATAAACAACATACAACTTTTATCAACAACAACATGTATCAAAAAAAGTTAAATCATTAACAAAACCCAAATTTTATCAACAAAATAAACAATTTTTTATCAACAACAACAATATAACAACTTTTACGAATGGACATGTCTGAGAATAACATCCACAATAAAAAAAAAGGTGAAGCTGAAGTGAGAGCGATAAACTTGTGTTAGATTTGACTGGATGTCTTTCACACAAATTTGCAACTTTCACTTTAGCTTCGTACTCCTTATATTTTTTCTTCATAGCAACACAAATCATTTGTGAACTGCACCCATTTGTGAACCACTTCTTAGATCATATTAACCTTAAAACTACATGAAAGAAGCTATATTATACATGTAAATAAAAATTCACTTTTTAGGCTATACAAAATTGGAAACATAAATTATTGAACCCTTAAAGAAGTTATATTATGTATTGTGAAGACTAATTTGTAACGTAACCATTTCTTAAATTTTGATGACACAGAGGTACTCGTTCGAAGAAGACGAGTTTGCCGCATAATTTGGTGTTTCCATTTTACATGTTTGTGAAGAAAGATTATCGAAAAATTAATGAATATTAAGATATATGCGAGATATGTTAGGGTTTTGTTTTAAGAGAGACAACTTTTATGTACTAAAACGAAACATATATATATATATATATATATATATATATATATATATATATATATATATATATATATATATATATATATATATATATATATATATTTATATTTATATTTATATTTGAGAGTGAAAGAGAGTCAAGGTTATGAATATATAAAATAAAGCAAGTTCCCTTCCCTTTTCCTAATTCCTATCAATAATTTCATGTCAATAATAGACGGTGCCTACTTCTTTTGGACCTATTCCGTGTTCATTACTAAACTAACCTCAAAATTCAAGCACCAAAGAAAAAGTAGCCTTATAACTAGAGAAATTCTTGATATATGTATGGCTCACATAATCCCATGTATCTTTAGTCCATGGAAATAAATGGACCACTTGTGATTGCTACACCTTTGATGTCATTACTTTGACTAGCACCTTGATTAATCTCGTGGAGTTTCATTTCCATGCACGTAAATTAATTCTATATATATAGCTGTCGAACATTGGAAAGACATGCATATATATAAAATAATATATGATATATTCTTTCTACATTCACACCACTTTGGTCTCTTTTTGTCTATGATTGGGCGTAGCTAGCTATATAGTTTTCTTTTCTAAAAAAGAATTTGTGAGATATAAGAATTCTCATTAATTACTCTCTCCTTATCCTTTTATGAATATTATATTTATTTATTTTTGGAAGCTGCCAATCTTTATTAATCAACTGCACCAGAAGTGCAAACATAAGAACTAATACAGGAATCAAATAAAAACCAGAACCTTTGTCAGATATCAGACTTATCCCCCACAAATCAACAAACAAAAATCTGGTCCTATAAAACAAAGTGACTATTAATAGACTCCTAAAGTAGCAAAACAGCCCAAACAAAAGATTCGACTGCGATAGACCACAACAACAAGCTATGCACATATTAACTCACAGAATATCAAATGCACGACTATGGGTTTATTTTCTATTGAGCATAGTTGAATTTAACTTCTGAAAATTTCAATGCCAACCACTTCCAGGATCGATATTGTCTTCAATCAAATTTTTTATTAATTTCACATCAATTTATAATAAATCAAAAATAAATAAATAATAATAATTTTTTATAGAATTACATTATTTTATTAAATATAGATGTATTTATCATTGAAAGTGGTTCATATTCAAGCTCAAACTTCAATCTTTTCTTTACTACTCCTCCATTCTTTTATAATTGTCACTTTTTGAGTTTTTACACATATCAAAAAATATAATAATTGTTGTTATTTTTTAGACAATAATTTTTATTTTGTTTATAATCCCTTAATCTTTTATTATTTTAATTTATATTTTTTTCTCTATAATAAAAAATAGGAATAATTTTAACTAAACAATAATTATTACTATCTTAAAAATATGAAACTGAGAATTAAAAAAAAAAAAAAAAATTTTCAAAAACTAAGAATTATTAAGGAACGGAGGGGAGGGAGTAGATGGGAAGCAAAGTCTACTATGGTGCCTTCTACTATCAAACAATTCCTAATCAATCCATCATAGTGACTAAATTGTCCTTTTCAAATTTTGAATTTATAAAGTAAATTAGACATATATGTAATTAATAATCATTAAAAATACTAAATTGGCCAATATATTGATTTTTTTTGTATTTATATCATATCTATTGTATTTGTTTATTATCATTAAAAATATTAATTAATCTATTTTTTAACTTCAATAAAATTAAAAATATATTTTTCAAATTTAATAATACTACATATTCATTCACATTACTAACCTTTTAGTTTACGAGTCACTATCAAATTATTACAATTATTTTTAAATGTTTAATTTTTTTCTTTCTCTTTGTCACAAAATTTTTTATAAATTTTTTAATACAATTGAGTTTATAATAATTATTTATTTTACTATTATGAAATTCAATTTAAAGTCACACGTGTATCTAAATATATTATTTGTCGAATTAACTTTTATATTTTGTATAATTATATTATTTGTTGTAATATTTCGATTTTAAATTTTTTATTGTACTTTTAAAATAAATATGAGTTTTTGAAAAATTTATTTTATTAATATTAAAATAAATTCACTCGTGCTGGATCACGGGCCTTTGACCGATGGTTTTTTAAGATGTGATGTGTACCTTCTCTCTTTTAAATTTGTAGGTGAGCCTGCTCTTTTTGGGGTGATGAATCTAGTGAGGTGGTTTTTTTTTCTTGGTTTTGGTTTAGTTGATACTCCATTTTTCTCAACTTTTTTTAGCCGACTTTTGTTTATTAAAGTGTACTGTTGTTGGTCTTGATTGTATTTTTAGTTTATTATTATTTTTAATATATTTTGATATGCTTTTCCTACTAATATAAAATGTATTTATCAATATCATCCTTTATAAATGTAAATATATATATATATATATATATATATATATATATATATATATATATATATATATATATATATATATATATATATATATATATATATATATATATATATATATATATATATATATATATATATATATATATATATATATATTATGAAAGCAATGTGCTTGATATTAACTTTTTAAATAATTTTAAAAAATATTATTAACTAAAATTAAATTATTATAATTTATATCTCATTGAATTTTGAATTTTGTTATTTTAAAATGATAAAAAGAAACACTTAGAACTTTAATATAAAATCTTGTGAATATTATACATCCTCCAGACATATTTATAACTTTTCTTTGTTTTTTTTATTGAATCATTGATGTATCTGGTATAAAATAATGACTAAATACATTAATGACTCAATGAACCAAAAAAAATTTGTTGTTTATAAATGTGTTCAGAGAATGTAATAATAGTTGAAAGTGTAATTTTTTATGTAGAAAGCAATATGTTACTCGACATATGATGTGTTAAATTAATTCTCCTTCCGGTCATTATTATAAGCAAAAATTCACTTTTTAGATTTATTAAATCATTTATGTACCTAACATTTATGTAGTCTAGAGTGTGGAAGTATATTAAAGTGTGGAAGTTTATTATTATACACATATTTGATTTAGTTCTTAGATAAATAAATTTGATTTATGTATAAAATAGTTAGATTTGATTTATGTATAAAATATATATTTTGGACTTTTATAATTTTGAATTTTTAACTTAAGTAAAAAATTATAAATAGAAAGAGTAACCTCTATTTTTGTAATCAATTCGATGGAGTATTCACAGAATTTGCAAATTAAATCTTCTCAAAATTTATAGTAAATATATAATTTTCACAATTTATAAATTTTTGGACAGAAAAAATTCAATAGAAATCTTAATCTTTCACTACAAGAAAAGTTATAATTTGCTAGGGGAATTAGCTAGGGGCTAAACTCCAAACAAAAAAAAATAACATTGCTTGGGGTAAATCCCCTCGCAAATTGAAAATATCATTTTAAAAAAACAAAAATACAATTACGTGGGGTGTCCCTCGCAAATAGGGAACACGTAATTTTTGAAATTTAAAATTGTATATTGCGAGGGGCTATGTGACACCCCGATTTAATTCGATATTAAATAAGTGAGAGTTAATTATTTAATTGATTAAAGTCTTAAATATTTAATTCATCTGGATTAATTGGATCATTTAATGAGGAAAGGTCTGGAGGTGTGCAGAGTAAATGGTGGGTGTGAGAGTAAATCACTCTACTAACTACTAGGTATGGATTAATTATTTTATTGTAATATTAAAAGGAAATATAAAAGGAAAAGAAAGGAAAAGAAAGGAAAAAAAGAGAAGGTTTTTTGGAGAAATCATTTCACGTAGAGTTGGAGAAAGAAGAGAAGAGAGGAAAAGCCGACGCCGAGAGAAACCGGAGAATCATCGCGAGGTAAGGGGTGATTTTGTTTGGTTAATATGTCTTATGGGTTTTGGGAACCAATGGGATGATTGGGTATGTTAGGAAATGGAATTATAGGTTTATAGCATGAAACCCTAAGTTGTGTCAGTATAGGGAAGAATTGATCAGTAGTGTGTCAGATGACTGATAGGAATGTGTAAATTATGTTGTTTGATGTTAAAATGGCGTAAAATGGCTTTAGATTAGTGTTCCCAACATTGCAATTCGTGTTTGAAAGTTTAGAAATGGTTATGGATGCATAAAGCTGTCAAAAATATCAAATTTTGCTGTTACAGGTCGTGGAAACCGGTTCCCTGTGGGGAGGAACCGGGGTTCCAGTGTTAAATTTCAAAATCTGGGGATTTTTGTACATGGGAACCGGTTCCCTGTGGGGAGGAACCGGGTTCCCCATACAAAAATCCAGGGGGACTCAATTTTAAAACCTGGGAACCGGTTCCCAGTGGGGAGGAACCGGGTTCCCCATACAATTTTCCAGGAGCGTGTTTTTCAAAGATTTTGGGAACCGGGTTCTCCCAGTGAGGAACCGGTTACCACTGTGTATTTTTCCAAAATTTCTAAAACTTCAAAAATTCATATTTTCTAAACCGTAACTCCGATTCGAGTGCCGTTTTCGGCGTTATTTCTTAAATTTAAAATTCTACCTCTTGGAAAGGAAAAATATTATTTTCTCAAAAATTATTTTAAAAGAGCCGAGTTCCCGATTTTTGAAAGTATGGATTGAATTACGGATGATGGGTAATTAATACAAATGATCAGTGTTACCGGATGAAAGCTAATACATACCATGCTACCTTTGATATTCATTATGATTTGAATGTGATATGTTGATGAATGGGCATTGTGTGAAATGTATTGATATTATGATCAGTGGAATAATGTGGCATGCTTTTATGATTGCATGCATATACATTTGTTAATTGGTTCATTCCCATTGTGCGGAAGTGAGCTTGCAGAGCCAATAGACTTACCGGGTTGGAGGTAGTGAGGTTAGATTCTTGACCCAATGGTGGTGGGAGAATCATGGATTACACTGTCTTTCCACGAGTAAACGGAGCAGTGGGTGAACGCGGTTCACGTATTGGTACCACATGCATAGAGTCTGCATTGCATATGGAATTGTAACATGTTAGGATGGTTTCGAGTGTTGCAATTGCCATTGTTTGATATATATACATGATCAGTGTGTGAACTGTTTTCTGTATTGTTTATGATCTTGTGTTCGGTTGATGAACTAATATATTCGATTATTCTGTTGGATCTAAGAACGTATAATACATATTATATTGAATTGAAATCTCACCCTTACTTTAACAATTTCAGATCCGAGGTGATTAGCTGCTTGGAGTTGGTGAAGATAGCTTTAGATTCGAGTTTAGTCCGCGTGTCAGTGTCGTGCTCTGGTAGATGTAACACTGGGGAAACGATTGTTTGGAATCCTTAATGGATATTTTAAGTAGTTTTGAATCATGTTAATTTATTATCCTGGAATAACGGTTGAGTGGTGTATTCGGGATTTAATTATGTTTCATTTCCGCTGGTAAACATAATTTGGAGTATGATTTAATTGATGAATATTCTTCAGTGAAAGCATGACGTTGTTTGGTCAAATTTTTATGATTTAAATTGTGACGCCTCTTAATTGTGGATTAACTCTGATTATTTATTTCTATAAAACGCGGTTATTTAGAAGGGGTGTTACAGGCTACCCCTGGGAAAGGAAAAAAACCGCCAAAAATAAGGTCTTTAGTGAGGGGACACCCCTAGCAAACAGTATCGTACAAATTGCGAGGGAATGCCCCTAGCAAAAAAGACAACTTTACTGCTGCGCAGACTGCGCGTGGCAGGTAATAATAATTACTTCTGCATTTCCGAGGGGGAACCCCTCGCTAAAGATTCCCGTTTAATTCCGAGGGGCAGCCCCTCGCCATTTGCCAGGCATTAAATGGCACGCGTTTCAGCTTTTGCATTAAAGGGGATGATTATAATTAATAAATTCAAGTAACATCTTCTTTCTCCCTTTCTCCCAGCCACACTCTTTCTCTCTTCAAGCAATTCCTCCATTTTCAATTCTTCCCCATTATTCATCCTCTTCAAGTAATAATTGTTTTCAAGGTAAATGTCTATTTTATTTTGTGTTGTTAATTAATTTATTATCTGTTTATTATATATCTAACTATGTTATGATATTCTTTTATTTTTGAGGTAGTAGTCACAAATCTCAAGGAAAGCTCCAATCAACCATTACAATTTTTCTTCAAAGGTACACACACTTTAATTTTTTTTCTCGTTTTTTTACCTATAGATGTTTAAGTTTGAAAGCTCCCTGGTTTTTTTCGTTTTTTTTACCTATTAGGTTTTAAAATATAAAAAAAAATCATAAATATATATATATATATATATATATATATATATATATATATATATATATATATATATATATATATATATATATATATATATATATATATATATATATATATAAATATTATGTTATAAATATTTTTAAAAATAGTATGTAATTTTTTAAAAATAATAAATAATTATATTAATTATTTTAATTAAACAGTATATTAATTTATAGTATATATTTTTTAAAACAGTAAAACAGAAAGAAAAAAATAGTAAAAAGAAAATATATATATATTTTAGAAAAATATTAAAATATACAAAAAATAATACATAATTAAAAATAATATGTAAAACAGTATATATTTAAAATTTGTTAAAATTTATTGTTTTAATTTATGTGTAAATATATTTATTATTTTTTAAAAACAATATGTAAAATAGTATATATTTAAAATTTATATAAAACAGTATATATATTTTATAAAAATAGTACATAAAAACAGTTTATATTTAAAACAGTAAAAATATTTAAAAAAATATTTATATTTAAAACAATATATATAAAGCAGTTTATATGTAAAACAATTAATATGTAAAACAGATTATATTTAAAACAATTTATATGTAAAACAGTTTATATTTAAAACAGTATAAATATTTAAAAAATATTTATATTAAAAACAATATATATATTTAAAACAGTATATATATTTTATAAAAATAGTACATAAAAAATACTCGATGGATAAAAATAGTACGTATAAATTTTAAAAATAGTATTTATAATTAATTTTTAAAATCAATATGTAATAATATATTAAAAATATAAATTTTTATGATAAATAGTATATATATATTTGAAATTTGTTAATGTTTATAAATAATTGGGTAAATAATTTTTTTTGAAATATGTATAATGTTTAAAAATTATGGGATTAATTTTTTTTTAATAAAGAGATAAATATACATTATATGATGTATAATAGTGTATACATAATTTTTTTTTTAAAAAGAGACATAATTTTTTTAAATATGTATAATGTTTAAAAATTATAGGACTAAACATAATTTTTTGAAATACTTCTAAAAATTATAAATTTTTATATAAAAAGTATACTTATTCCTTAAATAAATACTTTATATATTTTTAAATTGAAAAAGACAATTCATGTTTAGGATTAAATATATGTTGAACTTAAATTTTTTATTATAATTTTGATGAATTTTTATTATATTTTTATTTTATATTATCATATAAATTTTAATTATTATATAACTTTATATTAATTATATATAACTATTCTATTATTATACTTTTCAAGTTTATAGATAATTTTTAAATTTAACTTTTTTTTTTGAAAATTTTTCTGCAATTTGCCAGGGGATTATCCCGTGGCAAAAAAACTGACGTACTTTAGACAACTCTGCACACTAGCCTGCAACATCTGACTCACCCATTATTTACAATGACAATTGGCGAGGGGATTTATCCCTGGATAAATGGTGTGGATATAAGCTCCTCGCAAATTGTTTTGCGACCCCCTATTTTGCTAGGGGTGTTGTCCCCTCGCAAATTACATATTTGTAAGGGGTTTTTGACATTTGTGAGAAGATAATCCCGTGACAAATATTGATTTTTCTTGTAGTGTTTTTCCTTAAGTTTTTTTATATAATTTATCCATAAATTTAGGTGAATTTATAACAAAAATTTTAATGAATACTTTTTTGTAATCCTAAATTATATGATAATTTGACTATTTTATGTAAACTGAAAAATATAAGACCTTATACAAAATAAATGAGAGTGCAGTCTAGAAAATAGAAAAAAAAGACACTACTATATATTTCCTCGTTGCTTGTTTATTTACTTGTCAAATAAATTACATATAACTTTTAGTTGGGGGACAAATATCGATAAGGACGAAATGAGTGGTTGTTGCACAGGATTTGACATTTTTACGAGTGAAATATCGATAAAAATAAAATATTTGTTAGAATTAGAGTGTAATCAGCTGTTATTAAACTATAGTTATATTAGAATAAATATTTGTTAAAGTTAAATTGTAATCAAATAAGATTTTTATTTATGTTGTAAAAGTTAAACTACCATTAATCTATAAATATTAACAAAAATTATGAGATGGTTCTGAATATTGGAAAAAAAATTTAAAAAACAAAATTATTTTTGATATTTTTTGTCTAAATTAGAGAAAGAAAATCATTCTTGATATATTGAAAGTATTTGTAATTGTGAAGTGACTTGTAAATTTTATTTATAAAATAACTTTTTTTTTAGAGAAAATGATTAAATTATATCATTAATAATAATAGTTTGAATACATTTTGAAATTTCAATAAAATCATAAAAATTAAAAAAAGATGGAGTCACCTGCGCTAAAGCATGAACAACCTCACTGGTTTGTCTTCGAACGAACTTAACATAAGAGTTCCTAAATAATATAGTCATCAAATTATGATAATCACTTATAATAGTGCCTAAATCCGAGTCATTTGGCTTCATGGAATTCACACTATCAACAACTCGCTTAGCATCAAGCTCAAAATCCATATTATCATAGCCTAGATTACTTACCCATTTTATAGTTCTTAGAAGTCCTAAAACTATTATGTATGGACTGCAATGTATTTCCCAGGATCATCTCTTATACAAACACCAATACCTATTTTATCAAGATTAAAGGAAGCATCAATATTTATAAAATAACTTTAAAAGATAGTTAAAATAGTTTTACACAGTTATTTAATAAAAATATATTATTTAATTACATCATATAATTTATTTAAAAATAACACTACTTAATATATGATTTTTTATTAGTTGACCGTTATTAAATTGACAGAATAAAAGTATTTTTTTTAATAAATTATTTTAAGATCATTTCATTTTACAAAATGTGACGCTTATATTTTTCCAATGCAAAAGTAATACGTGATATAATAGTGACGCTTTTCCTATGCACATGTGCACACAGTTAGATGTTACTTTTCTACTTGTACAAGTGGGCATTCCTCATCTTGTTAGTCAAACGGAATTATTTAATTCTGAATTTGAAAAGCTTTTCTGTTTGTGTTTTTCTATTACTTTGGTGTTGAATTTTATCATCTAAATATTAATTTTCTATCATAAAAAATGTCAATAAAACATAACAAACATGTGTTTGAAATAAGTGGGAACAGTTGTCGCATTTGATTGCTAGGTAGCCGCTTAGAGTGTTGCGCACATTATACATCAAATTTTCTTTCTCTGTTTTTTTTCATTTGCTCAATAACAAAGCAATCACGCAACTAATTCTATATTGTTGAATTCGGATGTTAATCATGTTTTTAAATTCTACGGTTTGTGAACCGATTTAACATAGCATATATTATAGATCATCTAAAATGGATGACCTACTTTAAATTTTGATTTGGCAGCTTTGGTCCTTTTGACAATTCTTTGTCTTTATTGGATTTTTTTCTCCTTAACATCCCATACTCATATGCAAATGTGACATTGAAACATACACCTTCTTCTGAATATATTTATAAGTAATACAAATATTTTAATTTTTAGTTACTGTTATAAACAAAAGTTAATTAATACTACATCATTAAATGATGTAATTCTTAATATTCATTTCTACTTTATTTTTTAATATTTTATTAAATTTAATAAAAAATGACGTTATAGTAAATTTAATAAATGTTTTATAAAAATTTAAAAAATTATTTATTCATGATTGAATTTCTTATTAACTGTGAAAATTATTTTTGTTATTTATAAATGCGTCTGGAGGATGTACAAATTAACATCTTTTCAATGTTTGTTGGGGCCACTCTGGAGTCAATATTCGATGGAGTAATTTTCTTTTGAGCAACTTACATTTGTGAGAGACTACATACACACTCAAAATTTTAAGGTAATAGTGAGTGGTTTTTTGCACTTATAAATGCTCAAGTATCCATATTTCTAGCTAATGTGGTACTTCTCCACACTACTCATACTTGTTATTCTCAACAATCTCCCTCAAGTGTGTGTCTATCCACAATGCTCCCTTTAAACATAAGTTTTTTTTATCACATACACTTGTACTGCCGATGACACTTTTCAACGGGACACTTCATACCCAATAGGGAATTTCGATACAAGTAAGTTTGTCCATTCACACAAACCAAAAGCTCATTATACCATTATTGGAGCTATTTGGAGGGTTAACCCGAGGGAGCATTTTCACATTGGGGCTTTCTCTTTTAGCAACGCTCCTTTGTGAGAACACATCATATACTCACTCAAAATTTTCAGGTAATAGGTGTGTGAGTTCTCCCTCTTATAAATGCTCAAGTCTCAATATTTCTAACTAATGTGGTACTTTCTCATACTACTCACACGTGTTTTTCTCAATACACCACCAATCAACCAAGGGATTCCCGATTCTAACATTTGACATCAAGATGCGTGTTTGATCCACTAAATACCAAGTGTGCAACATGAATTATGTCTCCAATAAAAGAATCCTTACAAACCCACTCATCCTTGATATGGAGAATTACAATCCCTACAAAAATGCTCTTGAAGTGATCAAGAATGGGGTGATTTCCCTTGTCGAAGGTGCAATGAATGCACAACGAGCAACACATAAGAAAGAGAAGAATAATTGTTTTAAAGCATTGTTTTTTATCCATAAATGTGTGGATGGTGACAACTTTGAGAAAGTTAGTGATTTCATATCGTCAAAGCAAATGTGGGAAATCTTGGAAAAGGCATATGTAGGGGATGACAAGGCAAAGGTGGTGAGGTTACAAATTCACAAACGTCAACTTAAATTAATCAAAAATGGAACAAAAGGAGACAATCAACGATTATGCGACGAGAATTACTCAATTAGTGAACCAAATAAAATCATGTGGAGAAACTGTTATGAAGAAGATTGTTGTCATAAAAATCTTACATTCTTTGACGAAATCGAAGAATCTTGCAACGATGAGCAAGGATGAGCTTCAAAGCTCTCTTGAAGCTCGTGAGCAATGGATGGAGGAGAGAAACACTGACAAGGAAAAGGCAGAGATCATTTTGCAAGCTCAGTTCATTGAGAAGAACAAGAAGTCGGAAGGAAAATGATTTATGAAGAGTATAGGTAATTTTCATAATTTTGGTGAGAGAGTGCCCTAAATTTCCAAGAATTCGACTTGTCAAAAGGGTGAGAGGGGTTGCAAAAATAATGGTCGTCAATGCAACTTTAGAGGTGAAAAGGGAAATGTTGACAAAAGCTAGATGCAATGCTTTAATTGTCAAAAGTTTGATAATTTTGCAAGACAGTGCAACACGAACAATAAGGAATTTCGAGTGGATTAAGCCATGGTTGCAAGACAAGAGTTTGATTAAGAGAACAAACTCTTGGTTATGATCACAAAAGGTGAATGTAACAACAACAGGTTGCTGGACAACAATAACAACAACAATTATGGGAAAATTGCAAAAACATGTTGTAATTGGTTCTGTAAAAGTTGTAATAAGTTACAAGTAGAAGAAAATGTCATGGTGACTGTGAGAGTAGTAGTTCAGAGCAGAGGGGAATAATATTAGGATTTGATTGGACGAAGTAGACTCTCCTATGCTCGGTAGTGGTGGAGGATATTCACGAGGCACCTAAGAAATGGTGTGGTAATGGATTTCTATGAAGGAGATAATCTTGGAAATTAGTAGGAGTCACTCACCAATAATGGGTGCCAGTAATGGGTACGTATTGGGAACCTGTCGAATAAAAGACCTTTGAGAGTTTGAATAGGGAAGTCAGACCCTTCTGGCCCGAATAGTAGTTAGGTAGACAAGACGCAGCACTCTGACTCGTTTTGGTATGTCGTAAGTTGTGTGTGGATTAACCGGTAAAGGATTAATATAAGGGGTAGAAGTGGTAATCTCTAATAGGGAAGATATTGGATACCCGGTTAAAGGAGGAACCATTATATCTTCATTCTTGCTAATCTGTGACTAAGCCATATAACTACGCTAGGCGACAATTGAGTAAGTGAAAATGTGAAATACGGTAACCTAAGTATTCACTAGTTATGATTCGTCTAACCCCGAGTAATTCCATAGAACTACGCTTGTGTTGGGTAATTAGATGAATGGAAGCTAGTGTCTATATGAAACATTAGATGGATGATTGTAGTGGTATTGGTTACTTGGGACCATGATATTTCTATTTGAGAGGATTATCCTTCGAATTTCTTATGCATGCACTATAAGATTGATAGCATGCATGGCGAAATAGTTTGAGCTGAATTCTCACCCAGCTTGCTGTCTTCTGAGTAGGTAAATCCCGAGCGTGTGATACTCTTAGGCTTTAGCACCCTAAGGAGTAGATCATAAGGATTTGTGGAACGATGACCTCGATGGAGATTCGTTCATATATCTAGCATCCATGACGATAGGATGCGGGTAGAGATCATTATACGCTATTGAGTGGGTTACGTGAGCTCATGGCCTCGAAGTTCGACCACCATGTTAGTACTCCCAGACAGGTATAGCGCCACAATATCGTTATCATGCACTAGACCTGACAGATGTTGGACAAAGTTGATCCGAAACTTAAGGTAAGTTCTGATTTGGTATTGTGAGACGCAAACTCGGATTCTCATGAGGTAGATGTAACGAGGATCCATATGTTGTTCTAGGTAGTAGTGAACTATCAAGCAACAGTGGGATGGATCAAGTTCTGGTACTTAGTTTATGAGGACACTAAGTGGTTGTAACCGCGAGGGTGATGTTAGATGATACCTTGTAGATGTTACTTATTTCATGGAGTGGTAAGTGGTGAATGTGCATGAATGCCAGTGGTGGAACTGATGAGAAATTGCTATATCTTAGTCGGCGTGTTGTGTGACTATTCTGTAACCTAAGCGATCAGCGTTGGAATAAATGAAGTATATCTTAGGTTAGCCAACATAAGATGTATTTAGGGGAGTATTTGTAGACCCTCGAGAGTGAGGCAATGTTAGTCTCAGTAAGCATAAACATAGTAAATTTATAGTGCCGAGAAATTCCAAAGGGAGATCTTCAAGGCACGAGGTTTTATTTCTGGCATTGTGGTCACGCTCTAGCCACTAGAAATGTTTCATTGGGGAATGCAATTGAGGTAGTCAGTTTAGTAACCGTTTTGGAAACAATGAGGCATGGAAATGAGATGACCCTAGCAACTTTAAGTGGGGGCACTGGATTTGCAACAGGTATGAGGAAGATCCTGAGGCTGTGCATGTATGGGACTGCATGGTTAAAGGAAAATCGTATGAGGATTAGTATTAGTTTTAAGTTGGTCAGTGGTCACGAATGCAATCTAAAGCATTACGAACGGTATTAGTCAACTACTTGGGCGAAGTGGAACTGTGAAAGGATTATTTATTCAGTTAAGTTTCATGAGTTATCGAAGGTGTTATCACACTAAGAGTATGAAGTTGTGTGGTTAGTAAGGGACTATGGAAATTTGTAAGCATTGTAGTAGTTGTGGTACATTGTGGAAGCCGGTGGAGTAAGATGGACTCAAGATCAGTAAGCGTTCAACATTAGATGTCCTGAAACCAAAACATTTGATCAAGTTGTGTTCAAATGGACCTAACGCAGAGTGATGGAATAGTAAGTGGCCTAATCATGGAAATTACTCAACCTCAAGAAGTAATATTTTTTGGGTGTGTTGAGACTCTAGCGTGTGTCGTGATTGGACGAGCTCCGAGGAAGAACGATTGCTATTAACGGATTAAGCAGAGTGTAGAAAAGTAATGGAACCAAGTGGATTGTGGTTGTAGTGTGATTCAAAGGATTTCAAGAATGTGTGTGACAGGTTGAGAATAGAGTAGCGCAACGGACGAGAGGAGAATGTGATAAGCTTACAGTGGGTGTGAATGGAATACATGTAACAAGTGTTGAATGGAACAACTTTCCCAAGGATAGACTCCTTGAGAAATGTATCATCCATCCCAATATCTCAAGGATCCACTATAATCTAGAGAAGTACTGTTAATGGACGAACACAACAAAGACTCTGTGGTTTGTATGTAGTTATAGGCTCTTTGTGACCATGTCTTGTGCATTATGAGCATGCACGAAGACTTGGACAATGGTTGTAAGTCAACTGTTAGAATCTTCCCTTCGTTGGCAAGACATTGTGTGGAGTTATTGGATGTCAAGGCTATAACTTTAAGAATATGTATCTGTGTAGCTTCCGGTAGGAGTGTTTTATTTATGGTAGGAGTAAGAAGCATCATGGTATGAAGAAGACGACTTGGCACAAGTCAATCTGAGTGTCTAGAAACTAAAATCCAGGACCAAAGATTTTGACAATCGAGTATACGACCTTACTTAGACGCATGTGGAAGCAAACCTGAATATTGTCATTAGAGAGACGCTTTTGTCGAAATGTATGGATTTGAGGCAATGCAAGTAGCCAACAGAGAGGAAGTGAAGTTCATTGTCATGTGTTAAGAAAGGATAGGATTGGAGAATGTTGAGGATGGAAATATCCGACTAGAATGGATTTCCAAGTATTCTGAAACCATGAAAACTTGATGTTAAGTTCGGGGACCTTGGACAGATTATTTTCCGCATATGTCTGAAAGGAGTATCAAAAGAGATGTGTTATGAGATGACTAAGACTTCCAATCAGAAATGCTAAGGACACAAGTGTATCAGAGAGCTGTGTTCTTTTGGATAAAGCGGTTTTTATATGAATTCACAAGGTTTAATCAAAGGAGAAGTGTAAGTAACATTTGTCCCCTCGTTAGAAGAAGATGTGATGAATTTGTTGTCATGGAGATCAGAAGAAATTCTAGGGCGAATTCTATTTAAGGGGGGAGAATGTAACATCCCTATTTATCTAAGCATGAGTATGTATGTTAGTAAGACCTAATGACTATTAGTATCAAAATATTATTAAAGGCAATGTGTGCTAAGAGTTTATATGATAATTAAGAAAAGAATGATTAAAAGGAGAATAGTGGCTAGCTAGAACCAAAGGAAATTGGTTGGATATAGACTAGATGACATTTTGGTGAATATGAATTAGTTCAGGGATACTTTGGGAAAGGAACATATTTGCATGTGGTTTAAGCTCTTGTTTGGTAGAAACAAAGTTTTAATTCCATTCTAAGTCATATTTTATAAGTTAGAAAGAGAGCTGAAGAACTTAGAAGCAAGATAGAAATAGAAGGAGTCATATCTCTCAATTCCAAACTCCCTTTTTGCAACTTTGGAACAACCTTCACAAATTAGGTGATATCTCTCTATTTTAACTTTGATCGATCTGATTCTTGATTTTTCAGAAATCTTACAAAATTCCCTACTTTTTACATATAAAATTTTCATCCTGGAGGTTCGTGACCGTGGAGAAAAACACATTTGAAGATTGGTAATTCTGCTGAAAATGGAGAAAAAGAGTGTTATGGGATTGTTGGAGTTAGAGGTAAAATCTTGGTCATGAACGGAGCTCTATGAAAGAATGAACATCTTTCTAACCTCCTTAGATGCAAGGTGAGTCTTATTAGATTAGAGACATAGTGAAAAATGTTGATTTGGGATAAATGGGGAAGAAGGGTTTTTGAGTGATAAATGCCATGAATCCTTGATCTTGCATTAACATAAGCCTAATTCATGAATAATATGTACTCACCATGTCATTATGTTTTGTACCTTGTTTATTACTGATTGCATGTGAGATTTTGGGGTTGGGAACCCATGATCATGCGTCCACATTTTCTGATTTTTCTGTATGCAGTGAAGTTCACTTAGCGAACTCTGTGTTCGCGTAGCAAACTATCTGGATTACAAGAAGGTTTGTCTCGCTGAGTTTGCTTAGCAAATTTAATTCGTGTAGCAAAATAGGGTCTGGTACTTGATAGAATAATTAGTGAATTATTCGCTACCAATTCGCCTAGCGAATCAGGCACTTGTTGGAGGTTCACGTAGCGAACTATGCCTTTATGAATTAACTAAAGTTACTGGCTTCATTCGTTGGAGCTCGTTGTATCTCGCATAGCAAATTAGGGCTTCGCTAGGAGTTTGCTTAGCAAACTAGGCTTGGCACAACATATGTTTCTCCCTTTTGTGTAGATTCATTCTGAGTTCAGGAACGGAGTTCCTTGTTAGATATTATATGATTTCCTATATAGTTCTGATATGCATGTTCCTCTAATATACAACAAATATTTTGTATATTATTGCTTATTACCTAAAAATGCATTATGTGATGAGTCTAATCTTCTGGATATGGCTTCTCTATAAGAATGCTTGTGTGTGCTTGAGAACAGGTACAGTAGGGCAAACCTGGATATAAGGTTCAGTATAGGCCAATCATGTGTACTTGAGATAAGTGCAACAGGGAAAACCTGAATGCGAGTTTTTAGTTTAGGCCAATCTTGTGTACTCTGTGATTTCCGGACATGTTATGGGTGGTGGCTTGGTACACTCTTATTCATGTTGTACCATCTATGGCCTGGCTATATCAGTGGCTTTCTGTTGTGGCTGTACCTATGGCTTTCTGCTGTCCTTCTCTGGGATTGCCGTATATGTGTCCTAGTTGTATCTGAGGAGAGAATGGACGGCTAACCATCATCATCATTCATTGTGAGGTAGCCTGGCGCACTCTCTGTTTGGTGTACAGTGTGTCGGTATTGTTATGGGTAAGGTCGGAGGTATACTCATTACATATCGGAGGGGAAATTCTAGTGTGCATCTCCTTAGGGAAAAAAAACATCGACAATGTTGGTTCGGTGGGGATGTGATGCCACGTAGGCTATATCACGTCGTGACTCACCCTAGTGTTACCATGTAGGTACATTACTAGTCCTTCGTCGGTGGGCTCGTGTCTCCGTCGTATGGTGGTTTCACTTGCAACTTTTGGCACAAATGTGTACATTATGTTGTGTGTTTTTGTTTGAACTGTTTGTTTATGTGATTCTATTGATTGGTCAAAGGACCTTAAATGGTGGTCTTTCCCTGTATGAGTGTTTGCACCCGACCAGTAGATAAACCACGGATCCTCGGTGGATTCGTTTATGCATGACCCTGTAGAACCAAGTGAACCCCTAAGATATGGAGGCTCACTGAGATTTAGTAATCTCATCAATCTTCTTATTATTTTTCGGGAACATGTTTTAGGTAGAATATTTCTAGACAACTGTTTACAGACGTGTAGATGGCAGGAAGAACTTCTCAGACGTTATCTTTTCGTTGTGCGTTGTTAAAGACAAGCTTTGAGTAAACGTTATGACATTGGTGTTGTATTGTATACGATTTTATTTTTTTGTTTTTTCACCTTATGTATGTCTCATCCATTTAGCTATTTAATCATTGTCCCATTAAATGATTAACAGAGTCTGAAAGCCTGGACGAAAATGAGGATAGTAATCCTCTCATACTCACTCAAAGACACATAATCAACCTTGCTTCAAAGCTTATGGAGGATTAACAAAATACAACTCATGTATTAAAGAATACAGGAGTGGCTCACAAGGAACAAATAACACAGACCAAAACTTGAACGCTAAAACAAAGTATGTTCATCATCCTTCAGTGTGGCTAAACTTGTAAGTAGGGTTAGCGTCCTTTTTATACGAACAACAATTAGGGTTGGCCCATAATTTTCTTCACGTAAGTCTTCAATGTTTCCCACAACTTTCTCCATGAAAGTAGGATAGAAGCTCTCCAAGAATATTGCAGCAGAGCGTTACATAATCTTTCTTACTTCGAGCAAACAATTGAATCAAATTAATTCCTAGAATTTCTAAACTGAAAAACCAGTCCAGTTCTGTAACACATGTCAAGACATCTGCTTTGACATCTTCTTAAAATACTGCCTATACATTTTGCTTCACATGTTGAGGCATTCTTCATAGCATTTCCTGAGAAGAATATTTTACCAAAATTGCTTCCAATCACAGAACTAACAAACTCCCCCTTTGGAAAATTTTGTCTAAAACATTGTTTGAGTATATAAGCCATACAATCAAAATTAGCACCAAAACCAACATTCAAGCAGACTTAGCAAAATCAGAGACGACAGCTTCACACACACAAATACATATCAAAGCAGCAGCACAAACACAGTCTATCAGAGATACAACAGCGGAAAAATAAATGTCTAAACATCAGTTAAAACATCACATCACACATGCACACAATCACAATTAGTTACTCCCCCTTAGTTCAACACTCCACCACTTCACCAGTATCACAGTCAATCAAGCTCACATATCACTCCCCCTTTTTAGACACAATATGTCAAAGCAGTCACTAGAGTAAACTCGTGAGAAATAATAATATTGAATATTAGATTATACTAGGATTCATTGGTATCTAGAACTACAATTTAAAACATTACAGACCATATTATCCATTGTTGAGCACACCAATGTCAAAATTAAACAAAAGAAAATTCCAAAAAGTGGAGCCATATGAACCACAATTAAAACATTTTCAAGAGCAACACACTTAGTTATCTGCAGAATCAGCAGATCCACCACTTCCATCACTTTCTGCTTAACCATTAGAGAAACTTCTTCCTTCATCTTCAGAGTTGCTTTCTTCCTTATGCACTTCCTCAGCACCACTTGCAGCAGCAGCCTTTTTCAGAACTTTGATAGTCTCTTCAAATTTCAGCTTTCTTGCTGAGCTGATACAGATAACTTCATCATGTTCTTTACATGCTTCTGTTAATTCAGAAATTATGTCAGCCTTGTTTGAGGTCTTGCTCCCAACAACTATAGATGTCTAAACAATGTCTGAAACATGTTCCCCTGTGTTGTAACACCCAAAGTCTACCCCTCGTAATTAATAATAAAATCAGAGTTTCAAAATTTCATCCAACAAAATTGAGGCATCACATATTCATATTTTCATCACTTTGCATTATAATGCACATCACAAAAATCAAAAGTTGGATATACCGATTCATATCATAATTCATCATATACACATATGACTATTCACAACACAGCGGATGTGTTCACAAAATATACATATCATCATGTTATCATCAATACATAATTTTATATCATCATAAGATAGTATACATAAACTATCCTATCAAAAAATAACGTCGCCCAAATCCCGAGTGTTACTACGACTAGAGCAGAGCGACTCAAAATAAAGGGACTCGAGCTAATCCTCATCATCCTCGTGGATCACCTGCACGTTACCAATATAAAGGCAACGGCGAAACAAGTAAAGGGTGAGATACTCCAAAACATATAATTAAGGGCATGATAATATATATATATATATATATATATATATATAGTTTTGAATTATAAATGATATAAGTTAATAAAAGTATGTCAACATATATTAAAATCTTACATACTTTAAATTAGCATTTAGTGTATAAAATTAACACTTTAACTTCGTCACATAATCATTATACTCACATCAACACAAAGTATCATATATCATCGCAATTCAACATCATCCATCAATTAAAACGCCAAACAACTCAAACATAAACATAACTGACTCCATGAGACACGACTATGTTATGCATGTGGTACCCGTCGCTTTGTCCATAATTAGGAACACTTGGCATAAAGCCCATCGTCGCTTGGCATAAAAGCCCTCGTCGCCAATGCAATGTATGTGACTCAATAATAAAGAAAACACAACAACACATCATCACCGCTCATCAAAATTGACATAAAATCCATGTCGCCATATTTATCCACATCAAGATAAACATATCATCGCATCGCATATCAACAAGTATTCATTAATAAATACATCATCGCAAACATCATGTTTATTCACACCACATCATTATCAATTAATTCACCAAATTCCAAAAATGGAAATATAGTCAAAACACCAATAATTGTCGCGAAAGCCATTCTTAATAATCGGCATTAATTATAATCGTCAACATCACAATCGGGTTGTCCATACGTGTCTTAAATCGACTAAAATGCAATCCGATTCAATTTAACCATAATTTGGCCTATTTTGGGTCGTTTCGTAAAAACTCGTAATTTCGAAAAACTAACCTCACCACTACGTTCTACACGTCGAACTTAGCTACCACGTCAATTTTCGTTGAATTCGGAGCAACTTGCTCCGTCGTCGAATTTACCGAAATCCGAAAATCGAAACATAATCGGGTTCTTAATTTAGTCGGCTAACTTATGTCCTAATTATATTTTATTAATATAAACTATTACTAGGTGAAATTGGAAAAAATTAAAGAAATAGAAGCTATCTTAAGGAATTATGCAGGAACCATTTTGCAGAAAACAGAAAACCAAAAACACAGTATACAGAAAACCAAAACACAGTTTTCCATTCCACCCCTCCAGCCACCAGGGATGAACATCCCTTGCTTGATAAAGGAAAGTAGGTGGGGGCCTTGAAGTGGGGGACGGCTTCCCCTCAAGCTGAGGTGGGCGCCTCCCCCTTCATCCACTTTCCACGAACTTCTCTTCTTCTTCCCTGTGCAAAATGGTTTTTTTCTGGTTTTTAACAGTTACAACTTTTTTATAATTTCTTCATTCCATAACTTCTAATTTCTACTACTAGAAATGAAACACCCAATAATCCATACTCCTAACTCAATCTTTCTAAGTTGTTTCAATAATCAACCAACCAAACTCATAAGTCAACCTATCAATTTTTCCTAAATCCAAAATATATCAACCAAAACCCTAACTATATGAGATGGAGAATCAAACCCCTTACCTCTAGTGATTGGATGATCCTTGATGATTCAAAAAACCCAATCCTCAAGCTCTTCTCTTGCTCTTATTCTTCTTCTACCAAAACCCTAACTTTGCTTCTAAGCTTCTATGTTGGTTTATGGTGTTATGTTGGAAAGAAAATGAGGAAAGTGTTTTTATGATATTTCTTACTAGTAAACTAAGGGTGTAAACCCAATCCTAAGCCATTTTTCCTCACACCCCTAACTTAATTAATTAATTAACACCTTAATAATATCTAATAATATTATCAACTCAATTAATTAAAATAATTCCGGGAAATTAAATATCGGTCCGAATAATATTTTACCGAACCGAACGAAACGTCGCCAAATATATCAATTGATATATCGATTAATATAAATATTCTCGTCGCCAAAACAATCATCAAACGGTAACTCGAAAATATTAATATAATATAATATTAAATAAAACAGAGCGTTACAACTCTCCCCCACTTAAAAAGTTCCGTCCTCGAAATTACCTGACTCGAAAAGCTCGGGATAGGAATCCCACATATTACTTTCTAACTCCCACGTCGCGCTTTCACCAGCTGCTCCTATCCACGATCCTCAATCCTCAAAGGCATCGTTTCCACCGTAAGATTTTCTCGAACCTGAATATCATCCATCTCAATCACATGCGAAGAACCCGGAACATACTTCCGAAGTTGCGACACATGGAATACATCGTGCAAATTCAAAAGATTTGGCAGTAACGCCACCCTATAAGCCACTTTTCCCACTTTACTAGTAATTTGGTAAGGACCAATAAAGCGAGGAGTTAACTTCTTCGACTTCAATGCTCGCCCAACGCCGGTTGTAGGAGTAACTCTCAAAAATACATGATCACCATCTTGAAATTCTAAGTCTTTCCTCCTTTTATCATGATAACTCTTTTGTCGACTTTGAGAAATTCTCATCTTTTCTCTAATCATCTTCACCGCCTCAGTAGTCTCTCTAACCAATTCGGGTCCAAGCACCACACTTTCACCCGACTCGTGCCAACACAAAGGAGTTTTACACCTCCGACCATATAAAGATTCAAACGGTGCCATTCGAATACTAGCATGAAAACTGTTGTTATAAGTAAACTCAATCAAAGGAAGATATGTATCCCATGAACCACCATGTTCAAGAATACATGCTCGTAACAAGTCTTCCAACGATTGAATCGTCCTTTCTGTCTGACCATCAGTCTGAGGATGATAAGCCGAACTCAACCTCAACTTAGAGCCCAAAGCCTCTTGCAAGCTTTTCCAAAATTCAGAAGTGAACCTCGGATCTCTATCTGAAACAATACACAAAGGAATACCATGTAATCTAACAATCACATGCGTATAAATCTCCGCCAACTTCGATATGGGATAAGTGATGTTAATAGGAATAAAGTGAGTCGACTTCGTAAGCCTATCAACAATCACCCAAATCACATCGTTTCCTCTTGGTGTATTCGGTAACCCCGTTACGAAATCCATAAAAATGCTATCCCATTTCCATTCTGGGATCTCTAACGGTTGCATCAACCCTGCAGGTTTCTGATGCTCCACTTTAGACTTCTGACAAGTCAAACAAACATAAACAAACTGGGCCACCTCTCTTTTCATGCCCGACCACCAAAATAGTTTCCTTAAATCTTGATATATTTTGGTCGCTCCGGGATGAATACTCAAATTGCTTCTATGACTTTCTTCCAAGATTATTCTCTTTAAATCCACATCATCGGGAATACAAATCCTATCTCGGAACCTCAAAACACCCTGAGCATCCAACTTGAAATCTTCATTTTCAGTTTCTCCAATACTAACCAACAAATCAACAAGTTTCACATCAAGATTCTAAGCTTCTCTAATGCTATCAAGGAAATCATTATTGATCTTCAACATTCCCAAGATAACACTTTTCGGCGTCACTTCTATCACAAGACTCATATCTCTAAATTTTTCAATCATTTCCAACTCTTTCATCATCAAAAGTGACATATGCAAAGTCTTTCGACTTAAAGCATCGGCCACCATATTCGCTTTACCAGGATGGTAATTCAATCCAAAATAATAGTCTTTCAACAATTCAAGCCACCGCCTTTGTCTCATATTAAGCTCTTTTTGATCGAACAAGTATTTCAAGCTTTTATGGTCACTAAATACTTCAAATCTAGAACCATAAAGATAATGCCTCCAAATCTTAAGTACAAAAACAACCGCTGCAAGTTCCAAATTGTGAGTAGGATAATTCTTCTCATGAATCTTCAATTGCCTAGAAGCATAAGCAACCACCTTGCCATTTTGCATAAGCACACCACCTAAACCCATCTTAGAACCATCACAATAAACAACAAACGGTTCTTCAGGATTAGGTAGAATCACGACCGGAGCCATTGTTAACCTTTTCTTCAATTCAACAAAACTTTCTTCACACTTGACATCCCACACAAAAGAAGCTCCTTTACAAGTTAACTTTGTCAAAGGAAGTGCCAACTTAGAAAAACCTTCAATGAACCTCCTGCAGTAACCAGCCAAACCTAAGAAACTTCTAATCTCAGTAACATACTTAGGAGTTTCCCATCTTAACACATCATCAACCTTAGAAGGATCAACCGCAATGCCATCACCAAAAATGACATGCCCCAAAAAGCTCACTTCACTTAACCTGAACTCGCACTTTGACAACTTAGCATAAAGCTTCTTCTCTTTCAAAACTTCTAACACAATGCGCAAATGTTCTACGTGCTCTTCTTCCGATTTAGAATAAACCAGAATATCATCAATGAAAACAACCACGAAACGATCCAAGTAAGGATGGAAAATACGGTTCATGTACTCCATGAATACTCCTGGTGCATTAGTGACACCGAAAGGCATCACCGAATACTCGTAATGTCCATACCTCGTCCTGAAAACAGTTTTCTGAACATCTTCTTCTTTCACCCTTATTTGATGGTAACCCGATCTGAAATCAATCTTGCTAAACATGCGAGCGCCAACCAATCGGTCCATCAAATCATCAATTCTAGGAAGTGGATACCTATTTTTGATAGTTACTTTATTCAACTAACGATAATCAATACAAGGTCTCATGCTATCGTCTTTCTTCTTCACCAATAACACAGGAGCTCCCCACGGTGATACACTTGGTCTAACAAATTTCTTCTCGAGCAAATCTTCTAATTGGCTCTTCAATTCTGCTAACTCAGATGCGGACATCCTGTATGGTGCCATAGAGATAGGTCTGGTACCAGGTACAAGATCCACAGAAAATTCAACTTCTCTTTCTGGAGGTGCACTAGGAATCTCATCAGGGAATACTTCGGGAAAGTCGCACACCACCGGAAAGTTTGCAATCACCGAATGACTCTCTACAGAAAGAGTCGCCATCAACAAGAAAACTAATGCTTCATCTTTCATGAACTCATTCAACTGTTTCATCGACATCAATATAGTTTGATCTTCTTCCACTAAGGAAGAAAACCTCACAGTGTTGTCATAACAATTGATATGGACATAATTAGCTTTCAACCAATCCATACCCAGAACCACATCTAACCCAAGAAGCGATAAACAAACAAGATCCACCACAAAGTCTCTATCAAAGATTGATAAAGCGCAACTTGTACACACAAAATAAGTAGTAACCGTTCCCTTAGCCGGAACTTCAAACACCATATCTCTATCTAGAGATGACAAAGTGAGACCCAATCTCTTTACACAATCAGCAGCAATAAAACAGTGAGTAGCACCAGTATCAATAATATTAATAAAAGGAATGTTATTAATGAAACTAGTACTCGAACAAGACCATCTTCGTTTGCCGTCGGAGCACCCGACAAAGAAAACACCTTCCCCACTCCTTGAGTTCTCTTAGGCTTCTTACATTGAGAACTAATATGACCTCCCTCGCCACAATTAAAACAGACCACATCCTTGTGCTTGCAATCACGAGTCACATGACCCACTTCACCACATCGGAAACATCTCACCTCATTCTCCTTAGCCCTCACATCACCTCGACAAACATTACTTTTGTGGCCAGTTTTCCCACACTTGTAACAAACAATACTAGCAGGAGCATTTCCCCCACTAGTCCTTCGCCCTTGAAACGCTTTTTGTTTCCCTTTACCAGCCGGAGTATCATATTGTTTCCCACGGATCTGCTGACCCTTGTTTCTCTTATCAGACATAATCTTATAGTGTGCATTACTATATTCCTCGAAGATTCTACAACTATCAATCAAATCTGCAAAGACACGGATTTTTTGATAGCCAATCGCTTTCTTAATCTCAGGACGCAAGTCATTCTCAAATTTAATGCACTTAGAAAACTCGGCATTCTCTCCATCATAGTGAGGATAAAACTTAGCCAGCTCGGTAAACTTTGTAGCATAATCAGTGATAGACATATTCCCTTGTTTCAACTCAAGGAACTCTATCTCCTTCTTTCCCCGAACATCCTCCGGGTAATACTTCCTCATGAATTCCCTACGGAAAACTCCCCACGTCACTTCCTCACCAGCAACTTTAAGCCTCTAACGGGTGTCAATCCACCAGTCATCAGCCTCATCACTTAACTTATGAGTACCATAACAGATTTTCTGCACGGGAGTGCAATCCATCACACAGAAGATTCTTTCAATCTCCTTCAACCAAGTTAAATCACCTTCAGGATCATACTTTCCTTGGAAATTAGGGGGATTCTCTCTTTGGAAGGTTGCCAAACTACGAGACCCAGCGTTCTCGTCAACATTCGGCGGGTGTTGGAAAGCCTGAGCTATTGTCTGCATCGCAGCAGCAAGAGCCTCATCATTCCTACCAGCATTCCTTCTAGCCATAACAACTTCTTCTCACAACAAAACAAGGATTAGAATAACAAATAACAATACTTGATTGTTAGAAAACAACAAACTCAACAACTTGGCCGGAAAGACCGACCTGCTCTGATACCACTAATGTAACACCCCAATTCTACCCCTCGTAATTAATAATGAAAAGTCGGATATATCGATTCATATCATAATTCATCATATACACATATGACTATTCACAGCACAGCGGATGTGTTCAAAAAATATACATATCATCATGTTATCATCAATACATAATGTTATATCATCAAAAGATAGTATACATAAACTATCCTATCAAAATAATAACGCCGCCCAAATCCCGAGTGTTACTACGACCAGAGCAAAGCGACTCAATATAAAGCGACTCGAGCTAATCCTCATCATCCTCGTGGATCACCTGCACGTTACCAATATAAAGGCAACGACGAAACAAGTAAAGGGCGAGATACTCCAAAACATATAATTAAAGGCATGATAATATATATATATATATATATATATATATATATATATATAGTTTTGGAATTATAAATGATATAAGTTAATAAAAGTATGTCAACATATATTAAAAGCTTACATACTTTAAATTAACATTTAGTGTATAAAATTAACACTTTAACTTCGTCACATAATCATTATACTCGCATCAACACAAAGTATCATATATCATCGCAATTCAACATCATCCATCAATTAAAACCCAACGCCAAACAACTCAAACATAAACATAACCGACTCCATGAGACACGACTATGTTATGCGTGTGGTACTCGTCGCTTTGTCCATAATTAGGAACACTTGGCATAAAGCCCATCGTCGCTTGGCATAAAAGCCCTCGTCGCCAATGCAATGTATGTGACTCAATAATAAAGAAAACACAACAACACATCATCACCGCTCATCAAAATTGACATAAAATCCATGTCGCCATATTTATCCACATCAAGATAAACATATCATCGCATCGCATCTCAACAAGTATTCATTAATAAATACACCATCGCAAACATCATGTTTATTCACACCACATCATTATCAATTAATTCACCATATTCCAAAAACGTAAAAATAGTCAAAACACCAATAGTCGTCGCGAAATCCATTCTTAATAACCGACATTAATTATAATCGTCAACATCGCAATCAGGTTGTCCATACGTGTCTTAAATCGACTAAAACGCAATCCGATTCAATTTAACCATAATTTGGCCTATTTTGGGTCGTTTTGTAAAAACTCGTAATTTCGAAAAACTAACCTCACCACTACGTTCTACACGTCGAACTTAGCTACCACGTCAATTTTCGTTGAATTCGGAGCAACTTGCTCCGTCGTCGAATTTACCGAAATCGAAAAATCGAAACATAATCGGGTTCTAAATTTAATTGGCTAACTTATTTCCTAATTATATTTTATTAATATAAACTATTACTAGGTGAAATTGGAAAAAATTAAAGAAACAGAAGTTATCTTAAGGAATTATGCAGGAACCATTTTGCAGAAAACAGAAAACCAAATACACAGTATACAGAAAACCAAAACACAGTTTTCCGTTCCACCCCTCCAGCCACCAGGGACGAACGTCCCTTGCTTGATTAAGGAAAGGAGGCGGGGGCCTTGAAGTGGGGGATGGCCTCCCCTCAAGCTGAGGTGGGCGCCTCCCCCTTCATCTACTCTCCACGAACTTCTCTTCTTCTTCCTTGTGCAAAATGGTTTTTTTTCTGGTTTTTAACAGTTACAGCTTTTTTATAATTTCTTCATTCCATAACTTCTAATTTCTACTACTAACAATGAAACACCCAATAATTCATACTCCTAACTCAACCTTTCTAAGTTATTTCAACAATCAACCAACCAAACTCATAAATCAACCTATCAATTTTTCCTAAATCCAAAATATATCAACCAAAACCCTAACTATATGAGATGGAGAATCAAACCCCTTACCTCTAGTGATTGGATGATCCTTGATGATTCAACAAACCTAATCCTCAAGCTCTTCTCTTGCTCTTCTTCTTCTTGTACCAAAACCCTAACTTTGCTTCTAAGCTTCTATGTTGGTTTATGGTGTTATGTTGGAAAGAAAATGAGGAAAGTGTTTTTATGATATTTCTTACTAGTAAACTAAGGGTGTAAACCCAATCCTAAGCCATTTGTCCTCGCACCTCTAACTTAATTAATTAATTAACACCTTAATAATATCTAATAATATTATCAACTCAATTAATTAAAATAATTTCGAGGAATTAAATATCGGTCCGAATAATATTTTACCGAACCGAACAAAATGTCGCCAAATATATCAATAGATATATCGATTAATATAAATATTCTCGTCGCCAAAACAATCGTCAAACAGTAACTCGAAAATATTAATATAATATAATATTAAATAAAACGGGGCGTTCAATGTGTTATACCCCAAATTTTTCCCTCTTATCTTTCAAGTCAATATACACCTACATACTCAAGAGTACCTCAAGGGTTGACCAGGTGAACCCTCTCCTAAGCAGTCAACCCACATTTAAGGTTTTGCTTCTCTCAAGACAAAATCAAATTTTAATGCCTCAAATGAGCATCGTGACTCCTCATATGTCTCAATGTATCACTATGTCAAGTTTCAAGCCTCATAGCCCAAGTTGGCTCAATCAATTGCTCAAATCGTTGAAAGTCGGTTGTATTGGACAAAAAGTGAACTATGGTCAACAAACAGTCAAACCTCATCATTTTTGGTCAACATCAAGATTTTGAAGTCACATTCATCATTTGATCAAGGGTTTATCATGATTCATCAATAAAATCAAAGAATTGATCAAAAGTCTAAGTTTCTAAATTAGGGTTTTTTGATAAAAAGTCAACAAAATTTTGACTAGGCATAACTTTCACATACTTCATCAGAAAACTTGCAGCGCTTTGGCTTGGGCTGCTCGCCGACTAAGACAATGTATGTTGACCCACACTACCTTATTGATCTCTAAAATGGATTCGATAAAATACATATTCGAGAAACCTGCTCTCTCCGAAAGAATAGCAAGATGGAAAATGATCTTGAACGAATACGAGATTCAATACACTACTCAAAAATCGATCAAAGGAAGTGTAGTAGCTGATCATTTGGCTCATCAAGCCGTAGATTACTATCAGTCTATGCATTTTGAGTTCCCAAATGAGGATATTATGTTGGTCACTAATTACGAAGAGCCTGGACCGGATGAAGGACCTGAGCCAGGATCCTGATGGACCATGGTCTTTGATGGAGCTTCTAACACACTTGGCAATGGTATTGTCGTTGTGATCATATCTCCCAATGGCAGCCATACACCTTTCACCTCCAGGTTATGTTTAGACTGCACCCATAATATGGCCGAATACGAAGTGTGCATAATGGGTATCAAAGCTGCTATTGACTTGAGGATCAAATTCTTGCAAGTATATGGGGACTCAACTTTGGTGATTAGTCAAATTAAGGGCGAATTGGACACGAAGCATCCGAAGCTCATTCTGTATCGATAACATGTGTTGAATCTGATACCCTACTTCGAAGAAATCACTTTCGAGCATATTCCACGAGAAGAGAATCAGTTGGCAGACGCGTTAACTACCATGTCATCTATGTTCAAAGTCAGATGGGACAACGAAGCTCCTCGAGTTACTATTGAAAGACTAGACAAACCAACATACTATTGTGAACTTGATACTAAATGAGTAAAGGAGAAACCTTGGCTCTACGAAATGAAGAGGTATCTCGAGGCTCAAGAATACCCGGAAGGGGCATCTGTCAATGATAAGAAGTTCCTAAGAAGATCTGCTGCCAAGTTCTTTCTAAGTAACAACGTCTTATACAAACAAAACCTTGACTTTGCCTTACTCCGGTGTGTAGATTAGAAGAGAGCTTAACGAATCATGGAAAAGTTGCATGAAGGGGTTTTTGGTACTCATTCTAGTGGATATACAGTGGCTAAGAAGGTTCTGAGAGCAGGTTACTATTGGTCCACTATGGAAGCTGATTGCTATTGTTATTCCCGATCTTGTCACAAACTTCAGATATACGTAGATAAAGTGCATGTGCCTCCGGTTCCGTTGAATGTTCTAACTGCCCATGGCCTTTTGTGATGTGGGGCATTGATATGATTGGAGAAATCAAACCTTTCGCTTCTAATGGACACCGTTTATTCCTCATTGCTATCAATTACTTTACCAAGTGGGTAGAAGCAGCCTCGTTCGCATCTGTTACCAAGAATATTGTGGCTCGATTCATCAAACATAATCTCATTTGCTGATATGGCATCCCCAAAAAGATTATCACAAACAATGGTATCGATCTCAACAACAAGATGATCACCGAACTCTGCACGCAGTTCAAGATAAAGCATCACAACTCCTTTCCATATCGGCCAAAGATGAATGGCACAGTGGAAGCCACCAACAAGAATCTTAAGAAGATTATACAGAAGATGACGTTAACATATAAGGATTGGAATGAGATGTTTCAATTTGCTCTCCACAGTTATCTCACCTAAGTACGAACATCTACAGGGGAAACCCCATTCTCTCTCATATATGGTATGGAAGTGGTTCTACCTATCTAGGTTCAGATACCCTCGCTTAGAGTAATGAAGGATGCAGAGTTGGACGAAGACGAATGGGTCCAAACTCGACTTGACCAGATAAACTTGATCGATGATAAATGACTCGCAACCATCTACCATGGACAGATATATCAGAAACGCATGATCAAAGCCTTCAATAAGAAATTCAATCACCGAGTATACCATGTTGGCAATCTAGTAGTCAAGCACATCATTCTACCACAAGGTGATCCTAGGGGGAAGTGGACTCCCACCTATGTGAGACCACTTGTAGTCAAGATAGTATTTTCCGGCGGAGCCATGATATTGAGCACTATGGATGAAGAAGACTTCCCGCACCCTGTGACCGCGGACATAGTTAAAAATACTACGCATAAACAAGACCCGCTAGGTCAACTGGCCTAGGCAAAAACAAGGGCGTCCCAACGAACCAAAAGGGTTCGAGCAAAAATTAGGGACATATATAAAAAATGTACACCCGGCAAGTCGAAAACCTGCAAAGGCGGCTTGGGCAAAAAAAGGGTATCCCGGTAGACCGAAAAACTGAAAAGGCGGTCTAGGAAAAAGTTAGGGATTAAAGAGTATGGCTATGTCTCGATGGATCATCTACAGACTACACTACTATCAATCTTCAAGTTCAAATGGCGCAGATCAATCCAATCAACTTCTTCTGGCAGCAAGGAGATGAGATAGTCGAAAATATATGGGCAATAACATAGTTTAAACTCGGAGAGGTTTTTTCCACATAGCTTTTACTATTTTCCAAATGTTTCCGACAATTTCCTCTTACTAGGATATTTCTCTCTTTGTACACGAACTTCCTGTCTATAGGCATATCTTTCAAAATTAATATAATTCCTCTTTTCCAATTTCAATCTTTTTACTTTTATCTGTTTTGTTTCCATAAGTCCAATGATTACTTTGAATCATTATATGCATCTAACAATAAATATTTGTTCACAAATACGCGAAAAGCGAACAGAAACAACAATTACTACAACCTCTAAGAATTGAGATGACAACCCAAGTCACCAATACATCCCCGCAAGGTCAGTTTCATAGAAATATTCCCACAGAATAATCTCTACAATCCCCACAGAGCCATCGCTCCTTCGACAAAGACAGATTTCCCAACAAGATTACTACACTATCATATCCTCAGCAAGATCATCCCCTTACAGCAGTGTCTACATTTATGTTTGTTACATTGGTCCCCGAGCAATAGCAAGACAATTTCCAATTCATCATGTTAGTCCCCGAGCAGTGATCATCTCAACTCATCACGTTAGTCCCCGAGCAGTGATCATATCTATTCATCACGTTAGTCCCCAAACAGTGATCATCTCAACTAATCATATTAGTCCCTGCACAGTGATTATATACATTCTCAACGTTATCACGTTAGTCCCAGAGCAGTGATCATCTCAATTCATCACGTTAGTCCCCGAGCAGTGATCATCTCAATTCATCACGTTAGTCCCCGAGCAATGATCATCTCAATTCATCACGTTAGTCCTCGAATAATGATCATCTCAACTCATCACGGTAGTCCCCGAACAGTGATCGTCTCAACTCATCACGTTAGTCCCCGAACAGTGATCGTCTTAACTCATCACGTTAGTCCCCGAGCAGTGATCGTCTATATTGTCACATCAGTCCCCGCGTAGTGAACGTCAACTTTGTTACATTGGTCCCCGAGCAGTAATAAACCATCAATCAACTTATTATGTCAGTCTCCGAGCAGTAATAGGTTATTCAAAACCACATCGTTCCCTAGCAAGGGTTATACACAAGATATTCAACCCCACCTGAGTATCTCTTAAGGATTATCATCTTCCAACAACGTCATATCAATAAACTTTCCAAGATCCCCTTCAATATTATCTTCAGCATTTGCAGATGGTTCAGTAGGAGCTTGAGGAGAAGTCTCAGCAGGTATATAGGATAGATGAATCGAAATTCCACGTACATGCATAACTTCATTTAAAACCCTAGCTACTATCCTCCTAATACTCTTATCAACATCAACTATGTCTTGTTCAGAGTCATCGTTAGAGGGATTAGGGACATTACTTACATCAGGGACTGAAGCTTCTCTTGATCGTCTTGCATGAAATGTGTGAAGCTTCTTTGGTCTCGTTTCCGGGAACCGAATCATGGCCAAGGGAGACACGTCTAGAACTTCATCAAGATAGATGTTATCATGGTGAACGTCAGAGCTTGATGAGGGTAGATTGACCTTGTTGGGGGAGGATTCATCATGTTGAGACATGTTGAAGTTTCTGAAACTAGAGAGACAAAAGCTGCCTTTTCGGAGGTGGGAGATGAAGGTATCGTAGGGCACAGGGTTTGTGTAGCGTGTGGGAGAGATTTGAAATCATTTCACTTGGTATGGGATCTTTATATGTTGAATAGAATATTCACACAGTATTAAGTGACATTTTGAAAAAATAAGCCCATTAATGACATTCCCACACGCCTTTAATTGCTATAACTTCTCAAGTATGCATACCCCTTATTTGCCTCTTGGACTTCCAAATTTATTAGCATTCCATCCATTTGAGTGAGTGTCAGCTAATTGTGTCTTTGTGGTTTTAAATTCCAAGGCAATATTATTGTCCTCAACTACCTGAACATTAATGTTTTTAGAAATTCTACATGATGTCATGACATTCTATTTAACATTGTGTCCAGTCACCATATGCTCCATCCAATCCTTCTAAGAACAGTTGCTTCAAGTGTCCATGTTTTCAACATATATGGAGTGACTTATCTCTTGGGGGTACCCATAAATATCAGTTGTCCTTAGTTCTTACTCCTTTCATAATAACTTCATTTTTCCATTTGTAATAATGCATTCAAACTTTGTGAAGTTTGCCTTGAACCCTTGATCACAGTTGACTGATACCAATTAGATTAATTGTCAACCCTTTTACAAGTAGCACATCTTCAATACTTGGAATCCCAGGGCAATTTATCTTTCTAACCCCCTCTATTTCACCTTTGACTTTATTTCTAAAAGTAACATAATTAGTTGGATGTGATCTGATATTCACCCGAAAATTCTTGAATCATGTCATATGTCTTGAACATCCACTATCAAAATACCAATCCTTTTTAGTTGAGACTATCGAATATGTGTGTGCTATGAAACATGAAACATCAGCTTTTGGAGTCCGTTGTTTATTGACGTTAGTACTAGCATGACTTGACACAGGTTGAGGTGTAGGATTAGGATAACCATACAAATTGAAACATAAGGGCTTTATGTGACCATAGAGTCCACAGTAATGACATCTCCTACGCTGAAATCTTCTTCTGGCTTGCTTGTAATTTCCTCTTCCATGATGTTGAGACATTTGGTTCAATATCTTTGGTTTGGTCTGAAGATGATCTTGAGTGCGGTCAGAAGATGGTTCCTTTGATTCATTGAATACTAGTCCACTCATATTCCCTGCCACTCTCCTTGCTTGAAGTATTTTATCCAGTGTGTTAGATCCACTATTTAACATTCTGACAAATTTGGACATCTTGTCAAGATCATATTTCAGCACATTTACTTTATTTTCCAGCTTGGAGATAGTTTCCAGATGCTCTTTCTGCTCAGCTTTTAGTTGAAATATGAGCTTCTTTTGTTTCTCCCTATCCTGACACACTTCAACACTTCAGATACAAAGCTCCTTGTAGGAAGCATCCAGCTCTTCAAATGTTATCTCCTCATCACTTGAATCTTCATCAGATATGTATGTGTTAGTCAGAGCCATTACATATTTGGCAGATTCTTCTTCCACAACACTTTCGGAGTCCTCATCAAACCAGGATATAACCAGACTTTTATTTTGCCTCTTGAGGAATGTTGGACACTAAACTTTAATATGACAAAATCCTTCATATTCGTGACGTTGTACTCCTCTGCCTTGAGTAAATCTTTCTTCTTCTCGTGCTTTTCTTCCAAAGTCATTTGTTCTGCTAATGTCATATGAGATGTTCATGACATTTGGTATTGAATTTCCTTACATCTTCTTCAGCACTTTATTGAACTGTCTTCCAAGAGACACTATAGTATTGGATAGTCTTTCCTTAGTGTCCAAATCACATTCCTATTCTCTGCCTTTAGTATTAGACACAAAAGCTATACTTTTGTTCTTCTTCTCAACTTCGTCATTGATGCCTAATTCAAATGTCTAGAGAGATCCAATGAGTTCATCCACTCTCATGTTGTTGATTTCTTAAGCTTCTTCTATAGCACTCACTTTCATGTCAAATCTCTTGGGGAGAGACCTGAGAAACTTCCTCATCGGCTTCTCCTCTGGTATCTTCTCTCCTAAGGCATTTCATGTGTTGGATATCTCCATAATACTCATATGAAAGTATTGGATACTCTCATCTTACTTCACCCTCATGTTTTCAAATTTGGTGGTTAGAAGTTGCAGTCTTGACATCTTTACCTTGGAAATGCCTTCATGAGTAGTTTTGAGAATTTCCCAAGCATCATTAGCAACTTCACACGTATTCACCAATCTGAAGATGTTCCTATCAATTCTATTGAAGATAGCATTCAAGGCTTTAAAGTTTCCAAGAGCAAGTTAATCTTCTTCCTTAGACCAGCTCTCTTCAGGCTTTAAAATAACAGTGGGTTGATTATTTTCCCCATTGACAACCAGATGTGTCCATCCTTTGAAAACAGCTTTCCAAGCCTGATTATCCCAGGAATTTAATAATGCCACTGTTCGCGATAAAAAGTGACGCGCGAGGGAATCGAATCCGAATTCGGATTCTTTGGCTCGAAACGATATACTCTTTTGATTTGTTTATAAAGATGCCGCGAGAATCAAGCGTTATTTTTTCCAACACAAGAAAAATGATTATGAAAAAGGGGAAAGTTGCAATACCCTCAATTGATTTGATATGCATTACGACTAGCACGAACTAGACGTAACGCATTGGGGAGATTCCGGGCAAGGGGGTTTGTTATATAAAGGGAATAGATGTGGCACCCTAAATATATATAGTTATCTATAGCTTTATATATGAATATGTTTGATATGTTTGTGTGTTTTAAATTGCTATTTCTATGATTGGGAAAGTTTCTCCTTTGGATTTTAAGAAGGATAGATTATGTGGGATCCTAGGTTTTGTTATTATTGTGCTCGCAAATATCATTGGGATCTTCTGCATACATATCCCTTAATGGGAATCAGAGCATTTGTAGCTCGGATCTAAAGGGATCTATGGTTTGTTTCGTTTGAGGGAGAAAGAAATTTGCTCGCCAAAGATGTTTGAAAAATGATTGAAATCTTTTAATTGTAAGCATTGGGTGTTTTGCTTGAGCATACAAGCGCTACCACTTACGATTAAGAGATGTTTTTGTTTGAAAAAGTGTGAAAAGTTTTTGATTGTATGTGATTTGATAGATAAGATACTTCTTCCATAGAGATGATAAATGTCTAAATCTCGAGGAGAAATTGATTGGATTAAGGGGATGCTTTTAAGAAGCCCATGGGTCCTTGTATTGTAAGCCCAATAGGAGGCATTCCGAGGGTCATCGAGGGTCATCGAGGGTCCTTGTATGAAGCTCAAGAGGAAGCTATAGGGTATGGCTGGCTTTGGCTTTAAGAGTGGTTTCACCGGGAAACCATCCTCTTAGGATTTCAAGAGTGATTTCACCGGGAAATCATCCTCTCAGGGTTCTATCCTAGCGCGGGTGATTCTTTGTATTGGAAGCCCAATAGGAGGCTGTTAAGAGATTTCCTGGTCTCTTTCTTGTTTGATGCCCAAGAGAAGGCTAAACTCAATGAGAAATTCTTTTGAACAAAGCCCAAGAGGAGGCTAACTCAGCAAGGGGAGTGTTGTCTTATTTGAAGCCTAAGAGGAGGCTAAACTCAGCAAATGAGTTTTCCTATATGAAGCCTAAGAGGAGGCTAAAGGGAACCTAGTTGTTAGACTAGTTGTTATGTTATAACTGAACAGTTATATAAACAAGTGTACAATATATGTTCACAGGAGTTTATGAAGGAAATATAAACAAGTGTATAAAACATGCGTTCAAAGCAAGTGTAACTTGATTATTTACAAGTTTGAATGTGTACAAGGGATAAATATATACACGAAGGGGTGTTTACGTACAAGGAAATGAATATGTACATAGGAGGGTTGGGACTTACACCGTAAGGGAGGCCCATTGGTTTAAGAGAAGTTTCACTAGGAATAATTCCTCTCTTGATCCCAATGGAATCGGCGTATAAACAAGCGAATGAAAACAAACAAACGAACGAAGTTTGTTATACTTGAATATTTACAAAGATGATTGTATTATGTACAAGGAAAAATTAATTATGTACATAAAAAGAATTGGGACTTACACCGTGTGGGAGGCCCATGATCGGTTATGAAATTCGAGGAAAAAAAACTGATTCGGTTTTATCTTCAAATCGGATTGATCATAATTTTGAAAAGTGAAATATATTCACAAGAAGTTTGGAAAAGTTTTGAGTTTCGAAAGTTTGAAAGAACATCTTCGAAAAGTACTTTAAGAATACCTTAAAATGTCTCATTTTCGGCTTAATGAAAATATAATCAAAAGAAAATATTTTTGGATTTTTTTGACATCATCATAAAATAGGTATATTAAATGACAAGTGTGTAAAAAATCATCTCAAAATGAGAAGTTTTGATTGGTTTTTGAAAGTGTTGAAGTTTTGAAAAAAATGTGAAGAAAGAAGAAAAAAATGACAAAATGGTCTCAAGGGGATTCGACCCCTGGAGCATTGGGCAAGGCAAGAAAAAGCTTTGAAACTTGTAATACATCCGTTCATATAACTTACTCCATTTAATTATATTATAAAACGAATATTTGAATTTCTGGAAAATCAAAAAGACGCGCGAACTTGTTCTTCATCTTCTCCAATCTTCATCCAATCCTAAATTCTTCGTTTCTTGATGAAAATGAAAGTTATAAACATCAAATTTGCTCGAAATTTAACCAGGAACATGATGATGGTGGTTAATTTCATTTATTTCCAGTTTTAAATGATTAATTTTTCCCAGAACACGAAGAACCCTAATTTTGAAATTCAATATGAAATCGTGTATGGCCATGGAATTAAGCAATTGATTGAGGGTTAATGATCAGTGAAGGTGCATAAACAAAATGGCCAAGCGTTTTTTGAACTGTAATTCAGAAATCAAAGAGTTCGAAGTATGAGTGACTTACCTCTTCAAACTGAAATCGAAATCCTCCTTAGAGTGTTTCCAGTTGTTGTTTGATGATGGCTGGAGCACCACTAAACCTTATGGAAGGTGTTTGATCACTATGCTCACTCTGAAATGGCCTGGAACTCTCTACCCAAGTCCAACTGCATATGCTTGATGTGAACTTCGAATTTGTGGTTAGAGGTGTTACAGGTCAGGGATGATGGTTTGTATCATTCATATGAAGTGTATAGATGATGTTTGAATGATAAAATCTCAGTTAGCTCGAGCAAAATAACAGTTTGAATGTTAAGGAAAGCTTTGCAAGTTTTGAAATTTTGAACAATGATTCTGATTTTTAGTTGTTTTTGAGTTGATTTTAAGTCTTAGACAAGTTCTATTTTGAGTTTAGAACATGTTAGACACCAAGTTTCTCTCAGTTTTTTACAAGATTTGAAAAATGCAAAATCCTCACTTTTGAACTATGAAACTTGAAATTCAAGAAAGAAAGAGTGAAAGCTTGATTTGCATAGCTTTGGTGTAGTTTGAATTTTAGGAAATGACCTCTATTTATAGGCCAAGAAAACTGAATGATTTGGCAAAGATATCATTGAAGGAAACTTGCAACTTGGTTAAGAGGTCATAATGGAATCTTTTGCATTTAATGCAAAAGTTACTTTCTTTAACCATGGTTAAGTTTTCTTCTTTGATCCAATCCTCTTTTCAATCATTCAAACTGATATTTATCAGTTACTAGCTGCCTCTAAGTGATGACAAGGCTTCTAGAAGGAGAAGTTGTAAAAAATGACTTATAATTTTGAAGCATGTACTTGAAATTCCATGGTTTTGAAGCTTTATGTTTCAAAATCAAAAGTTAGCTAGACAAAATGGTTTTGCAAGTTCTTGGAAATTTTGGAAAGCTTGTAAGAAGGGCTATACCTTTCATGTTTTGAGTTTTTCCTAATTCCAAATGGATCTATGTGAAAAATTGTCATGAAAGTAGGAAAAAACATGTTTTTTCTAACACTTAACATTTTTCTAAGTGTTGGAAACTTTGACTTTTTGTTGACTTTTCCAAATTTCTTGATTTTTATGATCATGATGGATCATTTGAAATGTTTTTATGATGGAAAAAGTTTGATTTTGAAAAAATTGACCAAAAGTCAAAGTTTGACTTTTCTGAGCAGATGAATTTTTATCAGACGATTCAGAATTTGTGTGATGAAGAAACATGGACTTTGTGATATTTTGAATCAAAAAATTAGGTCAAGATGTTACATTGAGGATGTTAAGATCAATCTCCAAGCAAATAGCTCATTCATTGATCAGAAAATCAGTGATTCCTCATCCTCGATAAAAACCCTAATTGGTCGATCCATGATAGATCATGAGAAAAAGTTGGGAATCTGAAGATCAAATGTTGATGATTGATTAAGATAGGTCAATTGAGGTGAGTGGAAACTCAAACCCTAATTGATCACATCTTGAATAGATGAAATTTTGAAGAAACCCTGATTCTGACTTCTAGAAGCCACACACGATCTATTCTGTTCTGAACTGTTAGTGATGCAGTGATGCATATGTGAGGTGGTATATTAGGTCAAAAATTGGGGTATGACAGATGCCCCTATTTAAGTTTCTTTAACCTGAGATATGAAGATGAATATCTTCGTCTCGATAGGTGTGAAGAGACTTAAATATCAAAATACGCAAATTTTGGACCTAAGATACCCAAAAAATGCGAATGATGCAAAATGATTGCAAAAAGTTCACCCAAGAGATATCAAAGATTGATATACCGGGGGAATGATTGTGAGGATGACTCAATATGTCTAAGAAAGGAGAATCCTGTTTGTTGGGAAACAAGCAATCTGTTTCACTGGGAAAATAGATTCACAATGTAAGTGAATATTTGTTTCGCTTTGGGAAACGAGGAGATTACCTTCTGTCAGCCTTGTGACAATGTTTAAGGTAAGTGAAAATGATATTACCAATTATCATCCTGGTGATAATTTTTGGTGACGAGCTCTGAAGATATTACCAATTATCATCGAAGTGATAATTATAACAAGGTAATTCTTGAGGAATTTATTGAGTATTCAGCCTTGTGAATAACAGACAATGATGGAAACAGATCTCAAATGAGTTTCTATTTTCACAGTTACAATCTTGTCGGGGATCTCTCTCTTGAGAAGATGCAGGAATTTTGATTGAAAAGATGCAGGTTTGCTCTTTTAGACAAAAAGATAACTGTGGGGATTTCTTGAACTGTCATGATTTGAACTTGTTGAGAAGAACAATCGTTTTATGACAAGTTTCAAGATGAAAAGGAAATAAGCAGCTCGGATGACGAGGCTATTGCTCATTGTTTGCAGGTAGATTTTTTTGTGAAATCTAAACCTGAATTGATTAGAGACGAGATTCTTATCCAGGAATGAACTGGAAAGAAATAGTCAATCAAGACTTCGTTCCCAATGAGGAATGCTCTCAGCTGGGGAACATGATAGAGAGAGAAAAAATGTATTTTTCTACTTAGGGATAATCTACTGGAGAGATGACACACCCATACTTGTTTTTTTTAGGAAATAAATGCAACCTAAACAAGTGATATAGAAGCAAACATTTGAGAAATGCAGGAATGCATTAATGATGCTATTGTGTATGAATGATGAATGTCATGAATGTCATATGCATGCTGACAATACTTGACAAGACAACAAAAAGGGGTATTTGCGAAAAGGACTACGTCACAGTTCAAACAAATACTCAGCAAAATCTGCAGCCATGGTGTAGACGTTTACTGATGATGAATCTGAGTTGCATGCTTTAAACTTTTCTGAAAAAGGAATTTCATTGGCAACCTTGTTGAGGATTCTTTTTGGATAAGAATACCGTCCTTTGATGATCTCTTCTGAGGGGAAGAAGACTTCTTAGCAGTTGTTTTATCTTTCAGAAGTCGAAACACTTATGGAGAAAACTATTGAAGTTATTTCTGTGTTCATAGTTCAAAGGAAAATTTCACTTTTATCTCAAAATTTTGAAGTAAAAATTCATTTAAAACTTTTTTTTTTAGTTTCAAAAGTGACTTTCACCAAAAAAGCGTTATTTTGCAAAACAGAATAAAGCAGGAATTGCAAATAAATGGGCACAAGGCTCAAATTTTATTGATAGAATGGTAATCAGCCAAAGGCGTGATTCCATGAGCTATTTACAAAAGTTGGAAATGATAATTTATTGGGAAAAGGTTACATTGAAAGCAATAACCACTATTATCCCTAACAACTTTGAATTCCAACTGTGCTTGTTGCTTTCAGAAGATTTGATTGAAGATCTGTTGATGGAAGTTTCTTCAGATTGACGAAGTACGGACTGATGCAGTTACTTTGTCATTTTGATCCTTAATTTTTGCCTAGATTGCCTTTTCAGGTTTTTAATCTATCAGGATAATTTCTGTTTATTGTCTCTAATTTTTGCCTCGACCGCCTTTTCAGGTTTTCAGTCCACCGAGACGCTCTTTTTTGCCTAAGCCTCCCTTTTCGGGTTTTCGACTTACCGAGCTGTTCTTTTGTTTTTTTTAGACAAAGTATTTCTTGACTGCATCAGCATTCACAGGATGCGGGAGTTCATCACCGTCCATGGTTGTGAGAGTCATAGCACCGCCAGAAAAGCTTCTCTTGACGATGTATGGGCCTTCGTAATTAGGAGTCCATTTGCCCCTAGAATCTGGTTGAAAAGACAGAATCTTTTTAAGCACGAGGTCACCTTCTTGGAATTCACGAGGTCGAACCTTTTTGTCGAAGGCTTTCTTCATCCTTCTTTGATATAATTGTCCATGACACAGAGCGGTCAGACGCTTTTCTTCGATTAAGTTCAGTTGATCATATCTGCTTTGACACCATTCGGCCTCAGATAACTTAGCTTCCATGAGAACTCTCATTGATGGAATCTCAACTTCTACGGGGAGCACTGCTTCCATGTCGTATACTAGAGAAAAAGGAGTTGCCCCTGTTGAAGTACGTACTGAAGTATGATACCCATGCAGAGCAAATGGCAACATTTCGTACCAGTCTTTGTAAGTGATGACCATCTTCTGGACAATCATTTTGATGTTCTTGTTGGCAGCTTCAACGGCACCGTTCATCTTTGGCCGGTAAGGTGATGAGTTATGATTCTCAACCTTGAATTCCTCACACAGTTCTTTCATCATTTTGTTGTTCAAGTTCGATCCATTGTCTGTAATGATCTTACTTGGAACTCCATATCGGCAAATGAGGTTGTTCTTGATGAATCTCACAACCACTTGTCTTGTAACGTTGGCATAAGATGTTGCTTTGACCCATTTGGTGAAGTAATCAATAGCCACTAGAATGAAGCGATGTCCGTTGGACGCTTTTGGTTCGATCATTCCAATCATATCGATGCCCCACATGGAGAAAGGCCACGGAGAAGAGAGAACATTGAGTAGAGTTGGTGGCACATGGATCTTATCTGCGTAGATCTGACACTTGTGACATCTCTTGACGTGTTTACAGCAATCGGATTCCATTGTTATCCAATAGTATCCTGCTCTTAAGATCTTTCTGGACATTGCATGCCCATTTGAATGGGTTCCAAAGGACCCTTCATGAACCTCGTGAATTATCATGTATGCTTCGTGTCTGTCCACGCATCTGAGCAGAACCATGTCGAAGTTTCTTTTGTATAGAACATCTTCATTCAGGAAGAAATTTCTAGAAAGCCTCCTTAGAGTTTTCCTATCTTTGTGCGATGCCCCGAGTGGGTACTCCTGAGTTTGAAGGAAGCGTTTGATGTCGTAGAACCACGGTTTATCATCGAAGACTGCTTCAGTTGCAAACACATACGCAGGTCTTTCAAGGTGTATGATACGGATCTTAGGCATATCGTTCCAATGGTTGACTTTGAACATGGAAGATAGAGTGGCCAAGGCGTCTGTCATTCGATTATGATCTCGAGGGATATGATGCAGTTCGACCTTGTTGAAGAAAGTCAACAAACGTCTTGCATAATCTCTGTAGGGAATCAAACCAAGGTTATGGGTTTCATACTTGTCTTTGATTTGATTGATCACAAGGGCTGAATCTCCATATATGTCAAGGATCTTGATCCTCAAGTCGATGGCTTCTTCGATACCCATGATACAAGCTTCATATTCTGCGATGTTGTTGGTGCAATCAAATAGCAATTTGGTGGAAAACGGGATATGAGAACCCTCGGGAGTAATGATGACTTCCCCAATTCCATTGCCAAAGACATTAACTGCTCCATCAAAGATTAAGCCCCATCTAGATTCTGGATCAGGACCTTCTTCGGGTAATGGTTCGTCACAATCTTTCATCTTTAAGTACATAACATCCTCGTCAGGGAAGTCAAACTTGAGAGATTGGTATTCGTTGATCGGTTGATACGCCAAATGATCGGTGAGAATGCTTCCTTTGACTGCTTTTTGAGCACGGTACTGGATGTCATATTCAGATAATAGCATCTGCCATCGAGCAATTCGTCCTGTTAAGGCAGGCTTTTCAAAGACGTACTTGATTGGATCCATTTTGGAGATTAACCAAGTCGTGTGATTGATCATGTACTGGCGGAGATGTTTCGAAGCCCACACCAAAGCACAACATGTTTTCTCGAGCATGGAGTAGCGAGTTTCACAGTCTGTGAACTTTTTACTTAAGTAGTAGATTGCATGCTCTTTCTTACCAGTTTCATCTTGTTGTCCAAGCACGCAGCCCATGGAATCTTCTAGTACGGTAAGGTACATGATTAATGGTCTTCCTTCGATTGGAGGAATCAATATTGGCGGTTCTGACAGATATTCCTTAATACTGTCAAACGCTTTTTGGCAATCTTTTGTCCACACAACTTCTTGATTTTTGCGGAGAAGCTTGAATATTGGCCCACAAGTAGCAGTCATTTGAGAGATAAATTTGGAGATGTAATTCAACCTTCCAAGAAATCCTCTTACTTGCTTTTCTGTATGTGGTGTAGGCATTTCTTGAATAGCCTTGACTTTGTCAGGGTCAACTTCAATACCTCTTTGACTCACAATGAAACCTAGGAGCTTTCCAGATCTTACCCCAAAGGTGCATTTGTTAGGATTCAGGCGAAGCTAAAATTTCCTTAGTCGCTGAAACAACTTCAAGAGATATTCTATATGCTCTTCTTCAGTGTCAGACTTTGCTATCATGTCGTCTACGTAGACTTCGATCTCTTTGTGCATCATGTCATGAAAGAGAGTAGTCATTGCCCTTTGGTAAGTTGTGTCGGCATTCTTTAATCCAAACAACATTACTTTGTAGCAAAAGGTGCCCCATGGCGTGATAAAAGATGTCTTCTCCATGTCTTCGGGAGCCATTCTGATCTGATTATAGCCAGAGAAACCATCCATGAAGGAAAAGACGTTGAACTTTGCAGTGCTATCCACTAGCATGTCGATATGCGGTAGTGGGAAATCATCTTTTGGAGTTGCTTTGTTCAAGTCCCGGTAGTCAATACACATTCTGACCTTTCTGTCTTTCTTGGAGACAGGCACTATGTTGGCTAGCCATTGAGGATATTTAGAAGTGACGAGGAAACCTGCGTCGAGCTGATTTTGTACTTCCTTTTTGATTTTGTCGGCCATGTCTGGGTGAACTCTTCTCAGTCTTTGTTTAACTGGTGGACACTCCGGTTTTAATGGCAAGTGATGCTCCACGATGTTGGTATCTAAACCTGGCATGTCCTGGTAGGACCAAGCAAACACATCAACATACTCTTTGAGAAGATCTATCAGTTTTCCCTTGACGTTGCTGTCGAGTAGAGCTCCGATGTTTACTTCTTTTTTGTCTTCTTTAGAACCTAAGTTGATTGCTTCCAAAGGCTCTTTGTGAGGTTGAATGATTCTTTCCTCGTGCTTAAGTAGTCGAGAAATCTCATCCGGGATCTCCTCTTCAACTTCTTCCTCGGCGTCGAACACAAGGAATTCAGAGTTAGGAGAGAGCATAGAGTTGCGTTCAATGGATTTGTCCATTTGCTAATCTGCATGTTTGATTTATGTTTGATTAATTAACTCTTCTTTTTGCGTTTTTTTTTATAGAAAAAGTTAATGTGAAAGTGTATGCAGATTATTAATTTTTTTTTTTTTGAAGATTGTTTGTTTTTATTTGGTTTTTTAGGATTACCATTTCCAAGAAAAGGGTAAAAACGAAAAACAAACACAAAATGTGGAATCAAAACAACGCTTTTATTTATGATTCACAATATGAAATAGGGCCCTAAATACAAACTCATTTGTCTTGGGCAAGACAAAGAGAAATTATTTAAAAGCTAAACCCTATAAAACATCTCTTCGCTTTGGGCGAGGCGAGAGTTCAAAACAAAAGCAAGATAAACTACTTAGAACTATGAACATCAGTACGAGCTTCAACAGGCTTCCAATAGTGGCGAACTCCTTGAAAGTCTAGATACTCTGGTAGTTTTCCATTTGGCTTATTTCTTGTGTAGACTTTGGTCGTTGGTCAAACTGGCTTGGAAGACTCTGGACGGTTGACCTTGCCTTTTGTGCTGCTGAAGCGATCTTCTTCTGCTTGATGGACAGATTAAGGAGCATAATATGCAGCATATCCGCTTTCAAGTGGCATGTATCATGGATTCTTTGGATGTTCTTTCCAATCTTCTGAGTGGAGAGACTCATTGTCTGCAACACTTTCTAATTCGTTTCCATAATTGTCTTCCTTTTCTTCTTTGGTGATTACGTTGATGTAGTAATAGTCAAAATCTGGCTTAACAAACTCGGCAGGTGTGTTAAAGCAGAGATCTTCGTTTGGGATCTCAATCTGATGATGAGATCGCGAAGATGTGTATATCTCTTCTGGTTGACTAGGATACTCAAAAGGATCGTCCCATCCAGTTGGTTGGATGTCTTCAATTCTGATTTTTGAGCTTTCAGGTGCAGTGTATTTCACCATGTAGTCAAACTTTCCACTTGGTTCTCCCAAGGTATCCCAAACTTCAGAAGGGATAGGTGGATTTTCATTCTCATTGTTTTGTAGAGACATGCCTTTGAATTGGTCAGTCGGAGGATAGAATGGCGCGTACGCTTCTTCCTGGGACACATATTCATAGCTAGTAAGATAAGTGCTCCACTCTTCAGATTCAGAGAAATTGTCTTCATTAACTTCATCGGTAAGAACGTTAACCTCTTGAAGAATAGGGTTTAAGAAACCCCCACTGTGGAATACTTCTCTGATTGGGCGAAGAGCTTCATCCCTTTGATTGTCTTTAGGAAATACTGGAGTAAATCCGAGCCCGGTTTTTGTATCGTTGTTGACAGGTTTTATTACTTGTCCCCAACCTGCCGCATTACCGTCTTTCACTATCTGCGCTGCTTCTTTGTAAGAGGAGATAGATGATCTGCTTTTCCTTGTAGATTCACCTTCTAACGAAAGTCCTTGGAACTGTGTCCCTTCAACGTCGTCGGCGGTGATGAAAGAAAAGGTGGACAAATGACTTACTAGTAAAGCTTGTTCACCGATGATGGTTACTAGCTTCCCATTTGTTGTGAATTTCAGCTTTTGGTGGAGAGTGGATGTCACTGCTCCTGCTTCGTGTATCCATGGTCTTCCTAGCAAACAACTGTAAGCAGTTGGCACGTCCATGACCTGGAAGGTGATTTGGAAGGTATGTGGACCAATCGTCATTGGAAGGTCGACCTCCCCAATAACGGATTTCCTTGATCCATCAAAGGCTTTGACCACTATATCATTGGATTTCATCGGCGCTCCTTTGTAAGATAAACGAGCGAGAGTCGTTTTTGGCATCACATTCAAGGATGAACCGGTATCTACTAGCACGTTGGACAGAGAGTCTGATCGGCAAATCATAGAGATATGTAGGGCCAGGTTGTGATCTTTTCCCTCTTCTAGGAGTTCTTCATCACTGAAGCTTAAATTGTTGCAAGATGTTATGTTGCCTACAATTCCACCAAATTGATCTGTAGTCACGTCGTGATCTACGTAAGCTTGATCTAGCACCTTCATCAAAGCTTCTCGGTGGGCTTCGGAATTCAGAAGTAGAGATAGTATTGATATTTTGGAGGGAGTCTGCATTAGCTGATCCACAACTCTGTACTCACTTTTCTTGATTAGCTTCAGTATCTCGTCGAAATCTGAGTTAACGTTGGTTCCATCAGACGGACCAACATTTATATTTGTATTATCAACAGTACAGGAATCCCCATGGGATTCTCGGGAGGTGTATTAACTGGATTTTGTCCAACAGTGGGAACAACAGGTTGCTTTGGTGGCAACGGGGTGTACATACGTCCACTTCGCGTTACTCGTCCGATATCAGCGATGTTAACAACAGCTGAAAGAGTTGGTATGGGTTTTCCTTTCCCATCTTCTATCATAGTTGCACTGTATTGATAGGGAATTGCTTTGTCAGAGCTATAAGGAACAGGACCAGGTAAACAGATCACCAAAGGAGATTCTGGAACTTTCGGGCCGTTGTACTTGACTTCTACACACTTGGGCATATTGAAGCAGGGGATAATGACGTTTACTTCGGGAATTTCTGAGTTGATATCTGAGACTAAAAGCTCATGCGGATAATGCCCTACCATATTAACGTCATAGTCGTTTCTGTTTCTGAAGATTTGGATATCGCCAATGTCTATTAACCGTTGAATGTCTACTCTCACAGTTGGACATCCTCGAAGATCCCTGAAGCAGATTCTGCAGGCTATGTAGTTATGTTTAGCGAAGGCGCCCATTGTACTGTATGTATCATGAAGCTGTACCAAGCTTTCTCTTATCATACTTATGTCAGTGATAAGATATCGATCAGTATTCCTTAGTATCAAGTTCACAGTATGTCCACTATGATTGGGAAGTGGATTTTCTTGTACATTTGGATTTGTGTTCCTGAAGGAGAGGAGATTAGTCCTTACTAATTTTTGTGCTTCAGCTTTTAGTGCTATGCAATGCTCGAGATCATGACCCGGTGCCCCTTGATGAAAAGGGCAAGACACGTCTGCTTTGTACCACCAAGGTAATTTTCTGGTACCGGAGGTGGTGACCTTGTTTGCGCAAGGTTCCTCTCTATCAAGGCAGGATATAATTCCGTGTATGTCATTAGAATTGGATCAAACTGTGAGACCCGAGGTGCACGGTTCTGATTGTTGAATTGTTGAGCCTGTTGTCGAGGCTGTTGAATTTGCTGGAATTACGGGGTAATACCCACATTTGGACTTGCATTAACAACTGGTGCTATTGTGGCTACCTGTTGTCGGTCACTGACATTTTTCCTTGGTTTCCCTTGGGATACCATTCCTATGTCATGTTATTTTTTCTTCGGGAAGCTGGTTCCGACCCTCTTGGTTCCGTTTGAAGACCCTATTTCTTTGGTTAGGCGTCCTGTTCGGACTCCTTCTTCTAGTCTTATTCCCATGCTTACCATTTCGGTGAAATCTCCGGGAGCGCTGGCGATCATGCGTTCGTAGTAGAATGGGCCAAGAGTGTTCAAGAAAACCTTGGTCATTTCTTTTTCTTCTAACGGTGGATTGACTTGGGCAGCAATTTCCCTCCAACGTTGGGCGTATTCTTTAAACGTCTCTTTTTCCTTCTCAGACATGGAGCGGAGCTGATCTCGATCTGGAGCCATGTCCAAATTGAATTTGTACTGTTGGACAAAGGCTTCGCCTAGGTCATTGAATGTCTGAATATTTGCACTATCTAGTCCCATGTACCACTTCAGTGCGGCACCGGTGAGACTGTCTTGGAAATAGTGAATGAGCAATTGGTGATTGTCATTATATGTAGACGACATCTTCCTAGCGTACTTTGTAAGATGACTCTGCGGGCAGGAATTTCCTTTATACTTTTCAAAGTCAGGGACTTTGAACTTAGCGGGTATCCTTACGCGAGGAACTAGGCACATATCGTGGGCATTCTTCCCAAACAATTCCTTCCCACGAATTGTTTTGATCTCAAGCTGCATCTTATGGAATTGTTCCTGGAGATTCTCCATCTGGCCACGAGGATTCGTGTTGTCGCCTGGATTATGGTAGACTTCTTCTTCTGCAGTAGCATGAACTACAGAAGCTGAGTTTGTGATGATCGGTTGAGAAACCGTCATAGTAACTTGCGGAAAGGTTACTCCGTGCTGCGGAGTAAATGCTGAGTTTTATAAAGTAGGAACCTCGATCGTGTTGCTGTACTTCGAAGTGGGTTGACGAACCGATGCGAAATTGAAAGGCATGCCCCATGGATAACCTTCCGCATATCAAGAGAGGATTACCGATCGCAACAATCAAATCGAGTAGTAGTGATCTCTGAAATCGTCGCTTGATTTTGACTGTTTAATGTTGCTTGCTGACTTTGCGTAGTTGCCAATGAACTTACCAAATAAGTGAGTCTCTCCACCTCTTCCTGAAGCGTTGTCACTGTGCTACGAAGCTCAACATTTTCTTGCTCAAAACCCTCCATTATTTTCCTTCTCTTTGAACGAGTATTATATGTGTGAGCTGACTGTGAGCGTAGTCGAGAAACTCTAAGACGCGACAGCTTGACGATCTTTCTCTCTCTCTCTGGAAAAAATTCCAAAATATAAGACTCTAAACAACAAACTCGATATGCAAAGTATGATGCATGATTATGAATGCAAAGAGAAAAGAATTTCCAAAGAATTTATACTAAAAGAGAAATTTCTAGCAAATATTTGGATGGAAAACACTTATTTTATTAATTATTGAAAGAAGATTACAACAATTTTTTTTTGTTTTTGAGCATAGCTCTTACAATGATAAAATAAATGATAAAGCTAAAGCTAAACTAATTAAACATCTTCGTCGGATGAAGATCCAAAGGCTTGATGTAGCTTCAACTTCAAGATCTCTTTCCCATAGTGAGTTTTCAGTTCAGCTTTCTCGGCTTTTAGCTTGTTGATGACTTTTTTCCACTCGTCAGGAGCAGGATTGTTGGTTGTCATTTCCTCAAGCTTTCTTTTCCTTTCTTTGATGTATCTTTTGATCGCGTTATTTTTCTGACGAATCTTCTCATCTTTCTCCATGAGCCATTCATCTTGGAAGTAGAGCGTCTTTTCATGATCTTTGACCTGTTTCTTAAGCTTCTCATTTTCGAGATCAGTCTTAAAGAACTTGTCTTCCAAAGCCTCTTTCTCAAACCTCATCTAGGCCAAAGCTTCTTGGTATTCTCCCATAGTCTCGATGGGAAAATTTGTTGATTTGGACGCTTCTGAGAACATGGGTTCTTCATAAGCATAAGGCATTCGAAATTCCTTCGCTCTTTTCTTCACCCAAGAAGTGTAGATTTCCATGGCTACACAATTCCTTGCATTACCCTTTTCCTTCCTTCGGATGTGATGCCAGGCTCTTATCATTCTGGCTTTCAAACCTTGGGAATCTTCCCCCTTCATGATAGAAGTAGCTTTCCACTGTAAAACCAAGGGGTTTACTAGAGTTTGCATACCCGAGTTGGCGTCTCGCCAAGAATGGGTTGTAGTTGATTCCTCATTTTGTACCGATGAGAGGTACGTTGGCAAATTCTCCACAGCTTTCAATGATTTCCTTCTCATTGTTTTCCAAGGTATACCAATGGATATCGTCGTTTGTAAGAGACATGAGCCTTCGAGACCAATGCCAATTGTCTTTGTTTTCACGGAAGACAGGAGATTTAGGCAAGTGTGAGACAATCCATTTGAAAAACAGAGGTACACAACACACAATAGTGCCATCTCCTTGACGATTCCTATGATGAATGGAGAAATACGTGTCACCAAGCAAAGTGGGAACGGGATTTCCAATCTGAAAGATCCTTATAGCGTTGATATCAACGAAACTTGGGATGTTGGGAAACAACACCAATCCATAGATGAGTAAAGCCAAAACAGCTTCAAAGGCTACCATACTACCGGCTTCAGAGAATTTAAGAGCCTTCTCCATTAGGAACTTTAAAGTTAGTCCTAAGAGTTTTCCTTTGGTAGTTAGGTTTTTGTCTATCTCAGATTTCTTTAAGTGAGTCATTGTTGCAATGACTGGTGACTTACGAATGGCTTCCAAACCATTGAAAGGCACCTTATCTGATACCGAGATACCTAGGATGTGTGCGTACTCTTCCAAAGTAGGCATCAACTGATAGTCAGGGAAAGTGAAACAACGATAGACTGGATCGTAAAACTGAACGAAAGTTTTGAGAAGTCCTTCATCAACGTTAGTGTTCAGGACAGTTAAAAGAGTTCCATAGCATTTTCTGAAATCTGAGGGATCTTCTACCAAGGATGCTAACTCTTTTAACTTTCCTACATCAGGAATTCTAAAATTGTATTTCTTGGTGAATCTTCCTCTGACGTCCATCACTCTAACCTAAAATATTTACAAAAAAAATCTCTAAATTCTTTGGAAATGGGAAGATAAATGAAGTTTTTGAATGAATGCATGAATGAATGCCACAAAGATTCAAACATGGTTAGTGGTTATACACATGGTCAAGCGTTCGAAGTCACGAGCATGAGGCCAACGATAAGAACCAAACGTGGGTATGTTCTAAGGGCTTATTGTCATACCCCAATTTTTGACCTAATATACCACCTTACATTTGCATCATTGCATCACTAACAGTTCAGAATAGAATTAATCGGGTGTATCATTCACAGGTCAAAATTAGGGTTTCATCATATTTTCATCTGATTCAAGAGGCAACCAATTAGGGTTTGAGTTTTACTCACCTCATTTGATCTATCTTGATCAAATCATCAACCTCTGAGCATCAGATATCCAGTTTTTCTCATTGATCAATCAAGGATCGACCAATTAGGGTTTTGATCGAGGATGAGTATTCTCTGACTTTTTGAGCAATGAATGACTTTTTTGGTTAGAGATTGGTCATTATATCTTAGATACAACATGTTGACCTAATTTTTGAATTCAAAACATCACAGAAGTTCACAGACTGCATCAGTCAATTTCTGAAACATCTGATGAAATTTCATCTGCACAGAAAAGTCAAACTTTGACTTTTGGTCAATTTTTTCAAAACAAAACTTTTTCCATCATCAAAATACTTCAAATGATCCATCATGATCATAAAAAATCAAAGAATTTGGAAAAGTCAACAAAAAGTCAAAAGTTTCAACACTTAGAAAAATTTTCAAGTGTTAAAATTTTGTACTTTTTCCAAACTTCATGGCATTTTTTCACATAGTTCCACTTTGATTTCAAAAAAACTCAAAACATGAAAGTTGTAGCCCTTGAAACAAGCTTTCCAAAATGTCCAAGAACTCACAAATCCATGGAGTCTAGCTATACTTTTGAAATTGAAACATAAGGCTCCATAAACATGGTTTTCAAGGTCAAAACTTCACAATTATAGGTCATTTTGTGATTTCTTCTTCTAGAAGCAATGACACCTTGCCAAATTGGAGATAGAACTGATAAATATCAGCTAGAGGTAATAATTGAAGGATAGGATCAAAGTTGGATTTTTAACACATGGTGAAAAAAGGAAGTTTCCTTTTAAGGCAAAAGGACTTTCTTGCCCTTTAAGGCAACTTTGATTTACCAAAAGCCATGTCCTTGTTCCTAACATTTCAGAAATCTTGACCTATAAATAGAGGTATCATTTTCAAGTTCAAACTACACAAAAGTAATGCCAAGACATGCTTTCTCTTTACTTTCTTGAAATTCAAGTAACATAGTTCAAATTGAGAGATTATGCATTTTTGAAAAATTGTGCATAAACATAAGATGTTTGGTGTCTAACATGTTTTAATATCAACATATAACTGGTTTGTAACTTAAAATCAATCAAAACAAGTAAAACCAGATTTGCATTTCACACTTTCAAGCTTGCTCAAAACGCGCTTTAAACTTCAAATTCATGGTTTGGCTCGAGCACTTTGTGTTTTGATCATTCAAACATCATCAACATACTCCATATGGATGATGCATACCCTCCTTCTTGATCTGTAACAGCTCTAACATAGATTTCAAGTATCATTTTGAGCCAACTGCAGGTCGACTTGGGTAGAGTGATCCAGGCAAGCTCATGAAGTGCAGACCATTCCTACACCTTCCCTAACATTGGAGCTCGTGCAATCATAAAACACAACGAAACACTCGCATTGAATTCGATTCCTTCAACAGTAAGAACACGAAACTCAATCTCATGATTCTTTGATTCATTTGAAAAAAACTCTTGGCCGTTTTGTTTCTGCACCTAACACGATCATAAACCCTCAATCAATTGGAAAAATCATTAACCATACACGATTTCAATTAGGATTTTCAGTTCTAGGGTTCGTCGTGTTCATCAGAAATTTAACCATGTTAGACCAAAAATAAATGAAATTAACAACCACCATCATGTTCCTTGTTAAAAATCGTGCAAGTTTGATGTTTACATCATCCATTTTCATTGAGAAACGAAGAATTGAGGTTTGAACAAGGATTGAAGAAGATGATGATGGAATTCGCGCGTGTTCTTGTTATTTTCAAATTTAAAATTTCCAATATAATATAAACACGTGGTTTTGATTCAAATACACGAATACACTCTTGCCCCGGTTTCAAAGAGATCACTTTGCCACGATGCCACCCATCGTGTCCGGGTTCAAGCCTCCCATGGACCATTTTTTTCAAACTTTTCATATTTTCTTCATGTTTTTCACAAACTTTAACATTTTTTAACCAATCAAAACTCCTCATTTTGAGGTGATTTTTGTACACTTGTCAATAAATGTATCTATTTTATGATAGTGCAAAATTTTCAGAAAAACTTTCATCCGATTATATTTTAATCGAAACGACACTTTGAACACTTTTCAAAACCACTTTAAAAGGTGAATTTTTCAAACTTTCAATTTCGATTCTTTTCAAAACTTCTCATAAATGAACCTCACTTTTCAAAAACACTTTTAAAACATTTCCTCAAAACTTTTCATCAAACTTACATCTTTTTACCATGATCGATCTAATTTAAACGATAAAACCGAATTCGTTTTCTCTCAAATTTCTTAATCGATCATGGGCCTCCCTCACGGTGTAAGTCCCAAAACATTCTTTTATGTACATAATTATTTCTTTGTACATATCAAACTCTTCGATACATACAAATTTTTATCCATAATACGATACTTTTTATACTCAATGATAAACTTGATCGTTTGTTTTCGCTCACTTGTGTATACACGAAACCAACATTCTTTTATGTAAATACATATTTTTTCCTTGTACATATCAAATTCTTTTCATACAAACTTTTATCTGTACATAATACAGATACCTAATACAGATAAACTTCAATCGCTCGCTTCGTTTCGCCGTGTATACATCAATACCATTGGTATTAAAGGAGCATTATTCGGTGAAATTTTAAACCAATGGGCCACCCTTATGGTGTAAGTCCTAACCTCCTATGTACATCCATCCCTCTCTGTATATAATACTGCTCGTGTACATATTTACATCCTTGTACACAATTCAAACTTGTAAATAATCAAGTTACGCTCGTTTTAAACGTTCGTTTCACAGACACTTGTTTATATCATAAACTCTTGTAAATAAACTTTACATGCATTGTTTATATTTCCTTCATAAACCCCTGTGAATACATATCACACACATACTTGTTTATACAACAGTCTAGTTATAACATAACAACTAGTCTAACCAATAGGTTCCCCATAGTTTAGCCTCCTCTTGGGCTTTATACAAGATAACTCTCCCCACAGAGTTAGCCTCCTCTTAGGCTTCATATAAGAAAACTCATTCATCTTGAGTTTAGCCTCCGCTTAGGCTTCATATAAGACAACACTCCCCTGTTGAGTTAGCCTCCTCTTGGGCTTCGTTCAAAAGAACTCCTCATTGAGTTTAGCCTTCTCTTGGGCATCATACAATGAAAGAGACCAGAAATCTCTTAAACCTCCTATTGGGCTTCCAATACAAAGAATCACCAGCTAGGATAGAACCCAGAGTATAATTTCGGTGAAATTGCTCTTAATTCCAAAAGGATGGCTTCCTGAAATCCTTTTAAAGACAGAGCCACCATACCCTATAGCTTCCTCTTGAGCTTCATACAAGGACCCTCGATGACCCTCGGATTGCCTCCTCTGGGCTTACAATACAAGGACCCATGGGCTTTTAAAAGCATCCTCTAATCCAATCAATTTCTCCTCGAGATTTAGACATCTATCATCTCTATGGAAGAAGTATCTCATCTATCACATCACAACAAAACTTTTCAAACTATTTTCAAACAAAAACATCTCTTAATTGTAAGTGGTAACGCTTGTATACTCAAGCAGAACACCCAATGCTTACAGTTAAAAGATTCAATCACCTTTTTTCAAACATCTTTCTTAAACATGTAAGTGGTAACGCTTGTATACTCAAGCAAAACACCTATAACTTACAACGAAAGATTTTTTATCAGTCAAACTTTTCAAAATGTATGTGATGAAATAGATTAGATACATTTTTCATTAAGATGACATTTGTCTGTCTCTTACTAACATCCCGTTGCTTTCCACTAGCATAAGTGGGAACTACAATTGCTCTGACTTTCTCAACATCCTTTTGAGAATACGTAGGCACAAGGTCTCATCCTTGCCGAGCAAATGTCTTTCTCCCTCAGACCAAACAAACCATAGATCCCCGTAGATCCGAGCTACAAATGCTCGATTCCCACTAGGGGATATGTATGCAGAAGATCCAAAGATCTTTGCGAGCACAATAATAACAAACACTAGGATCCTTCATAATCTATCCTTCTTAAAATCCCAAAGGAGAAACTTTCTCAATCATAGCAATAGCAATTAAAACACACAAACATATCAAACGTATTCATATATAAAGCTATAGATAACTATATATATTTAGGGTGCTCCATCTATTCCCTTTATATAACAAACCCCCTTACCCGGAATACTCCCCAATGCGTTGCGTCTAGTTTGCGCTAGTCGTTACGCATATCAAAATCAATTGAGGGTATTAATGTTTTCCCTTTTCATAATCATTAAATCATCTTTTCTTGTGTTGAAAATAATAAAGCTTGATGCTCGCGGCATCTTTATAAACAAATCAAAAGAATAAATCGTTTCGAGCCGGAGAATCTGAATTCATATTCAAATCCTCTAGTGCGTCACTTTTTAACGCGAACACTTATTCATCTGTGAAACGGGTTCTACTGATAATACAGGTTCAACGCTTCTCTTTGAAATATTATCGGATTTGTTGAATACTCAAGTCCAATAATATTTTCAAGAAAACTCGCTCGATCGTAGTCTCGCATGACAACTATTCTAAGCTTATGAATAGTTTCGCACTACATCCTAAATATCCGGATGGGTTATGTGTTCTCTGACCACTCACCGTAAGTTCTCTCGAAGCAAAATGTCTTCGCAAATACTTGCTAAACACAAATACTCCCAAGACAACCTCCATCGAGAGAGGATCTCAAATTAACTTAGTAAGTCGAAACTTCCCACAAGTTAATAGGACTATACCCCACCTAGATCTTAAAATGTTTCTTAAATCCGGGTTAAGATTTCTTTCCATCAGATGAAATCGCGAAACACACAATAAAAAAAAACAAACATATGCACATATAAAAGCTTAACCCCTTTTTTTCTTTTTGAAAACAAAAAAAGCTTGGTGCTCTTGAGCAGAGTCACATTTTTTTGAAAATCAAAATTTAGCGTACTCCCCAGCAAAGTCGCCATTTTTTCTGTTCGCGTTAAAAAGTGACGCGCGAGGGTATCGAATCTGAATTCGGATTCTCTGGCTCGAAATGATTTACTCTTTTGATTTGTTTATAAAGATGCCGCGAGCATCAAGCTTTATTTTTTCCAACACAAGAAAATTGATTATGAAAAAGGGGAAAGCGGCAATACCCTCAATTGATTTGATATGCATTACGACTAGCACGAACTAGACGTAACGCATTGGGGAGATTCCGGGAAAGGGGGTTTGTTATATAAAGGGAATAGATGTGGCACCCTAAATATATATAGTTATCTATAGCTTTATATATGAATATGTTTGATATGTTTGTGTGTTTTAAATTGCTATTTCTATGATTGGGAAAGTTTCTCCTTTGGATTTTAAGAAGGATAGATTATCTGGGATCCTAGGTTTTGTTATTATTGTGCTCGCAAAGATCATTGAGATCTTCTGCATACATATCCCTTAATGGGATCAGAACATTTGTAGCTCGGATCTAAAGGGATCTATGATTTGTTTGGTTTGAGGGAGAAAGAAATTTGCTCGCCAAGGATGAGACCTTGTGCCTACGTATTCTCAAAGGGATGTTGAAAAGTCAGAGCAATCGTAGTTCCCACTTATGCTAGTGGAAGCAACGGGATGTTATTAAGAGACAAAAGACAAAGGTCATCTTAATGAAAAATGTATCTAATCTATTTCATCACATACATTTTGAAGAGTTTGATTAATTGAATATTTCTTCATAAGTTATAGGTGTTTTTCTTGAATGTACAAGTGTTACCACTTACGAGTTAAGAAAGATGTTTGAAAAATGATTGAAATCTTTTAATTATAAGCATTGAGTGTACAAGTGTTACCACTTACGATTAAGAGATGTTTTTGTTTGAAAAAGTGTGAAAAGTTTTTGATTGTATGTGATGGGATAGATAAGATACTTCTTCCATAGAGATGATAAAAGTCTAAATCTCGAGGAGAAATTAATTGGATTAGGGGGATGCTTTTAAGAAGCCCATGGGTCCTTGTATTGTAAGCCCAAAAGGAGGCATTCCGAGGGTCATTGAGGGTCCTTGTATGAAGCTCAAGAGGAAGCTATAGGGTATTGCTGGCTTTGGCTTTAAGAGTGGTTTCACCGGGAAACCATCCTCTTAGGATTTCAAGAGTGATTTCACCGGGAAATCATCCTCTCAGGGTTCTATCCTAGCGTGGGTGATTCTTTGTATTGGAAGCCCAATAGGAGGCTGTTAAGAGATTTCCTGGTCTCTTTCTTGTTTGATGCCCAAGAGAAGGCTAAACTCAATGAGGAGTTCTTTTGAACGAAGCCCAAGAGGAGGCTAACTCAGCAAGGGGAGTGTTGTCTTATATGAAGCCTAAGAGGAGGCTAAACTCAGCAAATGAGTTTTCTTATATGAAGCCTAAGAGGAGGCTAAAGGGAACCTAGTTGTTAGACTAGTTGTTATGTTATAACTGAACAGTTATATAAACAAGTGTACAATATATGCTCACAGGAGTTTATGAAGGAAATATAAACAAGTGTATAAAACATGCGTTCAAAGCAAGTGTAACTTGATTATTTACAAGTTTGAATGTGTACAAGGGATAAATATGTACACGAAGGGGTGTTTATGTACAAGGAAATGAATATGTACATAGGAGGGTTGGGACTTACACCGTAAGGGAGGCCCATTGGTTTAAGAGAAGTTTCATTGGGAATAATTCCTCTCTTGATCCCAATGGAATCGGCGTATAAACAAGCGAATGAAAACAAACGAACGAAGTTTGTTATACTTGAATATTTACAAAGATGATTGTATTATGTACAAGGAAAAATTAATTATGTACATAAAAAGAATTTGGACTTACACCGTGAGGGAGGCCCATGATCGGTTAAGAAATTCGAGGAAAAAAAACTGATTCGGTTTTATCTTCAAATCGGATCGATCATGGAGAAAAGATGTGTAAGTTTGTTGCAAAGTTTTGAAAATGATTTTTAAAAGTGAAATATATTCACAAGAAGTTTGGAAAAGTTTTGAGTTTCGAAAGTTTGAAATAACATCTTCGAAAAGTACTTTAAGAATACCTTAAAATGTCTCATTTTCGGCTTAATGAAAATATAATCAAAAGAAAATATTTTTGGATTTTTTTGACATCATCATAAAATAGGTATATTAAATGACAAGTGTGTAAAAAATCATCTCAAAATGAGAAGTTTTGATTGGTTTTTGAAAGTGTTGAAGTTTCGAAAAACATGTGAAGAAAGAAGAAAAAAAAATGACAAAATGGTCTCAAGGGGATTCGACCCCTAGACCATTGGGCAAGGCAAGGCAAGAAAAGCGTGCTGGCAACCGCTGGGGCGGTAATACATCCGTTCATATAACTTACTCCATTTAATTATATTATAAAATGAATATTTGAATTTCTGGAAAATCAAAAACACGCGCGAACTTGTTCTTCATCTTCTCCAATCTTCATCCAATCCTAAATTCTTCGTTTCTTGATGAAAATGAAAGTTATAAACATCAAATTTGCTCGAAATTTAACCAGGAACACGATGATGGTGGTTAATTTCATTTATTTTCAGTTTTAAATGATTAATTTTTCCCAGAACACGAAGAACCCTAATTCTGAAATTCAATATGAAATCGTGTATGGCCATGGAATTAAGCAATTGATTGAGGGTTAATGATCAGTGAATTTGCAGAAACAAAATGGCCAAGCGTTTTTTGAACTGTAATTCAAAAATCAAAGAGTTCTAAGTATGAGTGACTTACCTCTTCAAACTGAAATCAAAATCCTCCTTAGAGTGTTTCCAGTTGTTGTTTGATGATGGCTGGAGCACCACTGAACCTTATGGAAGGTGTTTGATCACTATGCTCACTCTGAAATGGCCTGGAACTCTCTACCCAAGTCCAACTGCATATGATTGATGTGAACTTCGAATTCTTGGTTAGAGGTGTTACAGGCCATGGATGATGGTTTGTATCATTCATATGAAGTGTATAGATGATGTTTGAATGATAAAATCTCAGTTAGCTCGAGCAAAATAACAGTTTGAATGTTAAGGCAAGCTTTGCAAGTTTTCAAATTTTGAACAATGATTCTGATTTTTAGTTGTTTTTGAATTGATTTTAAGTCTTAGACAAGTTCTATTTTGAGTTTAGAACATGTTAGACACCAAGTTTCTCTCAATTTTTTACAAGATTTGAAAAATGCAAAATCCTCACTTTTGAACTATGAAACTTGAAATTCAAGAGAGAAAGAGTGAAAGCTTGATTTGCATATATTTGGTGTAGTTTGAATTTGAGGAAATGACCTCTATTTATAGGCCAAGAAAACTGAGTGATTTGGCAAAGATATCATTGAAGGAAACTTGCAACTTGGTTAAGAGGTCATAATGGAATCTTTTGCATTTAATGCAAAAGTTACTTTCTTTAACCATGGTTAAGTTTTCTTCTTTGATCCAATCCTCTTTTCAATCATTCAAACTGATATTTATCAGTTACTAGCTGCCTCTAAGTGATGACAAGGCTTCTAGAAGGAGAAGTTGCAAAAAATGACTTATAATTTTGAAGCATGTACTTGAAATTCCATGGTTTTGGAGCTTTATGTTTCAAAATCAAAAGTATAGCTAGACAAAATGGTTTTGCAAGTTCTTGGACATTTTGGAAAGCTTGTAAGAAGGGCTATACCTTTCATGTTTTGAGTTTTTCCTAATTCGAAATGGATCTATGTGAAAAATTGTCATGAAAGTAGGAAAAAACATGTTTTTTCTAACACTTAAAATTTTTCTAAGTGTTGGAAACTTTGACTTTTTGTTGACTTTTCCAAATTTCTTGATTTTTATGATCATGATGGATCATTTGAAATGTTTTTATGATGGAAAAAGTTTGATTTTGAAAAAATGGACCAAAAGTCAAAGTTTGACTTTTCTGAGCAGATGAATTTTTATCAGACGATTCAGAATTTGTCTGATGAAGAAACATGGACTTTGTGATATTTTGAATCAAAAAATTAGGTCAAGATGTTACATTGAGGATGTTAAGATCAATCTCCAAGCAAATAGCTCAGTCATTGATCAGAAAATCAGTGATTCCTCATCCTCGATAAAAACCCTAATTGGTCGATCCATGATAGATCATGAGAAAAGTTAGAATCAAGATCAAATGTTGATGATTGATTAAGATAGGTCAATTGAGGTGAGTGGAAACTCAAACCCTAATTGATCACATCTTGAACAGATGAAATTTTGAAGAAACCCTGATTCTGACTTCTAGAAGCCACACACGATCTATTCTGTTCTGAACTGTTAGTGATGCAGTGATGCATATGTGAGGTGGTATATTAGGTCAAAAATTGGGGTATGACAGCCACCATACGTGGTTTCCAGATATCATAGTTAACAAAACTGCTGTCAATCATAGAACTAACAGTTCCTATTATGCTTCATTACTTTAGCATATAATATATATATATATATAATATATATATATATATATTGTAATACGGTGGGAGAACTGACTTAGTTGTTTTGCGTTTTATCCCAAATTTTGCGGTTAGCAAGAGTTTCCACCGACTTTTCTTTTATCCAATAAGAAAAGGTGAAAAAGAACAAGAAATTACTTTCATTGATTTTGAGTTCGGGGGTAAGTTATGAAAAGGGAAGGTGTTAGCACCTTTTTCATCCGTAGTTATCAATGGGCTCTTAATTTCTTAGCTCACTTTTGAAAACTTACTTTGTGTGTGTGTGTGTGTGTGTGATTTGTTTGAAAGTATTTTGATTTAACTTTGTAATGATTATGTATCAGTCCTCAAGAATGCGTACGAAGTGTTTAAAAATATTTGTTTAAAAATATGAAGTATAAGATGTATTGTGTTTTTAAATGTTGTTGCAAGCAAGCAATTAAGAGTTCCTTACCCACTGAAAGGTTGTTCATTATTCTTTTCCTTCTCCTTTAGAGATAGTACTATCAATACCATTAATTGGTAGGTATCCCCATCCATTGGATGTGAAGGGACAGGCGTTGGCTTAATCGTATGGTCATTGAAGGCAACATGTAAGGACATCTTAGCAATTGTGTCGAAGAGACTATCATCATTTATTCGTAGGCAACAATCGAGGGACAAGATCATGTATTCGTAAGAAACTTTGAGGGACATCGAGGTACTATGATCTTTATGATGATTTTGAACCGAGGGTCTTTGCTAATGGTATTCCTACGTTCGAGGGACATGGCCATTGTTTATAAGGCAATAAGAGAGGATACCCTAAGGGTGCAAGTGTGAAAAGTGTATTCATTCAGATATTTATCTTTGCAAATTGGGGTTTTCTAAGGTTGATTTTAGTCTTACCATACAAACCCTAATTATAACATAATTCATACAATTATATAGGGTGCAGAAAGTAAAGTGCGAGAAATAAAACCTAATTACTATTACAAGGCTTTGGGGCAGATTCATAATAAGAAAAATCTTGCAGAAAGTAAAGTTCTAAGTTATTACATCATGTAAGCAGTTACAATATTTAAGAAAATGCAGGGAAATTAAATCTACGCTATAACAAAACGACCATGCGACCTATACATCGTTTCTAGAATTTAAAATAAAAGAAAATAGAAAAATAATTATGAGAAAATATTTAAACAAATGTCAAAATGCTCTAATATCCTAAGTATTTAAAGAAAATATTTTTTGTGATTTTTATGATTTATTTTAACAAGAAAGAAATAAAATTAATTAATTATAAGTTAATTATGAAAATAATTTTAAACTGAATTAAAATAAAAATAATTTTATGTCAAAAAATTAAATTAATATTAATTAACATAAAACTAAAAATAAAATATTTTTTATGATTTTTTAAAATAGTTAAAAAGGATTTTGAAAAGAAATTAAAATAAAATAAGAAAATTAAAAAGGAAATAGAAAAGAAAAGAAACAAGTGCATAAAATAGGATGGTCCTGCCAAGGGCTAAACCCAGGTCTTCAAGGCTACAGGTACAACAGTATACCACTAGGCCAGACACCTATGGTGTCATCATGTTGCTCCTGATATATATATATATATATATATATATATATATATATATATATATGATACCTGCGTGAAATTTGAAAAAATAAGAAAAATTGCAAAAACGCCAGGATCGAACCCACGCCCTGGTATAGTAAAGCATTAACGCGCGCCTTTTAACCATTGGGATGGTGATACATCCATTTATTTTCTTATTTTCATAAATATATATTTGAAAATTATTCCCATAAATCAGATTTAAAACAAAACGCACGAAGGTGTGACCCTGCCATTTGAATGAACCAATCATGCCTCGCCACACCAGTGTCAACCGGTCAGAGGGACAGAGAGACGTCGGAGCGCTAGCTCTGGTCGTATTCTCTGGCCAATCATTTCTTCGAACCTGCAAAATAGAAAAAAGAAATGCAAAAAGAGGACCCTACCCCCTAATTTGAGGGTTGCGAATCTAATGGTGGGGTTATTTTGGCTTGAATCATCCTGCAGCTATGGGTTCGAAAGCTTAGAAACTTTATGCCCTAGCCATGGTGAAATCTCGTTCCTGCACTAAACCTCACAAATAATGGTTCTAAAACATTCTAATCATCAATACAAACAAATATATGCACATAGAATTGATTAATAATGTGTGAATTATAAGTTTCGAGTTTGAAAATTTTACCAAACTGGTGCAATCGAGAGAACGAGTTCTTGCTTGCTTCGAGCTTGTGTATGGATGTGGAAAGCTTCATGGGAACCTCATGAAGGTGTTAGGATGCTTGAAATCGATTGAAGTAGGCTGGAAATAAGGGTTTACTCGTTCTCTAGTTCTTGAATTTTTTTGAGAAATTTCTAGGCTTTTTGAGAGGCAGCACGCGTGTTCTTTGCTTCTGATCTTGTTGTGTATTTATAGAGGAGTATTTTAGGTCAACAATTGTGAAGAAAATCCTTGGCCTTGAATGTGAAAATATTTGATTGGAAATCTTTGAAAAATAACTTTCAATCATGCTAATCTCTTCCCAATCACTCTTGTGCGTTTTCGCCAGCATACTAAGTGTTGTTTGGACCTCAAGTAACACAGATCTTAAGCCCCACACACCTTATACATTATCCTTGCATTTTATTTAACTCAATTTGAATTTAAATGAATAAAATAAAAAATAAATAGAATAAATGTTAAGATAATGCATTTATGGTCTTATAAGTCCTTGATGATGTTATAAACATGTTCCAAAACTTAAAACATAGGTCTATTTGTCATAATTTCAAGATTGCTCAATTTTCACTTCACGCATTTTCTCAAAATTGTCAAACTTGCACCAATCATATCTTTCTCAATACTTATTGTTTGAGGATGATCTTGGACTTTATAGAAAGCTTAATATGTCCTCTAAAATCTCTCTTTGTTTTTATCTCATTTGAAGATTCCATGTTCATGTACACTTATTTGAGAAAATATGACTTTTTGTTGACTTTTGAAAGGACCTATAATGTCTTGGCCCATATCTCTCAAATGAAGTATTTTTGGGAAAAACCTATTAAACAAAGTTGTAGAGAATTGAATTTCCTTCAATATGAGCTTTGGTTGAGGAATTTATGATGAAGTATGTGAAAGTTATGCTTGGTCAAAGTTCAATTGACTTCCCCATAAGAAAACCCTAATTTAGTAACTTTTAACTTTTGATGAATCTTGAGTTTCTTTGATGAATAACGATCAACCCTTGATCAAATGATGAATGTAACTTCAAAATCTTGATGTTGACAAAAAATGATGAAGTTTGACTGTATATTGAACATAGTTGACTTTTGGTCCAACAGAACTGATTTTGAACCATCTGAGCAATTGACTGAGCAAACTTGCACTGTGAGACTTGAAATTTGACATGGATATATTTTGAGAAATATGAGAAAGTATGAAGTCCAGTTGGGGAACTAGAAATCACATTTACCTTGAGAAAAGAAAAACCCTAATTATAGGTCAATTGCTTACGGGAGGGTTTATCTGATCAATTTTTGAGTACCTTGGGCATGAGGATGTATCTTGACCTCAAAAATGGGAGGGAAAACTTTAGAGTACAACATCTTCCCTTGTTCAATCTTCTTAAACTTGAGGGGTTAGATTGGCGTGTGCATCATTCATGGCTTGAGGGTGGAAGATGATTAAATACTTAAGTGCCCTAAAATTTGCACTCGCTCGTGTAGGAAGTAACACTGTTGGATGATAATATTGCTTGAATGGGCTTAAATATGCCATCTGGTAAGTTAATAAAGTATTGTTGGAGATGGGCTTAAAGATGCCATCCGGAGTAGTTGATGATGTGAGTATCAAAATGAGTCTTATACTAGACTTTACCTAAAGGTATGTTTATAAGAATGAATATCTGAAGGAGATGCTTTGCATAATGAATATCTAGAGGAGATGCTTTTCAAGACGGGGGCCTGAAGGAGATGCTTTTCAAAATAATCTTCTGGAGGGATATGCTTTCCATAATGAATATCTGAAGGAGATTCTTTCCAGGATAGAGACCTGAAGGAGATGCTTTCCATGATGGAGATTTGGAGGAGATGCTTTCCAGGATGGAGGCCTGGAGGATATTCTTTTCAGAATAATCTTCTGAAGGGAAATGCTTTTCAGGATAAACTTCTGAAGGGGAAATGCTTTTCAGATTGATTCTCAGAAGGAGAATGCTTTTTAGGACAAACTTTTGAAGGGGAAATGCTTTTCAGAATAAATCTCTAAAGGAGATGCTTTTCAGAATGGATATCTGAAGGGGAAATGCTTTTCAGAATAAATCTCTGAAGGAGAATGCTTTTCAATATAAACTTCTTTAGGGGAAATGTTTTTCAGAATAAATCTTTGAAGGAGGTGTTTTTCAGAATGGATATCTGAAGGAGATATTTTTCAGAATAATCTTCTGGAGGGATATGATTTCCAAAATTATGGTGTTGGCAAACTCAGGATGTCGTGATATCTGATCTGACATTACAAGACAGACAAGGTAGAATTACAATTTAAATGCAAGAAACAAAATAAAACAAGGAATTGTTAACCCAGTTCGGTTCTAACCAACCTACATATAGGGGCATACCAAGCCAGGAATAAAGTTCACTATCAACTGTATTAATTTGGAGGGAAACCACCCTGTTTACACTCCTCACTTAATTAGACTACCCAATGACCCTTCGACCTAAGATACCACACTTAGATGTGAGAACCTCCGCTCACTTCCAATCACCTCAGTGATGTCTACCAACTACTATCACACCAGCAACTGCATCAACTTCTTGGCTCCTTACACAATGAGCTTGGAGATACCTCAATCCAAACACAACTAAAACAGTTTGAAGATACCACACTTCAAACACAATATAAACCAGTCACTCAAGTGACATATGTAACACCCTTCTGATTTCCCCCGCGAATAATAAAATGATTCAGAGTTAACATGTACTAAAGGGCGTCACAATTAATTAAAACTAAAATTCCATCCATATGCCATGCTTTAATGAGGAAAGACAATTCAATTAATTATCAAATACACATGTTTAAAACAGCGGAATAACTTCAAACTTGGATAATTTCAAATCCCAAATAAAATCATCAAAGGTCAATGCCTTGAATCACCAAAACAATTATCCAATTAAAACATCAAATAAAAATTGAGTTTAATAATAACTCTAGACAAGCGTTCCCCAGTGTTACAATTAGAGCATGACACCGACACGCGATAAAATAAAAATGCATAGCTCTACGAGCCATCCTCACCAACTCCTAAGCCGCTAAAGCTTCAATCTGAAATCATCAAAGTAAGGGTGAGACTACATCATAATTAAAATGCATTATAAATTCCTAAAACAATAGAATTTCATAAGCTATTATTCCACCCTATTCAGCATAATCAGATTTATTTATTCATTCCATAACACCAATCATAATATACATCACACACGACAACTAGATTATAATACTGGAAACCATCCTATCATGTTATAATCCATACAAATGCAATGCAAGACTCTATGCATGTGGTACAAAATGTGTTGTGAATCGGATGCCTTGAAACAAATATATATAAGCTTGTTGCTCAAGGTAGTGAAAAAGAATGAAGAACACGATGAACACAAGGATTGGTTATTAACTGTTATTCTTTCCTTTATCTTAAAACAAGATTACAAGAATAACAAATAACCCTCTCACCCTAAATTAGGATTTGCAGTATGCAATGATGAGAGACTAGTATGATATTTATAATAAACCTAACATACTAAACTAATGGGCTTTTATCACAAATACCCATTACAAGCTAACTTAGGGTACAAGCTAACTTAACCAATTGGACATAACAAACAGGCCCAATTCGATGCTAACAATTCTAGCATCCTTCGACACAATAGAGTTCGACCCAATATCTCACAAATCTCCATCTTGGAACAAACTCTATTATCAACTAACGAATTAGTTTTCTTTATGCAGCTTTATCAACGCATACGGTGGAAAAACTTGCAACTAGGCAATGTCTTGGTGATCATATCAGATTATGATCGTCGAAACCTTGAGACTTGGACTTCTCCACGCTCGATTACCCTCGGCGAAATGCAACCTCACATCAATGTGCTTGGTTCGCTCATGATAGGCTGAATTCTTCGACATGTGTATTGCACTTTGACTATCACATTTAACGTGATAACTTCCCTTGAATTTTCAGCTCCTTAGCAAAACCTTCAAGCCACAATGCTTCTTTCACGCTTCAATTAAAGCAATATATTACGCTCGTGGTTGATAATGCAACAACCTTAAGTGTTGCTCAACTAATAGTTGTACCAAACATAGTGAAAACATATCCGAAATAGATTTTCGGAATCCATACAACCGCATAATCGAGTCGACATATCCTTCGATTCCGCTTACTATCTTCACCAAAGGCTCCACCATAAATTAAGACTGTTGGAGACCCATTTATGTACCTTAGAATCCACTTCAATGCTTGCGGTGAGCCTTTCGTGATTCTCCATGTACCGCACAAGACTTCTGCATATGTTATGTCGGGTCTAGTACAAACCATAGCATACATCAAAGAACCGCTACATTAGCATATGGGATGCTATTCATATAAGTTCTTTCAACCTCGATCGGGACATTGATCAATACTCAACTAGAATTGAGGGTTTGTTGGAGTCACAGGCTTGAATTCGACATACCAAACTTTTCGAGAATCCTTCGTAAATATGCCTCTTGAGACAAGCATAATTTTGATCTTTCTATCTCTTGAATGTCAATTCCAAGAATCAAGTCGCTCCTAGATCCTTCATTTTGAACTCCTTATTTAGTTCGCCTTCACCCTCATTACCTCTTCGACATTGTTACTTGCTATGAGAATATCATCAACATAAAGTAACAAAATAACAAATGAATTACCAGGACGAAATCTGAAGTAAACACGGTGGTCGAACCGACTTCTAACAAAACTTATGCGTGTCATGAATTTGTTGAATCTCCTATTCCACCGAGGAGATTGTTTCAGCCCATATAAAGATCTATTCAACTTGACATAATCTTCCTTTCCCTTTCGACATACCCGAGTTGCCTCATCGATTGTTTCATCTAGATCACCATACAAGAACGCAGTCTTCACATCCATCTTCAGTTCAAGATTGAGCGTGCCACCATGGCAAGCAACATTCGAATAGACCTATGCTTCACAACAGAAAACACATCATTGAAATATATACCTTCTTTCCGAGTGAAACCCTTGCAACCAACCTTGCCTTGTATCTTTTCGACGCCACTCCTCGATTCCTTCCTTAACTTTGAAAATCCATTTACGGTGACTAACGGCTCCAGAGTTTCTTGATCAATTCCCAAGTGTTGTTATCATGAAGAGACTTCATCTCATCATCCATGGCCTTGACCATTCGGTCTTATTCGACTCCTCATAACTTCCTTATGGTCTCTTGGTTCTTCGTCCGAACCTCACTTGCAGAGATTAAGGCATAAGCTATAAGATCGCATACCCAAACCTTTGAGGTGGTTTGATGACTCTTCGTGTCCTATCTCTTGCCAATAGATATTCATCAACAGTTTCCTCAACTTCATCGTGTCATCGCTTTTCGACTTTATCGGGATATGCAATTCCATCAACATGCTCCACCTCAGCAGAATCTCTACTGTCGACTCTTCGTCGGATACTTGCACCGACCAACATCATCCGTTTTCTTGAAAGCCATTTCACTTCATTGAAAACAACATCTCGTGGTGATAATTCTTACGTGACGACTCTAGGCACCATAGCCTATAAGTTTTGACTCCTTGGATATCCCATGAACATGCATTTAAGAGCTCTAGGTTCGACCTTGTCTTGCCTAATGTGAGCATAGGCTACGCACCAAATACTCTCGGTTTGTCGAGATTTGGTGGATGTCGACCAAACTTCTTCGGTGTCTTCATATCTAACACGTCGAAGGACATCTTTATCGATATGTTCTTTGTCAAAAACCTCAAAAACACCTTCTTTAAGCCAAGACTAGTCAACATGCATCTAACTCTCTCCAAGATGGTTCGATTAAACCTTTAGCCAAACCATTTTGTTGTGGAGTGCTGCAGAGTTTTGTGTCTTGCAATACCGTAGGTAGCACAAAAGTCGTCGAATGCCTCATTGCAAAATTCAAGACCATTATCATTCTCAACCTCTTGACCTTTACGCGGTTTGGTTTTCGACCGTAGTCTTCCAACCTTTGAAATTCTCAAAAGTTTCATCCTTAGTCTTCGAATGAATACCCATAACTTTCGGAATAGTCATCTACTATGGATAGAAAATACCTTGCTCCCGAATGTGATGGACACCTTGGGCCCCAAAGATCGGCATGGATGTAATCAAGGGATCCATGTGTTCTTTGTTTGCCTTTGTTGAACTTCACTGCAAGATTTTCAAGTACAGGGGTTCACAAAACTTTAACTTTTCGACTTTGTCTCCACCAAGCAAATTTTGTTTCCCAATTCGACCACCCTTTCACGACATGGCTAATCTCATGTGCGATTTTTGTCTTCGACAAAGGTTTCGTGGATGCAACATTTGTCGAACCACTTACAACCACCACAAGGGTATACAAGCCTTGTTTCTTCATGCCTCTCAAGACTTCCTTCGACCCTTCATGACTCTTAGGATACTTTTCTCTCCTTGAAAACATATCCTTTCTTGTCGAATTCACCAAGAGAAATCAAATTTCTTCAAATCGTACATACGACTTGATCAATAACCTTATTGACTCATCATGGAGTTTGAATCTCACAGATCCAATACCTGCAATCTTGCAAGCTTTGTTGTTTCCCAACAATATAGATCCACCATCTTGATCACATAATTCCTCGAACAAGTCTTTGTTTGGAGTCATGTGCCAAGTGCACCCAGAATCCATAATCCATTCCTTCGACGAGTTGCTGCTCGAAACCACAAGAACATCAGATGAGTCGAAATCATCTTGAACAATAGTTGCATTGCCATTATCCTTTCCTCCATGATCTTTCAGGCGTTCAGGGCACACTTTTCTTGTGTGGCCCTCCTTCTTACAATGATAGCATTGAATACCAGATGCTTCACCACTGTAAAACTTCTGCTGACTTTTTTACCTTTCTTCTTGTCGAACTTATTATCCTTTCGCAAGAATTTTCCTTTAACGGTCAAACCTTCACCAACCGTCGAAGGTTTATGCTCCTTTCGTTCATTCAAGTCCTTCGAATACAAGGCTGATTGAACCTCTTCAAAGGTCAGGGACTCCCTTCCATACAAGAGAGTTTCTTTGAAGTGGGCATGTGATATGGGCAACGCGCACAACAGCAACAGCGCTTGATCTTCATCATCGATCTTCACATCAATATTTTCAAGATCAAGAATCAGCTTGTTGAGCATATCCAACTGCTCAGCCAACACTTTGTCTTCAATCATCTTGAATGAATACAAAGCTTGCTTCAGGTAGAGTCGATTCACCAACGATTTAGTCATGTACGAATTTTCAAGTTTCACCCATAACCCTACCGTCGTCGTCTCCTTTGATACCTGTCGAAGAATCTTATCACCAAGGCTCAACAAAATTGCGCTGTGGGCCTTCTCTATCATTGCCTTCTTCTCAGCTGCCGTCAACTCTTCGTTCATGGCTGACTCTCCCTTCAACGCTTCCAAACAACCCTGCTGAACCAGTAGGGCTTTCATCTTCAAGCGCCACAGACCGAAATCGTTCACTCCGGTGAACTTTTCAATCTCATACTTTGTCGAAGGCATCTTCTCCACACTCACCGTACCAATTTGTTGTGAATCGGATGCCTTGAAACAAATATATATAAGCTTGTTGCTCAAGGTAGTGAAAAAGAATGAAGAACACGATGAACACAAGGATTGGTTATTAACTGTTATTCTTTCCTTTATCATAAAACAAGATTACAAGAATAACAAATAACCCTCTCACCCTAAATTAGGATTTGCAGTATGCAATGATGAGAGACTAGTATGATATTTATAATAAACCTAACATACTAAACTAATGGGCTTTTATCACAAATACCCATTACAAGCTAACTTAGGGTACAAGCTAACTTAACCAATTGGACATAACAAACAGGCCCAATTCGATGCTAACAATTCTAGCATCCTTCGACACAATAGAGTTCGACCCAATATCTCACAAAAAGTGAACTAAATTCGCCATACTCTTCCATTCCAACTCGGACCCAATATCAACATCTGCTTCATTCCAACTCGAACACAGATACGCCTCATGTGACACCCCGAATTTAATTAATTATTTAATTAAATTATATAAGAAATTAATTATTGGAATTTAGTCGAAGTTGGATTTATCAGTAGAATAAGGAGCATTAATAAATTTATAAGTTGACTTAGAGTGATTAAGTGAATTATCGGAAATTGGGATTAATTAATGATGAATTAATTTTATTATGAAATATTATTGGAAATAATATTAGAAATAAGTGTGGATTAATATAATTATTTAATTAGGGCCTATTTGGTGTTAGGAATATAGAACAAAGGTGTGAAAAATTAACCCAATAGAAATATTATTATTATTATCATTATTATTACTATTATAAGTTGGATTTAATTATAAGAGATATAAAAGGAGAATTATAAGAGTTTAGTGAATATTTTTGGGAAAAAATTGTACGTGGGAGAAAGAGAAGAGGAACAAGGGTTTGGAGGAAACTGCCGTCGGAATATGAATTGTAGACCGGAAAGTCAAATCGGAATTCGATCAGAAATTATAGAGAGACCTTCAATCCAAGGTAAGGGTGGGGTTCTGACTTTCTAATGGGTTGTATGATGAGTAGTATGTGGGAATTAGGATAATAGGAAATTTACTATGCATTTGTGGTTGTTCTGTTTGATGAGAAACATGTTTAGGTTGTGTTTTACGAGTAGTTGATTTTCTTTACTAATTTTATTGATATTGATGTTAATTCCATGTGATTGGATGCATATAATTCTGAACCGATATTCGTATAGTATGTTTGCTTCGATAATAGAGGAGAGCATATGCAGTACCGATTTCTTCATTTATATATGTAATTGTTTCGTTAAAATATATATCATATTGTAGTATTGATTGGATAAGGTGTAGGCAATTGATACTGTAGCGTTAATGACTTTGTAACCATTATATAGATATATAGTAATTGTTGGTTTTCATTATATAGACAGTACCAATAAATATACGTAAGTTATGTTTAAGATATATACTTATCCTTGTTTTAGAAAATATACGTAACTTATGTTTAAGATATATAGTTATCCTTGTTTTAGAAATCAAAGGATTATATAACAATTTGGTAATTAAATTCAACCGTCTAAAATTAAGTGTAGGTTGAGGGTCTTCGATAATCAAATATTTGATTAATAAAGATTAGGAAATCCAAATTACTCATGTCTATTGAGAAAATCTTTGTGTCCAACTGTTCTTTTACCTAAGCTCTTTGATTTGTTTTTTTAAAAAAATTAGGGGTTATCATCCTTAGGTCCTCCATTTAAAAAAAATCATAAATTATATTTATGAATCTTTAAATTTTAAAAGATATTGATTTTCATATTTAACGTCCCATAATTTGATTAAATTCTGAAAAAAAAAACATTATAATGTTAATTATTTTTTAATTATAACAAATATGTATTAAATCATCTCCGCTAACACCTTATAATATTATTATTAATTTATTTAACTTTATATATTTTTTTGGATATCCTTTAATATTTTTAATTTCAAAATTTTATTTTTTTTACAAACATAACCTAATTGGCCAAAAAATAATTTTATATGCAAATATAAAATTAAATATCAACTATTATTAAGAAATATCGACGATCTAATTTATATTAAGTAGATAGATTAATGAATGCTAAATGTGTAATGTAAATCCACAATTTAGTTTTCTGATACAAAATTAACTATAATGTATTTCTTAATTCACGAATGAAGTAATAATGCGACATATACTTTTGGAAAGAAAAGAGTATCTTACTTTTATATATAATTTTCACAAATACATATGAAACATTAAAGTTCTCTAACATCTTACTGGTCATCGTCTCCACAAAACAAAGGCAAGCAAGAAAACAACAGTCAATAGCATTCCTGCATATTTGACCCATTGGTCAACTCGGTTTCGTCTCTCGATTAATCTAAGAACTCTGTTTGATATCCCTACTGTATTCAAGACATCCAATGCCTTTCGGTGTGCACTCTGCACAGACATAATATGCCAGATCAAAAGATTTTCAACTACAGCATGACTGGATTAACAATGCATAACTATTATCGCTAGTCTAAGCATTCCTAGAATGTATCTAAAGAAAAGGGTAAATACCTTCAAGCGTTCCCTTTGGCCATGTATTGAAGAAAGGATTGCTTCCCCGAGTGCATTAGCATTTTCAAGCTCCCTGGCAGAACTGCGAACTGAGTGCATTGCTTGTGTGTCATCGTCGTAAATTCTCAAAACGTGAGCAGAATCCCCATTCTACAATTGGAAATGAGATTGTTGTTTGGTCAAGGGAAAAATACACAATGAGTCATTGAACAGAGCGCGATAGCAATGACGTACCATTCGTCCCAGCAGTTCTGCTCTCTCTTTAGCTTCTCTAGACCGTTTCTGACTCCTTGAGTTATATTTATCCAAACTTTCTTTCAGTGATTCAGCCTCTTCTGCTATTTGTTCCACCTTTCTGCGCAAGAAAATACAACACCCCATCTTAAGACAAATGAAATAAACCAGAGACAGCACATATATATAAAACATAATATATGCGAAACATAAAACAAATAGATCTATAACAATTAGATAAACCAAATAAATTTTTTGTTCTATTTGTTCTATAGAAGTAAACAAGTTCTTTACGAATGGGCAGAGTAGAGCAATGAAATTATTACAACATGTTATTGTCCAATCATACATTAATATTCATTTGAATGAAAGGAAATAGATGTTTACAACAAGAAGAAAACCAAAATTATGTAGATTGTTGCTTATGATTTAGGAACATGGTTGAAACAGAATGCAGAAGCAGAGGCAGAAACTAGGAAACCAAAACCATGGACACACTTCATTCAGAGTTCTCATTCATCAACAATGACATTGACAATTGACAAATCTTTATTGCTACCATATAACAGAATCAATTGACTAACTAATGGTTTCCCATTCACCAATAGTACTTGCCGTTGCTCTTGCTATTTATGATTCATACAGCTCTAAAAATGCTCATTTCAGTTAGCACATGCAATATCCATCTTTGTAACACTATGGAGAATTTCTGATACCTAATCAGCATGTTAACGTTTTCAGATTTTAATTCCTCTAAAATGAGCCTTTAACTTACGAGAATAATAAGGAATCACAACTAAGCATGAGAAAAGAAACTACTAACATGGCACATACACATAACAAATCATGAATTTGTTTAAATCTATTACTACCATAATAACAAAAAACCACAGGACATTTTTCTGAGATTAATTATAAGAATCAATAAAAGAAACAAGGCAATATAGAAATTGTTTAAGAGTTCTAAATCGGACGAAATATGGCCTAGAAATATGTTTATAAGCGGGGTCAATCTCACCTCAAAAACCAATTTTGTAAAGCCTTGTTAGGCCCAACAACAATTCTATGATAGTATCAGAGTCTATCCAAATTCGTTGGGCTACCGAGTTTTTGCTATCGTACCCACAATTTATATCCACACACAAATCCCAATTTTGTAAAGCCTTGTTAGGCTGTTGAATTAAAAGAGACTAAGAGACATTTAGGTTAAACCGCGTGTTTTAAAAGCACTACGGAGACTTTATTATATAGAGAGATTACAACTAATGCTATGATATAGTCGATGTGGGACTGTTCTACATACAAATATGCTTAACTCTATAAAAATATCAACACTCCCCCTCAAGCTGGAGCATATAAGTCAAATGCACCAAGTTTGCCACATATATAATTAGTTCTGGGACTTCGCAGAGATTTTGTAAACACATCTGCCAATTGATCATTAGAGTTTACAAAGCTTGTGACGATGTCGCAAGATTCAATCTTCTTTCTGACAAAGTGACAGTCTATCTCAATATGTTTGGTCCTCTCATGGAAGACTGGATTTGAAGCAATGTGCAATGCAGCTTGATTATCCCATACAAGTGTCATCGGTCTTGCTTCTTCAATTTGAAGTTCTTTGAGCAATTGTTTTAACCAAATCAGTTCACATGTTGCCATTGCCATGGCCCTATACTCTGCCTCGGCGCTTGTTCTTGCAACCATATTTTGTTTCTTACTTTTCCAGGATATAAGGTTTCCTCCAACAAGTACACAATACCCAGAGGTGGATCGTCTATCAATTGGTGATCCTGCCCAATCTGCATCGGAGGATCCAACTATCTGAGTATGTCCTTTATCTTCATACACTAAACCTTTTCCTGGAGCACATTTGATGTATCTCAAAATTCGGATAACAACATCCATGTGTTCTTGACAAGGGGAATTTAAGAACTGGCTTACCACACTGACTGCAAAAGAAATGTCTGGACAAGTGACTGTGAGATAATTCAACTTTCCAACCAATCTCCTATACCTTCCCGAGTTTGATAGAGACTCCCCTTGATTGGGCAGTAGTTTGACACTTTGATCCATAGGAGTATCAGCTGGTTTAGTGTTCAACAAACTTGTTTCTTCCAAAATATCCATAGCATATTTCCGCTGAGAAATCACCAAACCATCTTTAGATTAGGCTACCTCAATACCCAAGAAATATCGGAGTTTACCAAGATCTTTTGTCTGAAATTGATTTGAGAGATGTTGTTTCAACTGGAATATTCCCTGCTCATCACTACCAGTTATGACAATATCATCTACATACACAATAAGATAAATACACCCTTGGGTTGAGTGACAATAAAAGACAGAATGGTCAGCTTCACTACGGACCATACCAAATTGTTGTACAACAGTGTTTAATCTGCCAAACCAAGCTCTCGGAGATTGCTTCAGACTATAAAGAGACTTGTGTAGCCTACAAACCATATTCGATGACTCCCCCTGCGCAACAAACTCAAGTGGTGGCTCCATATATACTTCCTCTTCAAGATCACCATGTAAAAATGCATTTTTGATGTCAAGTTAATGAAGAGGCCAATGTCGAATGGCTGCAATGGCTAGAAGAAGTCTAACAGATTCCATCTTGGCTATAGGCGAGAAGGTATCACTATAATCCAATCCAAAAATCAGAGTGTATCCTTTGGCTACCAAGCAAGCTTTAAATCGACCAATCTTACCATCTGGACCAATTTTCACTGTGTAAAGCCAACGACAACCTACTAAAGATTTCCCAGGGGGTAAAGGAACTAGTTCCCAGGTACCACTGTTTTGAAGAGCACACATTTCATCAATCATTGTTTGCCTCCACTCAGGGTGAGATAATGTTTCACTTGGAGTGTTAGGAATAAAAACAGAAGACAAAGAATACAAACAAGTATACTGCAAAGGGGAAAGACGATGATAGCATAAATTAATATAATGTGGAGAAGGATTTCGTGTTTGACGTATACCTTTTCGAAGGGCAATCGGAAGATCAGACTCAGGTTGCAGGATTGGAACCGGTGATGGCGAGAGCGTCGGAGGAGAGTCTGCAATGACTTCAGTGACATGTTCGACCTCATGGACATGTTCGACCTCGAGCAGTGCGACCTCGGGGCAGTCGACGGGCGTTGGCGGCTAATATGTTTGAAGTGGACGAGAAGTCGGGGGGGTCAACTGTAGGGTTATCTAGTGGGCCAGGTTCCTTAGAATGATGGGGGATAATGACATATGAGACTTCCGAAAGAGGTGTGGGAGTACTCTCCTGAAGGGGTTCCGGAGTTACTTGGCTGGACTTAAAATATGGAACAGACTCGAAGAAGGTGACATCGGCTGACATGAGGTATCGTTGTAGGGTATGTGAATAGCAACGATAACCTTTTTGGGATCGATAATAACCAAGAAAGACACACTTTAGTGGTCGAGCTGATAGTTTATCAAGACCAGGAGAGAGATTGTGTACAAAACATGTAGACCCGAACACTCGAGGAGGAATTGAGTGAAAGGGAGAATGGGGAAAAAGGATTCAATAAGGGATTTTATCGTTAAGGACAGATGATGGCATGCGATTTATGAGGTAACATGTCGTTAGCACAGCGTCTCCCCAAAATCGAAGTGGAACATTACCATGGAGAAGTAGGGTCCGAGTGGTTTCTACGAGATGCAGATTTTTGCGTTCGGCTAGACGTGTATGAGGGCAAGATATTTGGTGGAGAATACCATTACTGGACATAAAGTTTGAAATTGTTGGGATAAATATTCACCAGCATTATCACTTCTTAAGGTACGAATAGACACACCAAACTGAGTTTTTATTTCTTTATAAAATTTTTCAAAAATAGAAAATAATTCTGATCTAGTTTTCATTAAAAATAACCACATGCAACGTGAAAAATCATCAATAAAAGTGACAAAATACCTAGATTCAAGAGTAGAGATAGTACGTGAGGGACCCCAAACATCAGAGTGAACTAAAGAAAAAGGGGACGAAGCTCGTTTATTGACTCGATTGGGAAATTGACTACGAGTGTGTTTCCCTAACTGACATGACTCACAATGTAAATCAGATACTTTCGATAAACTTGGCACCAACTTCTGTAATTTGGGAAGACTAGGATGACCTAACTGAGCATGGATTGTAAGTGGAGAATCTTTGGCTGAGCATGTCTGAGATGACACTGAAAAGTAGTAAAGACCTTGAGACTCATATCGGACGCCAATTGTCCGCCCTGAACTCCGATCCTGCAATGTGATATTACTATTAGTGAAGGTGACAATACAATCAAGAGAACAAGTTAAACGACTGATTGAAAGTAAATTAAATGGACAATTAAGTACGTAGAGAACAGAAGTATCAGAGAGAAGGTAGAATTTTAACAGTACCAATTCCTTCGGATCGGGTTTGAGAACCATTGGCAGAAGTTATAGTAGGTAAGAAACCAAAGGTAGAGAGGGAAGAGAAAAGATTTTTATTACCGGTAACATGATCGACGCACGTAATCAAGGACCCAAGGTCCAAGAGAAGATGATTGAGAGAAGCAAACAGATGAATTACCAGTGTGTGCAACCGAAGCAGTAGAATCTGAGTTTTGATAATTCTGATACCACTTGAGGAAATCATCGTAGTTTGGCGTAAAGTTCTGAGGAGTAGCCATGAGTATTGGATTTGGAAAATTTGCACGGTGGTGAGTGCGGCGGTGGAAAAATCATCGGGATTGAAGGAGGCGCTTTTGCCGATAGGGTTAGTTTGTCGGAAGGTCGCCGAAATTAGTAGTGGCGGATGGTGGCAGTGGTCCGGTGGTTGTCGGAGAATTTTGGAAAGTGAGAGGCAAACCGAAGTGATGACACGGTTTGCAAAAATTAAAACAATTTGTCACCTGAAGACAGTGGGTCAACCGGATAAAGCACGGCGAAAAATTGAAGATAGTGGGTCAACCGGATCAACAAGGCTCAACCACAATTCTATGATAGTATCGGAGTCTATCCAAATTCGTTGGGCCACCGAGTTTTTGCTATCGTACCCACAATTTATATCCACACACAAATCCCAATTGTGTTGGACGTGAGGGGGTGTGCCCAACCCCAGTTCCAAGAGGAACATTGCAAAAAGAGCAATTAAGAAACAAATCCCCCTCCCATGACATGATATTCACATTTACCACAATGTTTTCTCAACAAAATGAATAAACCAAGCGTTTGAACTCGAGTGGCAAACGAGTCTCTTGCAAAGGACGACATTTGGGGAATACCGAGTTCGATTCCTGCCCGAAACAACGCTTGGCCAGTGCACGTGCCTCCGTAGCATGAGCCGGATTACGATCTACTTTGTAGGTCAGAACCGATGATGCATCAAGTTTCCCTTAAAACACACTAAAACCTTTCAAATTCTCTGCTAAATTGTACATTACCAATACTACAACAACAACAACCAATCTACTAAATTCTTAAGATCTTTCTTAATAACTTCTCTAAGTACACTAAGTACATTCCCTAAGTTTCCCTCAAAACACATTAAAACCTTTCAAATCCTCCACTAGTTCGCAAATCATCAATAAACTCATTATTTCTTACATTTCACACTGAATAATCTTTTAAACAATATGAATAAACTCATTTCAATATTGTGACAGCCAAAGTTCATTCACTAAGTTCATTTGAAAAAGCGCAATTCAGAAGCTCGATAACATCAATTTCCGAAACAAATTTTAAAAACCATAGCCAACAAACAATCTTTCTACATACAAAACGCGAAAATCAATAAGATCCGAATCAACGCGATTTTAATTTGTTCACCTTTTCCAGAGATCTCGTTGAGGTTTGGCAGCGACGGACCGCCAAAGCCGGTCCATCTCGACGCAGAGGGATTGAATCTGGTTGATATCCTTCTTTACGGTAAACGAAAGCTCCGAATCAACGCCGGCAACGGCGGCGGAGGTAGAGGTGGAGTGCTCAAGACGCTCAAGGCGTTCGAGGCCGTCGCGGCACCTGAGCAACAGCTTCTTCGCGCTCTGGTGAACTTCTGAGAGCGTTCCTCCGCCTCCTCCTTCCATGGCAACGACGGCGATGTTAGTGGTGGTTAACGAGGGAGGTAAGATTTGTGAAACGCTATTGTGTAACGTGTTTCGAAATTGGGTAACACGTAACTAAATAAGAAAATAGAAGAGAAGCGGATGTATTTCCTAATTTTTTCAAATAACTTGCATCTTTATGCTACAAAAGCAAATTGATGGGAAACTCTATTATAAATTATAAAAATCAAAGTACCATTAATTTATCATAATACCATAATTAATAAATTTTAATTTAGTCTTAATTTAAGAGTATATTTGTAACTTTTTGAAATATTGTTTATTTTTTTATATCACAAAATTATACCTATTACTTAAATCTATTTAGTAGAGTAAAAATTCAAATTAGTGGGGTAATTATAAGCAGCAACAACTAAGGTCTTGGGAAGAAAAAAAATAGTCGCCCTATAGATTCTCAACCGTCTTCCGATACTCCTTCTCATACAACCTTTCGTTTTCTTTCTCAAACTTTGCAATCATTACAAATACAAATGGACTCAGCCATCATTTTTGCAAGCTTTGCAACCATTACCCTAATTTTATTGTTGCTCACTCTGAAATCGTTTTATGTAATTCGTTTTTCCAACAATATCAATATTGTTTTCTTACTTTCTCTTCGTTTTGTTTGTAGATTCAGCAGACTAGGATGAGATTCGTGCAATTAAAGATCTGCAAGTTTAAGTTCGTCATATTTGTCGACAAATATTTCTGATATATTTTACCATTTTTCTGGAAACTCCATTGTTCTTAAACCTCCAACCCAGGTATACAAGTATTCATATCATAACACATATAATTGGACAAATATAATATGGTTCATTGCTTTAATTTGGTAGGTTTTTCTTCATAATTTGTTTGAGTGGTGTTTGTAATTGGTTTTGTTAAAGTTTGAGATTTATGTTTGTTATGGGTATGGAAATTGAAATCGTTTAATTTTGGTTTTGTTAAAGTTTGAGGTTTATGTTTGTTTTTGTTCAGAGGTTGGATTTGAAGTTTATGAGGTTAGAAGATGATGAAAATAGGCTGATGAGTTGAAGTTTGATGATGACTTGAGTTGAAGTTTTTGGTGGAAGTAAAACTTTTGAAGAAATAATTGTATATTAAATTCCCATTAATTCTATTCAAATTAAAATCAATTTTATTTGTATAGTGAGTATGTGTAATATAATACATATTCTTTTGTTGTCAGTTTAAGATGATTTTGATTCTGTACAAATTTTGGAATTGGTAATATTTCTTTTGGAAAGATTTTGTGCAGTAATTGTGAAATATTCATTTTATTTTATAATGTTTCTTTTGTATATATATATATATATATATATATATATATATATATATATATATATATATTTAAACCTAAGAAATAGGTTGGTGATTGATAAAATAAAAACATCTTTATAAAAAATGTCATAAACTTATTACTAAATATTTTAAATTCAAAATAATTTATTTGTTCACATATTCAAATATTATAAATAATTTAAATTGTAATATTTAATATTTGTAATAATATTTAATATTTGTAATAATATTCAATATCATACTTCATATTTGTCAAGCATTAAAGAGTCAGAAGTTGAAACTTCTAAAGAAGAGTCAGAAGTTGAAACTTCTGAAGAGTTAGAAAATGATATTATAGATTTTAAGGATGAGTCAGAATCTAAGGTTTCAGAAGAGTCAGAGTTAGAAGATTACTCTGAAGCTGAAGAAAAGTCTGAAACCGAAGGTGATTCTAAGTCCGAAGAAGAATTAGAAGATGAGTTAAAATCTCAAGGAGATTTTGCTTCTGAAGATGAGTCATAACATGAAGGTTTGAAGATGAGTCAGGACTTGAAAGTTCTAAAGAAGAGTTAGAGTCAGAAGATGAAGAATCTTCAGGAGACTCTAAGGATGAGTCAAATAGTGAATCTGATTTTGATCCAGATTTTGATGATGATCCAAAATCTGGTGGCAATCATGTTTTTGGAAGGGAAAACTCTGAAGACGTAGGTTCTGGAGGACAAGCTTCTGGATATGATCATGCTTTTGGTGGTAATCGTGACTATAAAGGTGGATCTGAAGAAGGAGCTTCTAAAGAAAGTCCAGCCTATTATAATGGTCATGATTCTGAAGGAGGAACTTCTGAAAGTGATAGTTCTGGACAAGGTCCAGAAGTTAACAAAGGTGGAACTTCTGTGGAAGTAAAATTTTTGAAGAAAGTCCAGAAAGATATACGGTTCTAGAATCAAAGAGTTTTAATAATTATTCTGATCATTATAATTGTATATTAAATTCCCATTAATTCTATTCTAATTAAAATCAATTTTATTTGTACAGTTAGTATGTGCAATATAATACATATTCTTTTGTTGTCACTTTAAGATGATTTTGGACAGTAATTGTGAAATATTCATTTTATTTTATAATGTTTCTTTTGTGATGTTTGATTTGATTTTGTTTCTTTTGGAAAAAATTTGTAATCTTTCTTTTATAATATATATATATATATATATATATATATATATATATATATATATATATATATATCTTTAGTTTTTCTTTTTTCTATAGAATATTTAAACCTAAGAAATAAGTTGGTGATATATAAAATAAAAACATCTTTATAAAAAATGTCATAAACTTATTACTAAATTATTTTAAATTCAAAATAATTTATTTGTTCACATATTCAAATATTATAAATAATTTAAACTGTAATATTTAATATTTGGTAATAATATTCAATATCATACTTTATATTTGTCAAGCATTGAAGATCAGAAGTTGAAACTTTTGAAGAAGAGTCAGAAGTTGAAACTTCTGAAGAAGAGTCAGAAAATGACATTGTCCGAAGAAGAGTCACAAGATGAGTTAGAATCTCAAGGAGATTCTGCTTCTGAAGATGAGTCAGAACATGAAGGTTTTGAAGATGAGTCAGGACTTAGTTCTGAAGACGAGTTAGAGTCAGAAGATGAAGAATCTTCTGGAGACTCTAAGGATGAGTCAGATAGTGAATCTGATTCTTATCCAGATTTTGATGATGATCCAAAATCTGGTGGCGATCATGTTTCTAGAAAGGGAAAACTCTGTAGACGTAGGTTCTGGAGGAACAACTTTTGGAGATGATCATGCTTAAAGGGAAAACTCTGAAGACGTAGGTTCTGGAGGAACAACTTTTGGAGATGATCATGCTTTTGGTGGTAATCATGACTCTAAAGGTGGATCTTCTGAAGGAGCTGTAAAGGCAGTCCAACCTCTTATAATGGTCATGATTATGAAGGTGGGACTTTTGAAAGTGATGGTTCTTATAATGGTCATGATTCTGAAGGAGGGACTTTTGAAAGTGATGGTTCTGGACAAGGTCCAAAAGTTAACAAAGGTGAAACTTCTGGTGGAAGTTAAACTTCTGAAGAAAGTCCAGAAAGAGATACGGTTCCAGAATCAAAGAGTTTTAATAATTATTCTGACCATTATAATTATATATTAAATTTTCATTAATTCTATTCTAATTAAAATCAATTTTATTTGTACAGTGACTATATAAGATCAAAATTTCTGTTTTTCCAAATGGCTGACATGAAATTGGGTCCAAAGTTGATGGATATTGAATATTATTGTGTAGATATTGAATATTATTTTGTTGTCCGTTTAAGATGATTTTGATTTTGTACAAATTTGGGAATTTGTAATATTTCTTATGAAAAGATTTTGTGCAGTAATTGTGAAATATTCATTTTATTTTATAATGTTTGATTTGATTTTGTTTCTTTTGGAAAGATTTTGTTTGTAATATATATATAAATATAAATATATTTGTATTTTTTTCTATAAAATATTTAAACCTATGAAATAGGTTGGTGATAGATAAAATAAAAACATCTTTATAAAAAAGGTCATAAACTTATTATTAAATTATTTTAAATTCAAAATAATTTATTTGTTCTCATATTCAAACATTATAAATAATTTAAATTGTAATATTTAATATTTGGTAATAATATTCAATATCATACTTTATATTTGTAAGCATTGAAGAGTCAGAAGTTGAAACTGAAAAGTCAGAAAATGACATTGTAGATTCTAAAGATGAGTCAGAATCTGAGGTTTTAGAAGAAGAGTCAGAGTTAGAAGATGACTTTGAAGTTGAAGACAAGTCAGAATCCGAAGGTGATTCAGAGTCTGAAGAAGAATTAGAAGATGAGTTAGAATCAGACGTAGGTTCTAGAGGACAAGCTTCTGGAGATGATCATGCTTTTGGTGGTAATCATGACTCTAAAGGTTCATCTTCTGAAGGAGGAGCTTCTAAAGACAGTTCAACCTCTTATGATGGTCATGATTCTGAAGGAGGAACTTTTGAAAGTGATGGTTCTGGACAAGGTCTAAAAGTTAACAAAGCTGAAACTTCGGGTGGAAGTAAAACTTCTGAAGAAAGTCCAGAAAGAGATACGGTTCCATAATCAAAGAGTTTTAATAATTATTTTGACCATTATAATTATATATTAAACTGCTATTAATTCTATTCTAATTAAAATCAATTTTATTTGTACCTAATATAATACGAAACTACATTGTTAGATACAACTACAAGACCGAAATTTCTGTGTCCAAAGCTGATGCATATTGAATATTCTTTTGTCATCAATTTAAGATGATTTTGATTATGTACAAATTTTGGAATTGGTAATATTTCTTATGAAAAGATTTAGTGCATTAATTGTGAAATATTGATTTTATTTTATAATGTTTCTTTTGTGATGTTTGATTTGATTTTGTTTCTTTTGGAAAGATTTTGTAATCTTTCTTTTGTAATATATATATAAATATAACTGTATATAGTATTTAAGTTTGTCATTTTCTATAGAATATTTAAGGCTAAGAAATAGGTTGGTGATAGATAAAATAAAAACATCACAAATAAAAAATGTCATAAACTTATTACTAAATTATTTTAAACTCAAAATAATTTATTAGTTCACATATTCAAATATTATAAATAATTTAAATTATAATATTTAATATTTGGTAATAATATTCAATATCATATTTTATATTTGCCAAGCATTCATATTAATTGGTTATAAAAGATTCGATTATAACTTTTCAGTTACAAATCTAAAAATTATTTCTTTCCCTACGGATATCTAAAATAATAAATGTTATATTATTTTTTATAATTGTTATTTTTAATTTTCAATAATACATTTATATTAAAGCAAGAATGATTATATTATTAAAATTATTATTCTCTCTTATTTTCATATTTATAATATAATAAAAAATAAATAATCTTTTTATCCATAAAATTTTATGATATGATAAAAAAATATTTTTTTTATAAACAGAATAAAGTTATAATAATTTTTATAAACGAGAATAAGTTACAAATATTTTTATAATAAAAAAAAATTCAACTATTGATACAATTTTTTTTAAAAGTTAAGAATAATTTCATAAAACGTTACACGGACACTTATAAACAGAAAAAAATCTATATTGATATAATTATTCTATTAATGGAAATAAGTTATAATATTAAACAAAAGGACTAAAGTATCGGTAAATATCTTTCTTACATATATTTTTATGAATAGACAAACGGGTTCCAAATGTTTATAATTGGAAAAAAATTGCAATAATTTCATAAACGATAATAAGTTACAATAATTTTTCTAAAAGAAAATAAGTTACTAATATTTTTATGAACGGGAAAAATTGAAGTATTAAAACAATTGTTTTTAAAATGAATAAATTAAAAATTGTTTTATAAATTATCACTCAGGTTCTACGCACTTATAAAGAGTAAAAAGTACACAGTCTTCCGTGCTTATTGTGAAGTAATATTTATGTTTATTGTGAAACAATATTTATTTGGTATTTGGTAATATCCATCCTTTAAATCTTTTTTTTACAGTTATTTTATATAATTAAAGTTAGACGATTTATAGTAAGTACATATCAATATTTAAAAGTTAGTGCATATTATTATCATATATTTATAACTATGTCAATATTAGTTAATTGAAAAATGAATTCAAATTTTTTAAATGATGTGGTAGACATATAATGTGAATCCAAACGAGTATATGATTAATAAAAAATTATTTTATTTTTTTAATCAAAATTAAGTATTATTTTTCCATATCTATTTTAATATTTATGGGTAGATGTGAACGTATATATCAGATACCAGTTATAAACTGTTAATTTTAATTTTCATCTCTTAAAATTTTATTTTGCTACTATTTAATATAATTGAAGTTAGAGAATTGGTGGTACGGTTTATTATAAATATGGATCAAAACTTAAAAAGTAAATACATATTATTAGCCTGTATTTATTACTAAATACATATTGAAAAATAAAATTCATATTTTATAAATAATAATCTTATAGACGTGTAATGCGAATCCAGACCTGACCTATACTATTGATATATTTTTGGCTTAAATACACTTTTGGTCCCCTATATTAATTTTTTTAACATTTTAGTCTCTCTATAAAAAAACCAACTATTATGTCCCCCAATATCATATTTCTTGTTTTTTAGTGGTTGCCATGATAAAATAGTCTAATTTGCATAGGTGGCATTGAAATTATGAAGTGACATTTTTTTAATTGATGTCACGTCATTATAAATATTTAATTTTTTTTTAAAGTTTTCTTCATAATAATTAAACATTTTTAATTATTTTTGTTATTTTTGTTTATAAATATTTATTTATATTATAAATTTTAATTCTAAAATATATATTTTTGGGTCTATTTTTAATGACGTGACAACAATTAAAAAATGTCACCTCATAATTTCAATGTCACATATGCAAATTAGACAATTTTATTATGGGGACCTCAAAAACAACATAAACTATAATTGTCATACATGGTAGATTTGTAAAAATTGTAAATATGATATATAAAAAGAAGGATTTAAAATTGATATTTGATGGGAAGCTGTCTTAAATTTTAGGTTTGGAAAAATTGAGTAATATTAAAAGTAATATTATTTGAATTGGAAAAATGATTTTATTCTTGAGTTTTGTTAACTTATCTAGATTCACGGGTAGATGTGAACGTATCTATTAAATACCAGCTCTAGACTGTTCATTCTAATGTCCATCTTTTAACTATTTGTTTTGTTGTTGTTATATATAATTGAAGTTATAAAAATGGTTATACGATTTATTATAAAAAGGTTTAGAGTTTAGGTTTCGTTATTCATTAGGATGAAATACATATATTAATATATGTATATATATTATAATAATTAAAATAAACATAGTAACATATGATTTTATTCTTGAGTTTTTGTTAACTTATTTAGATTTACGGGTATATGTGAACATATATATATGAAATACCAACTCTAGACGGTTCATTTTAATGTCCATCTTTTAACTATTTATTTTGATGTTGTTATTCCTAGACGGTTCATTTTAATGTCCATCTTTTAACTATTTATTTTGATGTTGTTATATATAATTGAAGTAATAAAAATGATTGTACAATTTATTATAAATATGAATAAATACTTAAAAGTTGGTAGGAAAAAACATGAAATGTGTATTTTAATTCAAAATATTATTTGGTTCAAAATAGATTAATTTTTTTGAATTACATTAACTTATCTTTATTTTAGATATATATAAATGAACTTTACCAGTCATAATATCGACAGGACCCGTGCGACAACACGAGTTTCTTACTAGTTGCATTAATAAAAAAAATAATCAAAATTGATACATGAAAAAAATTTCAAGAGAAATTGGTAATAAAGAAAAATACATATATAGTGTTTAAATATGTTGTGTTTAAACTGTAAATAAAAATACATTGCAAACTATAAAGTGCTATAAATAAAATTAGAAAAAAAATGTATCTCTCTGTTACTAAACCAAAAGATATAAGCATCAATGTTTTTCTATAAATGGTGCTTAGTAAGATCATCAAACATTAAATCTGAATACAAAAATTTGATTTTTGTGTTTATAAATTGAAATAGAAACTGCGATATAAAAAAGTTATGAACCTTTCGTAAATTATTTTCCAACTTCGTATAGGTGCAACATTTTTTAACTTTCTTAATTTTACTCTATCAATTACAAAACTCAACCAAAAAAAATAAAATCAATCTTAATAAATGATATGTAACACCCTTATCTACTCTTCCCATCTCTCCTTTAACTCTGTCAAATAACTTTCTGTCAAATCCTAATATGATGAAGAAACAAAATATGTGTCATTGACAAAGTAAGAAAAGAAAATCATACAGTGCAGTTATATTTTTTATGAAGATTACCTCCAGCCACTACAAATTCTTGTTAGCAGTGAGAGGAGGAACATAATTAGTGAGAGGAGAAATAATCTTGTAGAAAGGAGAGGGAGAAATTATATGAAGAAATACAAACAGAGAATGAGAAGTTATAGGGACAAAACAAAGGCAGTTATAATATTTTAAAAAAATTAATCAAATATTTGTAAATGAAAGTTGAGGGCAATTATGGAATGAAAATAGGTCAGCTCAAAGTGACATATCCCATTTATAGATTTTATAATGTATGATAATAGTGCTATAAGACATTGTGTTTTTATTAGAGTTTATATATATATATATATATATATATATATATATATATATATATATATATATATATATATATATATATATATATATATATATATATATATATATATATATATATATATATATATATATATATATATATATATAAATTTACGATCGTTTAATAAGACACATTAAATATGTCATATCATTTAAGTTTTTTAAAATTATTAATATGATGTGGTGAAACGCACTTTCTTCATTAGATGATGGTGTAAAATTATTTTACATTGTCGGTGCATTTTTTATTTTCTCTCTTTACTATATTAAGCATTGGAAATAATATAGAGAATAATAATTAAAATGCATAATTAAAAAAATAACAATTATTTCAACAGTATATTTATTACTCTAATGATCAAGTTTTTCACATCTAAAACACTCAATATCAATAGAGCACCTATCCCACTTGGCCTATTACCATCAGCAGCTTTTTATTTTCCTTTGTCAATCGAAGCAATGTAAGGCTTCCCACAGTTCTGTTGTTGCCTGCTTCTCCTATTAGTCATGATCTTGTAGTGAGCCTGTTGACTGGATATTTCGACTATATAAAATATTAGTTTAAATGATATATGGTAAAAAGAATGTAGTTCAAAAGAAAGGATAGAAAAGTCTTTATGAAGATTTCGACAGAAAGTATGCTAATGTAAGCTTTATTTTGCTAAGTGTTTGGCGAAAAGGTTTGTATATGAACCATTAGAAGTTAAGTTATTCGAAATAATGGAAGAATATTTCGAACATCACATTTTGGCGCTTCAAAGACAAAGAGCTTTCAAATTCAAAAGTTCGAACTTATCCAAAGAAACACGTGGAAGCTTGGAATTCGAAAGCACATACAGATGTCGAACGTGGCGACGTCTTATTTAGAGACTGTTTGATCGAAATTAGTAAAAATATGGGTCTTAGTGTTAGGATTCAGTGTGTTCACATCTTTGTACAAAAATACTCTAAATTATACTCTAAATTACTCAAAGTATCAGCGTTAGAGAAATAAGTTCTGAGAAATGTATGTATGATGCACCAGTTTATATTCATTGTTGTTTATATTCAATCGAAGTACTTTATATTTCTTTTAAGTTTATATCAAGAAACTCTTTGTATTTAATTTACTTTCTAAAGATAGTTTATATCATTACATTTGAGATATTGATCTCATAGAAAGTTCTAAACATATAAAAGATACAAAAATTAAGAAAATTAAACATGTGTCCTTAGGATCAATCTGGTCGGTCCTGCAAGTAACCAAACTCTTTTTTGATTTGGAAGACCAGCGGTTGTTTACTAAATTCCAGGGTGAACAAATTGGCACGTCCAGTGGGACTTGTATCTAGATTCCTGTTAAATTTTTTGTCAAAAGTACAAAAATTCCAGCCCAACATTACACAAGCAAGCAAGTCCACATGAACAAGTTCACATCTCAGCAAAAGAAACATAACAAATATCAAAAAAAGGTAAAGCCCAACATATAAGAAAATAAAACATGTCAAGCCCAATAGCAAAAACAATTTTTGAGCAAAGCTTGTTTCTCAATCAAAAACACAGCAACACAGGGAAACCATAATTTCTCTCCAGTTATAAAAGCCATCAATAACATAGATTTCGAGGAGAAGACTGTTCATAGAAAACCCTAAAATGGCAGCAACATTGTTCATACAACCCAGAAACAACAACAATACAGAAGTTGAACAAACATGAAATTCCTGGCAGTAGATACTTGATGTCACAGAGAATGTTATGACATAGTATCTGACACTCTGTTAACAATACACAAACTAAATTCAAACAGCAGTAAAGAACACAATAAATTGTTTACCCAAGTTCAGTGTCTAACTACACCTACATCTGGGGGCTACCAAGCCAGGGAGGAAATTCACTATTAGTAGAATTAATTCAGGAATAAACCAACCAGTTTATCTCCTTCACTTAAAACCTACCCAATGCAACTTCAATCTAAGTCATACTTAGACCTGAGTTCCTACTCACTCCCCCTCAATCACAGCAGTGATATCAACCTATTGATTAATTGAATTGTGAAGACACACTTCAATAAACTATCTTGATCTTGCTTCAAAGCTTCAATCAAGAGACAAACACTCGTGCTTCAAAGCTTTGAGTGATAAACTACCCTTACAAAAAAATCCTAGTACAAAGCACTTATCAATTGATAATTGCTTGGCTCACAAGAGAAACTAGAATTACACAAAATACAACTGTTAAATCTCCTAACATTATAAAAGGCGCAGCAACAGTGTAAGGGTTGAATTCCTTTTATAGAAGCAGTCCTGAAACTTCAGTTTTGGGCTTCCATAAAGATAGCTAGGGTTCACTTAATTTAATCCTAAAAACATGGTCTTTTCAACAATCAATTTAGGTTTAACTAAGATTAACCTAGCAGCCACGTGAGCATACATTCTAATAACAGAAAAACATAATATAGCAGCTCAACAAACTTCCTGAAAAGTCTCAGAAAAAGATTCGAGCAGAATATCACAATGTCATAACATCATTATGACATCATACTACAATTTCCAGCGACTTTTAGCTTCCAGTTCTGAGTTGTCCTTTAACATCCTTGTCAAGTAGGATTTATCTTCAATCTCTGAATGTCATGACATTTATCAAGACATTGCCATAGCCTAGTTTTACCAAAATTAATGCCAACTTAAAACACTAACAAACTCCCCCTTTGGCACATTTTTGGCTAAAACTACTTAAGTTATCAGAGTACCTATGCAGTAGAAGACAAACTAGTTCTAAGCTATCCTAAGCTCTAAGCTTAAAGAAACTAGAACCTAGAGATAAGATAAATTCTACCCATACAGAAATCCCACAATTCCCACAATTGCCCACATACAAATTTAAATTGCCATACAGTTTCCCAAAATTAAATTGCCATACGGTTTCCCAAAATTCCCAGCCACTGTCACACAGTAGTTCTTCTCCCCCTTTTTAGCCACAAAGGGCCAAAGGAGTCAATACAGATTCCCTAAACTTTCAATCATATATGAAGCAAAGTACCAGCACAATGGTTACAGTTATATCTCAGTCAAGGATTACAGATCTGTCAACAAAATGATTACAATTTTCCAGAATACAAACCAGAAAAAATAGGGAAACAGGATTTACACAACAAGCCAAAGACAACAAAGCAAGAACCATCACAGCAACATATCAGTTGCTCTCCTTTCCTGAAGAAGCATTGGGATCATTATCATTGTGATCAACACCAGCAGCAACATTACCAGCTACCACTTCAGCCTGAATCATGAATTCAGAATCTTGATCAAACTCTGAAGGTTCAAGAGCCTTTCTCTTCTTGGCAATTGGTGTCCTCTTGGGTCTTGAGATACCAACAAATTTAACTCTATACTTCTTTGAAAAAGCTCCAGCTTTGGTCATCTGCTCAACTTGAGAACCAGAGATACCACCCTTTGCCTTGACAGGGGAATCAGCAGGAGTAGCAATATCAAAATCCACAGAAGTTTGCTGGACATGATCTTCAGATGTCTTGACATTCTCTGTGACATCTGGATCAGCTGCTAAACTAGGGCTAGCAGACTCTTGGTTAAGGGGGACAAAAACTCCAGGTACAGTGTGATTTTCGTCTAGGATCCTGGTGACTATCCTAGCAATGGCTTCTTGCACATACATAGTACCTTCTCTATTCGTTATCTCTGGAGGAACAGATGAAGATGAATCAGAGATCTTACCAGAGGGCGAAGCTGATAACCTTCGTGCATTCCTTGCATGCAGATTTTTGGTCTTCTTGGAGTCAGTTGCCATTGAACGCTGAGGAGAGACCTTCACAGGTTCAACATTCATGGCTGCAGCACTTGCCCTAATCTCTGCCATGGTAGGTGATGAACAGTAAGATTCATGGGATGAGGCAGATGATGAAGTCATATTTCGCTGAGATATGTTGAGACAAAGAGAACAAGAATGACAGAGAGTTTGAGAGTATCTTTTGAATGAAGAGGATATGATACTTTCAAATGAAGAGCCTATTATATGGAAGAGTCTCTTCATATTCTTGAAGCTTTTAAAACTAAGAGGAAAATAATTAAATGACCCACTTATAATTAATAAAAAATCTCTTCCATTCCTTGTAAGCAATCTTAATTGCTATAATTCCTCATATTGACAAATACCCAGTTTGCTCCTTAAATTTTCAAACTAACTAGCATCAAGAGCTTTAGTGAAAATGTCAGCCAGTTAAAGTTCAGTGGTTACACGGTCCAATTTAATCACTTTCTCTTCCACAAGGTCTCTGATGAAGTGATGTCGAATGTCAATGTGCTTGGTCCTACTGTGTTGTATAGGATTCTTTGAAATATTAATAGCACTCAGATTATCACAGTACAATGTCATGACATCCTGTGTGACATTGTACTCAGACAACATCTGCTTCGTCCGACTTGAGAACAATCGCTACCACTATGTATTCTGTGGACAAGGACACGCTTTGCTTCTTCGAACCAAGAAACAAGATTGTTTCCCAAGAAGAAACATCCTCGAGTGCTTTTTTGTCATCAAGACTACCACCAACAAGATCACAATAACTGGACAAAATTGGTTCACATCCATGAGAATACAGATACCATAATTGCAAGTTCCACTTACATACTTAATTCTTTTCACGGTTGATGTGACTTACTTTAGGTTCACTTGGTATCTTGCACATACTCCAACAAAAGCAATATCGTCTGTTGGTAAGTACAACAAGCTTCCTATCATGCTTCTATACAAACTTTGATCAACCTTTTCACCACTGGTGTCCTTGGACAACTTCAAATGTGTGGGAGCAGGAGTCCTTTTATGGCTGGCATTCTCTATTCCAAACTTCTTGACAATATTCCTTGCATATTTGCTCTGTGAAAGGAATGTTGAGTCTTCCATCTGTGTGACTTGCAGTCCAAGAAAGTAGGTCAACTCTCCCATGAGACTCATTTCAAACTCAGCTTGCATTTGATTGGCAAAATGTTTCACCATTGTGTCTGACATTCCACCAAATACTATGTCATCAACATAAATTTGAGCCACCATTATCTTTCCTCCTTCATTCTTGACAAAGAGGGTTTTATCCAAGGCTCCTTTCCTCTATCCTTTGTCTGTAAGGAACTTGGTCAGCCTTTCATACCAGGCCCTAGGAGCTTGCTTTAGTCCATATAGGGCTTTCCTTAACTTGTAGACATGATCAGGAAAACTTGGATCCACAAATCCTTTAGGCTGTTCTACATATACTTCCTCATTCAAGTAACCATTTAGGAAGGCACTTTTCACATCCATCTGAAATAATTTGAATTTCAAGAATGCAAGCAACCCCTAGTAATAGCCTGATTGATTCCAGTCTAGCCACTGGAGCAAAAGTCTCATCAAAGTCAATCCCTTCAACTTGAGTGTAACCCTGAGCAACAAGTCTTGCTTTATTTCTGGTGACAACCCCTTCTGCATCAGACTTGTTTTTGTAGATCCACTTTGTGCCAATGATGTTTGTTCCTTCTGGTCTAGGAACTAATTCCCATACTTCATGTTTCTTGAACTGGTTCAATTCATCTTGCATTGCTCCAATCCAGAATTCATCACTAAGAGCTTCTTTGACATTTTTTGGCTCTATTTTTGACACAAAGCAAGAGTTTGAGACAGTTTCTCTGGACCTTGTAATGACACCTTTGGTTGGATCTCCAATGATGAGTTCCTTTGGATGATCTTTCTGAATTCTGATGGAAGGATCTTTGTTGGTTTCCTCTGGTTCAGATTTTGGTGGAGTAGGAGCAGGTACATCATCCTTATCAGGTACTTGTGGTGATGTCTCAAACCATGTCTCAACATCATATGGGACATTGTGTTCTGATGATGATCATCAAAATGACATTAATAGACTCCATCATAACCCGGGTTCGGAGTTGAATACCCTATATGCTCTGTTAGTGGAGTATCCCGAAAAATGCCTTCATCACTCTTAGAGTCCATTTTCTCCTTTGATCACGATCCGTCAGAATATAGCATTTGCTATCAAACACATGGAAATATTTCACAGTTGGTTTTCTTCCCTTCCATAGTTCATACAGGGTGGATGATGTTCCCTTTCTTAAGGTGACCATGTTGTGAACATAGCAAGCTGTATTCATAGCTTCAGCCCAAAAATGAATAGGAAGTTTCTTAGCATGAATCATTGCTCTGGAAGATTCCTGTATAGTCCTATTCTTTCTTTCCACAACCCCATTTTGTTGAGGTGTTATAGGAGAAGAAAACTCATGATTGATTCCCTCCGAGGAGCAGAATTCATCAAACTTGCTGTTCTCAAATTCCTTTCCATGATCACTTCTTATTATGACAATACAACTTTCCTTCTCTCTTTGAAGTCTTTTGCATAACTCTTTAAAGACATCAAACACATTAGATTTTTCTTTGATGAAGTTTATCCAGGTAAATCTGGAGAAATCATCCACAACAACATAGGCATATCTTTTTCCACCAAGGCTTTCAACCTGCATAGGCCCCATCAAATCCATGTGTAGCAGCTCCAGCACTTTAGAAGTGGTCAGATGTCTAGACATTGGGTGTGACATTCTGGTTTGCTTTCCAACCTGACACTCACCACAGACCCTCCCTTCATCAATATGGAGTCTTGGTATCCCTCTGACAGCCTCCATAGAAATGATCTTTTTCATTCCTCTGAGATGCAGATGACCAAGTTTTTGGTGCCATAATTTTACCTCCTTTTCATCTTTGTCTGTAGAGCACACAGAAGACAGGTTGGTGTTCTCAGATTCCCACATGTAGCAGTTGTCCTTTGATCTGACTCCTCTCATAACTACTTCTTGTTTATTATTGATTACAAGACATTCAGACCTAGTAAAGTTGACTTTGAATCCCATATCACATAGCTGACTTATGCTTATGAGGTTAGCAGTCAAGCCTTTTACCAGCAACACTCCATTTAGATTTGGAACTCCAGAACAATCCAAGTTTCCAACACCTTTGATTTCTCCTTTAGCTCCATCTCCAAAAGTAAAAAAGCTGGTAGAATGAGGTTTGACATCTCCATCTTTGAAACTTCTTATTCATGTTTCTCTGATCCTGATGTTGACCCCAATGTTGTGACATCTGCTTTGACATTGACTCATTAGGTCTGTTCTTCTTCTTGTTATCAGCAAATTTCTTTGCAGCCACATACCCTGAGCCAGAGCCATTTCCTATTTTATGTTGTAACATCTGCTTTGACCTTGGTTTCCCATGCCTCTTCTTTTTCTTGTCACTGACAGGTTCCTTTTCAGCCACATACCCTAGACCATGCTTATTTCCAGCATTTTGTCCAAGCTGAAGGATTTTTTCTAACTTATCAGTCCCAGTAGTCAGCATCTTGACAGACTTAGTCATATGATCAAGCTTGGAATTCAACACTATAATTTCACTATTGAGATGACTGATAGTGACTGTATTTTCCTTCTTCTCAGCTTCCAGCTTCACATTTTCTGCCTCCAACTTCTCAATCAACTTTTTCTGTTTTTCATTTTGCTGACATACTTCACCACTTCTGATACACAACTTCTTGTAAGTATCAGCAAGTTCTTCAAAGGTCTCTTCCTCATCACTAGAGTCATTATCAGAATTGCAACTTTCAGAAAGTGCAGTGACAAGTTTGGCTGATTCCTCTTCAGAGTCACTACTTGATTCACCATCAGACCAAGTGACAGTCATTCCTCTCTTTTGTTTCTTAAGAAAGGTAGGACATTCAACTCTAATATGTCCATATCCTTCACATCCATGACATTGGACTCCACTGCCTTGACTTCCTTTTTCTTCTGACTTGGATCTTCTGCTGGAGTCATAAGATCTGCTGATGTCAGATGCAATGTCCTTGACATTTGACCTTGACTTTGGATCAATCCTCTTGATGAGCTTGTTGAACTGTCTTCCAAGCATAACTATAGCTTCAGATATCTTCTCTTCATCTTCCACCTTTCATCCCTCTTCAGTATTGGATACAAGTGCTATGCTCTTGTTTTTCCTGTCAACAGTTTCACTGATTCCCATCTCAAAAGTCATAAGGGATCCAATAAGTTCTTCAACCTTTAAGGTGCTGATGTCTTGAGCCTCCTCTATTGCAGTCACTTTCATTGCAAATCTTTTAGGCAAGGATCTGAGAATCTTTCTTACCAGCTTTTCTTCTGACATCTTTTCACCAAGTGCTCCTGAGGTGTTGGTGAAACACCCGGCCGAAAATCAATGGATATAAATATATATCAATGAAGTCGCCATCGAACGTTTTTTATCCCGCCAAGAGGGAAAGGTAAACATCGAGTAAACCTGAAACGAAGAAATCACGGTCTTGCGACCGAGAGATCGGGTAAAGAAGTCTGTTACGCGAGGGGAAGGGATTAGCACCCCACACGTCCGTAGTACTCTACGGTATCCGCTTTTACTTTCTATATAATGGGTGTAAAGGTCTATCTATATCTGTACATGGTATAATGCATGCAAAAAGGATAAAAAAAGAAATAAAGAAACGAATAAAAGAAAGAAAACACGGGGAAAAGAAGGAAATATTTACAAAGGTTGCTCGATCTAGCCCCGCGACAGAATGCCTACGTATTCCCTCGTGCAATGGGAAAGTCAGAGCGCCGTAGTTCGGCTCACTTGTTTTGGTTGGTTTGTGTTTTTTAAATTAGCAGACGAAACAACAAACAATGACGAAACACCTCCATGATGACAAAACATCAGCTACAAACGAGATGACGAAACATCGGGAAACGGGATGACGGGACATCAGCAAACGGGATGACGAAACATCAAAGGATGAGATGGCGAAGCATCAGAGGATGAGATGGCGAAGCATCAAAGGATGAGATGGCGAAACATCAGCAACAGGACGACGAAGCATCAACAGCAAACAGGACGACGAAACATCCTAGACTAATTGGTTTGTATCTTTTACTTTGGAAAAAGTTTCAGATTATTAGAATGTTTTAATGCACTTGATAAAAACAAGATTTTAGTTTTAAGGATGCAAAAGGATAAAGGTAAAATGGCTAAGGGAAACTAACCTACTTCTAAATCCTAATGTTATCATGCAAATTTGATCCTAAGTTATGGATATAAACAAAGGGGGGGAATCTACCTAAAGTTATCATACATAGATGCCTAACTTAATGTCTAAACTCGAAAACTAACTTAATCGAGCAAAACCTAAGGGGAATCTAAAAAAAACAATCATCTTGGTTGGGAAACCAAGTGAGAAGAGGGGTAGAATCAAGTAAAGTGCTTTGGCAAAAGCACACAAACCAAGCACTAACAAGTGCTAAAAAAGAAAGAAGAAGATGAAAGAAGAAAATGCAATGAAATTCAAATGAATTATGCTCATGCAAAGTGTCATATGAGGTGAGGTCAGTAGACACAACATTCATTTACAAAGCTATACAAAACTTTATCAAACATCAATCATCATTACAAACACCTACAAACAAGTTAATGCACAAACTAGGTCGAAACTAATCTTAAAAGCATGCAAGGAGCTAATTGTGCGAAGCGATGGACTTAGATGAAGTTGATATACAATTAAAGAATAAAAAGACATAAAAGTCAGTAGCTAATCATGTTAATGCTCATTTACATTATGCAAAATAACCCACAAAGATTTAAGAACCAAAATCTATCAAAAGCGTGCAAACATGCAACAAACGCGTGTGGTGAGATGCATCTAGGTGTGTGAAGTTTATGGCATGAAAAGAAAGTGACAAGATGAAGAAGTTACAGTACCAATATCATGAAAATGAATTAATAATCAAACCATAAAAGAAATGCCATGAATATGTAATTACAACATGAATGCAAAAACTAGTTGGGATGCTTAACCTAGAATGCAACTAAAGATGAAATGATGCATGGTTGATGCATGAATGCATGAAGTGGAAACTAATGGCATACAAACATGGTAATGGAAGTAGATAGCATGGCAAGAATGCATGATTATCATATACATATTCATTATTTACAATGCACAAACAAAACAACTAGAAAAAAGCTTAAACATGCATCTAATGGTGTGTGGTGGAGGTGCTTAGATGAATGTGTCCTAACATATTTGTGTCAAGTGTTGTGGACAAATGAGATGAATGATGAGGATATAAACATGATGCTCATATGAACACAAATCAATTATCAAATGTCATGCCCTATCATTATTCATAATGCAAAAATTAGTAGTGGAAAGGAGTGGTTCTAAACCCTAAAATCAAATGTTAGATGAACAAGCGAATGAATGAGCCAATCATGATGAAGATATGAGGAACGAATGCAATGCTACATAATAGGTCAGTATCTAAAGACCTATATGAACCAAAAACAATATCAATTCAAACCAAGTGGAAGACACACACATACAAGTTAGAAACTTCTAAACTAGTTAAGCAAAAACACTTAAGAAAGATTTAAACAAGGTAGTCTTAATTGGGAAAATAAAACCATGTGTGACTTGTGTCATAAGTTTAACTCAAGATATGATTCATGAGCAACTAAATGTAGAAGATAAAGCTTCCATACACAAACAAATCACCTATTTAATGAACAAAATCATCTATAACAAAATACCACCTATCTTAGATCAAATACCATTGATCAAAATTTGTAGGAAGGGAAAAATGTCTTGTATGTCATGGGGGTGATGATAGAACCCTCACAATATGTTTGTCATGATCTTGAGATAATGTCCATTGGGAAGACATGCCTCAAAGATCAAGAACCTATAATCCCTCAAGGTATGTTCCAATCAATAATAGAAAAAGAAGAAGAAAGAAAATCTAGCTCTTTTAGGTCATCATGATGACATTACAAGTGAGTGCAAGCCAATGAATCAAAGAGCATGGGGTTATTAGTTAAGTAATGTACAAGGTCAGAATTAAAACTCAAAGATCCAATTGGAATTGGATGGCTAGAACCATGCATGATGCATATAATACAAGATGAGTAGTAAAACTACAAATAAAAGTCGACAACATTCCAACTAGCAAAAGTTGCATGTGCTTGAGCATATTAGGGGCTTAAATGAATCAATCATACTGGAATCAAGGCCCTAAATGTGCTATGATAATGTAGCAAGGGAGTGAGAGGTAAGTCCTTAAAGAATTGCATGAATGCATTCCTCACTCTACAATCTATGCACAAGGAAGCAATCAATGATATGAAAATCAAACTTCTAAATGGAGATCAAGGTGATCCTTTGAGGTCAAGTGTCTCTCAAGTCTTAAAAGACTATCCTTGAGGTTATCATTCTCTCTAAACATCAATTAGAAACACAAACTATGCAAGGGAGGGGTCTAAGAATCAAAACATTAGCTAAAGAAAGTCTCAAGAACCAAAGAAGAATTTGTGCTCAAGGTATACACTTAATGACCAACATAGGATATTCAATGAATGAAATCATGTCACATATTACTTAGAGCACTCAAATGATCATCACACACCCAAAGGTTAGCCTTAAATTATGTCCACAAGCTTCATAATTGAAGTTGGATCCCAATTACACTAGGCAAAGGTATGTTCACTTTTAAAATTCCATAAAAATAGGAAAATGAAAGATAAAATTCAAATAAAAATGAAATAAGGGGCTCAAATCCCTTACAAGTCAGGGACATATCCTTGCCCAAGTTGAAAAGTCATGGAAAGGTCAAAACAAAATTCAAATAGTCAATGCTATGGATATTCATGCTCATATGACCAAATAATAAGAAAAAAATGGTATAAAAATTCAAAAGTCAGAAATAAAACCTATAAAAATTGGAAACAGTGACTCAACACCCTAAACATGATAAAAAATATTTTTTGACATTTTTTTTATTTTAAGGGAAATGATAAAACAAATAAAAATGCAAAAATGAATGATGCAAACTATGTATTTAATGCAAAATTTGATTTAATCATGTAAGAATGACAAAATAGTAAAACAAAAATGAAAAATGCATTAAGTATGATTTAAATGAGCTGGAATATTTTTTATTTATTTTTTAAATGCATGAAAATATTTTTAAATGATTTAAATATGCATGAAAGGCATTAAAATGCATAAAGTGGTAAAAAAAATAGAAAAAATGCATGAATTCTGAAATAAAATTCAAAAATGCATGATATATGATTTAAATGGACTATGATATTTTTTGTTCATTTTTAAAATGCATGGAAGTATTTAAAAATGATTTAAATATGCATGAAATGCATTAAAATGCATAAAATGATTAAAAAATAGAAAAAATGCAAAAATTCTGAAATAAAATTCATAAATGCATGAGATATGATCTAAGTGGACCATGATATTTTTCCTTCATTTTTAAAATGCATGGAAGTATTTAAAAATGATTTAAATATGCATGAAATGCATTAAAATGCATAAAATGATTAAAAAATAGGAAAAATGCAAATATTCTGAAATAAAATTCATAAATGCATGAGATATGATCTAAATGGACCATGATATTTTCGTTCATTTTAAAATGCATGTAAGTATTTAAAAATGATTTAAATATGCATGAAATGCATTAAAATGCATAAAATGTATGAATTTATTTAATTATGAAAAAATTAAAAAAATAATCAAATAAAAGACATGGTCCCATCATAAACCAATCAAAGATCTCATAAAAAATTTTGTGGAATTTTTTATCATGGAAAAGTATTTTTTCAAGAATTTACAAGAAAATTAGACAAAAGTTAATTAAATCAAAATTAATTAATCTCCGAATTTATTTGACCAATCAAAACATTTTTAAAAATTCCAGAAAAATTCCACAAAATATTATATACTTAGGAGGACCTATGATATTTTTTTCATAATTTTTGAAAATAGTTTGGACCTAAAATAAAATCAAATGAAAGAAATAAGTAAAAAATGCATGAAAATTCAAATGGACAAATAAGGAAGTGACACCTCACTTCATCCCTAACCTCTAGCAACCCCCAAAACAGCAAATTGAACAGCCCAGCCCCCAACTTCCAAACCTCATATCTCTCTCAATTCTCAACCAAAATTCGTGGTTCAAAGCTCATTTTAAAGATCTCATGGCAAGGAACATCATGCAAGTCGTAAAACATCAAATGATTCATCACACAGTGAGAAATCTGAGCACGAAAATCACAAAAATCATCCTAAATACGGATTTTCAGAACTTTATGTTATGCATTGTACTTCAAAAACAGTTGAAATTATACATCAAACCTAATGTTTGGCCAGCTAACCACGCATACAAATCATCCATTTCATTAAACACAAGCTAGAATTTCAGATTTGAGATTGAAAACATACCTCTTGATTTGGAAAATAAATCCAAATATGCCTCTGGATTTGAAGAGGAAACACTTGAATCTTGCTCTCAGATCTTCAATGGAGTGATAATGATCAAGAAAATCAACTTCAAATGCAGTTTGTAGCAACTTCAAAGTTTGTGAAATTTGGAAAAATGGGGAGTTTTTTTTAGATCTGGAAACGAGAGAGAGAGAGTCCGAATGCACTTGGGGATGCTTCTTATTTATATTTGTGTCAAAATCATGAGGGTAGCTTGGTCTTTGCTTCCAAAAATCCGTTATGGCAAAAATCCATAAAATGGCATCTTTCATGTAGCTTGCTTTGCTCTTGTTTATGCTTGCTTTCTTGCGTTTTGATGAGCTGGAAAATGAGTGGAAGCTTGGCTCACGTGATAGAATCCTCAAGCTTGCTACAAAGATACAAAAATCCAAAATGTGCATGAAAGGAATGTGAGCAAAAAATGCTCAAAATGCTTGGCTTTTTAAGGCAAAAAACGTGCTGGCAATGCTTGCTTCGAATCTTGGCATTGTGTATTGAACAAACTTGCACAAACAACTCATAAAAAACACAAAATCAAACTACCCAAAAAATCAGTTTTATACCATCTTTTCTCCATCGAATTTCTCACAAATGGCTTGGGCATTCTTTGGCCTCTTGATACATATCAAAAGTTCATAGCATGAGGATCAAAACAAGTTTTGGTTCACTCAAAATGGATTAAAATGAGTGAGATATGACCAAAACAAGTTTGGAAAAACAAGCCATGTACTGAAAATTTGGGCATGCATGGGCCTGCATGGCGTGCATGGAAAACAATTTCATGACCTCAACTTGTGAGCCTTGTAACTTGCTCAATTCTCAACCAAAATTGTGGTTCAAAGTTCCATTTAAAGCTCTCATGGCATACTTCAAAATGCACGAAGTGGTTTTCAAAAATTCCATCTAAATCAAAAGATATAAGCCTCAACATTATGCCCACCACCTGTTTGTGGAAATGACTCAATGAAAATGCCCAGAAAATGCTTGCTTGCCCAGCCTTGGTCAAGTCTTGTGCACAAATCTCCTAACTCGAATATCTCTCAAATGGTGCATTTTTGAGAAATTTTACACATTGGAAATCTTGTAGGATTTTTTCCAAGCTTTCCAGAAATATATGGTATGCAACCATTGGATAAAAATTGAGAAAGTTATGATGTGTCAAAGTTCCATAGGGTGGACACTTAGAAAAATTTCAAAATTCCAATTTCTTCAAAACAAGTTAATTCCAATTTCTTCAAATTCTTTGATTCAATGGTGAATTTGGTCATGAAAAATGAAAAATATGATTTTTGAATTGATGGTTGACCAAAAGTCCACTTGGTCAACTCCCGACTTTGACTGATTTTGACCAAAATGACCATTTTGCCCCTTGTGATCAATTGACTTGCTTCCACTCCAAATTGAGCCTCAATATTTCAACCATAGATATCCATCAACATATAGAAACAAGTGAAATCAAGTTTGAATGAAGAACTTGAAGAAATCCTGATTTTACTCAAAACCCTAATTTTGCTCCATGTGTTAGGAGGTGACCAATCAAGCTTCAAAACCTCAAATCTTGTGAATGTAATGGGCAATTCTCTGAACCAAGATAACTTCAATGATAATAAGAAGATAATAATCCAAGAAAATGACTCATCCAAGCTTCAAAATCCACAAAGGACCAAAACCCTAATTTCATCAGATGAGTGCCACAGATGAATTTCCCACCAATCCTCTTCAAAACTTCAATTCCTGGGGGATCAATGAGACAAATGGAATGTATTGAGGCATAATACACCATTTTGACTTGAAATATCAACAGATATGGCAACTTGAGATTCCCTCAGAAGGGTATGCTAACACAATCAACCTCCTTTGCTTGTGAAGGTCTTGAGAACTCAAAAAGCTTGGATCCTATCATGAGATATGAATGCAATGTAATATGATGTTTTATGATGAAACATAAGCCTAAATCAAGAGGGTAAATTTTGGGGTGCAACAGCTGCCCCCAATCTTCTTAAACTTGATAAGCGAGAACTGGTGGAAACCTTCGAGCGTTCAAAGTGGAAGAGGATTGAATACAAAAGAACCCGAAAATTTACACTCTTGAGAAGAAGAATGACACTTTCCAAAAAAAAAAAAAAGCCAGAGAATGATGTACTTAGAGAATACCAAATGAAATTGGTTTCATAGAAAAGCCGGATAACATGCTTTAATAAGCGGGAGAGTCTAATGAACATTAGCTTTCCTCAAAATATGCGCCAAGACGAAATTGTAACGCAGACTATAAAGATGAGATAAAACTCAAACCAGAAGACCAGACAAAACTAGACTCCGAAAACGTACGCAATAGGACAACTATGAAAAGGATCCTATTAGCAAGGTGACTAGAGCGCGTGATTCTAGGAGCACCTGCTGGTCTCAACCGAGGGTGAACAGTGGAAACTGTGACAAACCGAAGGTATGAAAGAGACAGGTCAACCAAGGATAGACAGTAGACGAGGCTGATTGAATCCAAGGAGTGACATCAAACGAGACGAAACTCGACTCGATAGAACTAGAAGATCAACACTTTCTAGAAACGAGTACCAGGACAAAAACTGGATTTCACGCACGGGAAACGAGACAAAACTCGACCCATAGCAAAGTGATGAGAGTGCATGTTTCTCAGAGCACTTGCTGTTCTCAAACTAAAGGATAGAAGACAAACCGATTGAACCCAATAGTTATAACAGAGCCATCCCAACCGAAGATAGACAGTAGACGAACCTGATTGAATCTACGGAGTAACGGGGAAAGGTTTCAACCTAAGATAGACAGTATGATGGAACTGAAAGAATCACAGGAGTAAGAAACAAAACGAGATAAGACTCGACTCATGGAGGCTAGTTAGATGAAACGAACTAGATGAGTACCAGGACAACAACTGGATTTCATGCACAGGCGAAGAGACAAAACTCGACCCAAAGCGAAGTGATGAGAGCGCATGTTTCTCAGAGCACTTGCTGTTCTCAAACTAAAGGATAGACAGTAGACGAAGCTGATTGAATCCCATAGTTATAAAAGAGCCATCCCAACCGAAGATAGACAGGTAAACCGATTGAATCTACGGAGTAACGGGGAAAGGTTTCAACCTGAGATAGACAGTATGATGGAACTGAAAGAATCACAGGAGTAAGAAACAAAATGAGATAAGACTCGACCCATGGAACCTAGTTGGACGAAGCAAACTAGATGGGTACCAATACGACAACTGGATTTCATGCGCGGGAAGCGAGACAAAACTCGACCCAAAGCAAAGTGATTAGAGCGTACTTCCAAAACACTTGCTGAAATGTTTATCAGGACAAAACTGACATTTGACAGGTATATTTGGGTGGACATTGAAATGAACCAACAGAGGTAGTAGAGACTAAACCAAAGCAATTGCGCAGAGGGGAACTGGGCTACAACCAAAACATTGAGTAAGCACTCGACCAAATTGAATGGTCAACAAAATATTGGTATGGAGATACCGAGGATAGAGGCCTCACTGGGGAAATGATCTGAAATCAGCAGATTCACTGGGGCACATAGTAGCAATAAAGGCTTATGTTTCAATGCATGTTTGAAATTTTTCTATGGAGTAAAGTTCCAAAAGATTATGGAAAGTTACACTTTGAGGATGCAATGCGATAATGCATGATTAAATGTTTCACCGGGGAATGGCTAATCAAAAAGCCAAACAAACACCAAGCCAACACTTGACAAGACTTGCAAAAATAAATTGCAGAACCCACTGGGGAGAAAACCTTCAAAGATGAAAATCTGCGAGGAGCAATAGCTTGTGTAGCCGATAGAAACAGGCTACAATCACTGAGGAGGAGTTGCAAAAACAGATTGCAGACTTCACTAGAGAAGTAATTCTGGGTGAAACCGTTGAATCTGACATGAGATGCCAAATGAAACTGGGCAAAGACAAAGAGGATCCAGATGAAACAGTGACCTCTGAAGAGGAAATCCAAATGGAGATGGACTTCAATGGGGAATATACCAAACGTCACAGGGAGAAAGATTCCTTTGACTTCATGGGGAGCAACCAATCTTTGGTCAATGATAGGAGAAAATCTGCACACAACTCTTGCGATCTTCACTTGGGGATATCTACTGGGGATGCACACCCACAAAAGCAGGCGTCCTGGGTGATACTCATCGGGGATACCCATTGGGGAGATGGGCGAGCTTTTGGAATAGAAGTCCAAGTCAAATAGTTCATCCGGGCATGAAGAAACAAGACACCTCATATATGACAGCTCCACTGGGGAAATGAGGGGGACAACTCCACTGGGGAACAGGGAATATTGCGCCGCAACCTTGAAGGAAAATTTCCTCGTTGGGGAGAGGAGAAATCTTGAAGAAGAAGAGATCAGATGAATAACTGATACACTGGGGAATAGGGGAAAATTCTTGAATACGAACTTCCAAGTACAACAACCTAACTGGGGAATTAAAGGGGTCATCAATAAACCTCCCGCCTCGCACGGGCAATCCTTCTGTGAATACAACAAAAACACAACTTCATTGGGGACATGGATTCTTAATCAAGGAATCTTATCAATCACAACCTATCAGACAAAACTCTCCACTTGACGATACTGGGGAATAGACAACCTTCAGGCAAAACTGGGGAATCATCCGGATATACTCTCTTCATATTGGGAGACTTGCTGGGGAGAAGTAGAGACTTCGGTGTCACTGGGGATGCCCCATGCTGGAGATATTTCATATGATCAACCCTGTCAATTCAATCAAACCAAATCTGCCCCAAGTCTAAAATGAAATGAAACTCACTGGGGAGAATCTCTGTAGAAATACAGATAGAACTGATTTAAGATAAAATGCCCCTGGTGTATTTAAGCTCTGGATAGTTCTCTTGACACATCTGGTTCATGTAGAGATTTGTCGAATCTTGACGTAACTGCTTCAGATTGATGATCTTTGAAAAGATTCGCCTTGAGAGGACTTCACGAGATTTGTGATGAGGATAACAATCCTGTCTTCATTTGGAGATAAAAATCTCTGACTTCTGATGAAGTAGCAATAAAACTTTGAACTTAAGTCTCTGATGGACTGAGGATAAAAATCTCAACTATCTGACATATTCTTCAAATTCACCAATCATTTAGCTTGCGACTGGATTTCAACTGATCAACTCTGAAATAAAGGAACGCATCTACATAATGTCTTGCCCCAATATGTTGGACTGTTGAAGAACTTGTCTTGAAAAAGACTTCCTGAGATCTGTGTCATCAAGATTGATCATACGCGAAATCCTCAGCCGAGATGGATGCCTAGATGCAAGGATCCGGGATAGGTCTCGACCATTAGAGAGGAGATCTATGTCCGACTTGGATCTCGGGGAGAGCCAAGAGGACGGTTTTGGCCCGAAGTGCATCTCGGCAGTTACTCCAGTGGGAACGATTGAACAGACGTTATGAAGATGAAGAGTTCCTAGAGTCTTTATGAGACGTTACTAGTGAATGATTACAAGCTGTAACAACTAACTCCTTGCCTTAAAAGCCATGGTTAATGAGTGAGGCGCTACGAAGGAAGGAAATAGTCAGGAAGGAATGATATAATAGGTTTCGCCGGATAAGCAAGACACTCACAAGCTTGGAACTTGAGTTACAACACTTAAGCTTCCAAATCCCTAAAATCATTCTAATAAGGTTTTTCCTGCAAGAACATTTGGCGCCCACCGTGGGGCCTCGGTGAAATCATTCCCAGCCGCAAAGCAAAAAATGATCGGACGACAATGTCTCAAACATCACCAATGATCCACCGGATCTCACTCGCCATGATCGATGACTTGCGCCAAAGATAACGAAACACTTCAGGATAATGTTCAAGCCCTTCAACTGAGGGGTTTGGATGAGGTAGAGGATCATGAAGTAGAGCCTCTGGAGCCGCAACCTTTGTCTCAGGCAATCTGGGAGGATGCTGTTCCGTATAATTTCAAACCCCGTCGGCATCATACGATGGCAAGACGGACCCCAGAGCACATCATCGCAGCTTAACAACACGATGGCACTCATTGAGCAACCGACCGCCAAGTGCAAGTCGATGGCGGTACCTTGAGAATCGGCCTTGCGGTATATGGGCTTCCCGCTGTCCGTAGTGAGCTATCAAGACTTCAACCGAAAATCATTCGCCAGCACTAATCGGCATCGCAAGGTAGCCAATACCTCCTCTTCATGTGAAACAACCTCCGAATCTCTTCTGGACTTCATGGCCGATTCAATGAGGAGACTATCAAGGTCTCACATCCTAACTGAGATATTTGTGGTCGTTCCAAGATGGCCTTAAGGGCGGCTCAATGAGTCCCTAGCCCAAAAGCCCGCCAAGAGCATGGACGAGATCATTACTCGAAATGAGTGCTACGTGAAGGAAGAAGAAAGTAACATGGAGAAGCGAGCTCGAGATTCTAAAGACAGGGGAGCAGGTCGCGACGAACGAGTCCGGACACGGGATACTGCTACTACCCGTGAACGAACTCGGGACAAACGGCCTCAGCGTCCACGATCGGCTTTTGGCTCCGTGGAGACGCTACACCCTCAACACCGAAGGTAAGATATCCTCCGGACGTCCATTTGAAGTCGCCACACCACCCACAGTAAGTGTTATACGGTTCTAGGGAGTGATCCAGGTGCGTGGTGTGAGTTTCATCGTCTGAAGGGGCACACCACAGAGTCCTGCGTACAATTAAGGAGAGAGATTGAAAAGTTAATTCAAAGAGGAAAACTATCAACATATGTGAAGGAGGATCCCGGGCGGACCAAAGAAGCGGATTCATCCCCACGACGAGACTCGGCTTCAGATTCTCGGTCCAAGAAAAGGGCAAGGCGAGAAGAGGTGAAAGAAGCGAGGTCAACTCGGCATACTCTAAACACCATCTCAGGGGGCTTTGCAGGTGGTGGCTCAACAAGTTCAGCCAGAAAAAGATATGCTCGGGGTTCCGGGCAGGTACTTCGTATTGGGACCTCGAGGTTTGATCCCGGAGTGGTAACCTTCTCGGGGGAGGATGCTAAAGAAGTTCGCCACATGAAAACGATCCTATGGTGATTGAGGTGCGATCCGGATTGGGCGTGAAACGGTGTTAATCGATCCGAAGTTCCGCGGACGCCCTCTATGGGAGGCCTTCAAGGGTATGGGTTTCGAGCCAAATGAGCTGTTACCTTTCACCGACTCGTAGGGTTCTCGCAGCAGTGCGTGTTCGGATACCTTCGCACAAACTACGGAGAAGGAGAAAATGCCAAATTCGTGTTAGGTATTTGGTGGTTAATGCGTCGTCACCCTACAACATTATCATCGGGCGACCTTCGCTTAATGCAGAAGCGGTATTGTCAACATTGTTCTTGACTATGAAGTATCCCCTGGCAACGGGCGTGTCGGGGTTATCCGTGGAGACCGGGGTTGGCCCTAAGTGTTATAAAGACATCAAGGCTAAGAAGAGGTCCGTCCATCGAAGCTTCCCCAAACATGAGGTCGGCATGGTTGATATTGATCCGAGAGAAAGGACGGGCGAGGACGGACTTACCCTCAAGAGGAGGTCAAAGACGTCAGATCGCCCGCTGCCCTCGCAAATTACCCACCTAGGAACGCAGTTGACAAAGGAGGAAGAGACCAAATAGTCCGTATTAAGGCAAAATCTAGATCTCTTTGCTCGAAGCCGCCGATATGCCGCATAGACCCCGAGATCATGTGTCATCATTTGTCAATTGATCCCGAGTCAAAGTGTCACAAAGCGGAAGATGGGGAAGAAAGGGACAAGTCGTGTCGGAGGAAGTGGAAAGTTGTTGAAGGCCGGTTTGAAGGAGGTCCAATATCCAACTTGGCTATCAAACGTTGTTATGGTAAAGAAGAAGAATGGAAAGTGGAGAATGTGTGACTTCACCGACCTAAACAGCATGCCCGGCGATCCGTATCCTCTCCCTCACATTGATCGGTTGATCGACAGCCTCCGGTTTCGTCCTAAGTTTTTGGATGCCTACTGGTACAATCGATCCGGATGAACCCGCCGATGCGCCCAAAATAGCCTTCATGACGGAGCGAAGAATTTCTATTACGAGTTATGCCTTTCGGTTTGAAGAACGCCGGTGCGACCTACCAAAGACTGATGGACATGGTGTTTGCCCTCGATTGGTCGGAATATTGAGGTATATGTAGACGACATGGTGATAAAACCACGTGAGAAGACCATGTGATAGACATTAGAGACTTTCGGCGGTGCGGAATTCAACATGCGCTTGAACCCGACAAGTGTACATTCGAGTTCAAGCCGCAAGTTCTCGGGTTTCATGCTCACAAATCGAGGTATCGAAGCCAATCCTGATAAGTGTCAGGCGATCATTGACATGCGGAGTCCGACCTCGGTACGAGAAGTGCAGCAGCTCACTGGCTGTCTGGCCGCGTTATCTCGTTTCTTATCTTGTGCAGGGGACAAATCCATTCATTTCTTCTCGGCAATTAAGAAGAGAGCTCAATTTGAATGGACGGAAGCATGCGAAGAGGCATTCAATGGGGTAAAGCAATTGCTGTCGGCGCCGCCGGTGCTAGTCAGACCCAAAGAAGGTTCTCAATTAATACTTTACCTGGCGGTATCTGAAGGGGCAATTAGTTCTGTGTTGGTACAAGACTCGGATGAAGGAGAGCGGCCGGTATACTTTGTGAGTAAGGTGTTAAAAGGGGCAGAGACCAGATACCAGAAGATAGAGAAGCTGGCCCTGGCACTTGTGACCACTGCACGGAAACTCAGACATTACTTCCTGACATCCCGCCGTGTGAAGACTAATTTTCCTTTGAAGTGTGTTCAAAAGCCGCACTGCCGGAAGGATGGTGTCCGGGCCGTGGAACTATCGAGTATGAGATCGCCTTTAGTCCGTATCAAAGATCAAATCCCAATCTCTAGCGATTTCATGGTGGAACTTGTCTATTCGCCAGAGAGGACTCTATTCGAGGTGGATTCTGCTGATGGCTCCTCTAATCTCAAAGGTAGTGGCGTAGGGATAGTTCCGAGGGTCCAGAGAGATGGTGCTTGAATACTCTTTGCGCTTTGGATTTTCGCGAGTAACAACCAGAGTATGAAGCTTTGCTAGCCGGTCCGAGGTTAGCTTTGAAGTAGGAGGACGCACTTGTTAGTGCGCATCGATTCACAATTGGTGGTCGGATGTGGACGGGTCGTTTGTAAAGGACCCTATTTTGAGAAGTACTGCAGCAGTCGCTTCATTGAGTCGGCTTGAAGTTTTGAAATATGTCATGTGGGAAGAGAATACTGAGCCGATATCATCACGCTTGGCTAGTTCTATGATTCGGATGAACAAATCGGTCATCCGTGAGATACTTCCAAAGGCCTGTTGAAAGAGGAGAATCCTCGCCATTCGTGAGGAAGACGGTGGATGACCCGATTGTCCGTTATTTACAACAAGAGATATTACCAAGATAGAGAGAAGGCCAAACGCATCAAGAAGATTTCATCCGGTTTGTAATGGAGTCCGGAAACTATACCGGTTGGGACGCAGCCCCATGTTACTGCGTGTCGAGGAGGATATGTCAATGATGAAGGAGGTTCATGAGGGACTTGTGGAAATCATGGAGGAGGAAGGGCTTTGGCTGGTCGGATCTTAAGGGCCGGTATTCGCCCACGCTAACAAAGGACCGCCGGAATATGTGGCACAATGCTCAAAATGCCAACGCTCGCTCCGCCATTCACACACCATCCGAGCTCTTGCACACCGCTCGTACCATGGCCTTTTATCGGGGTGACATCCCGGGCCGTTCCGTGGCTCCGGACTTGAAGTTCCCGATCGAAATGTTGATTATTTTACTAAATGGGTGGAAGCGTCGTGTCCGAATCTCGGCATCGGGTCCGCGTTTTATTGGAGAAGTATCATTTGCCGATTTGGACTACCTCGTGTCATTGTCTCGGATAATGGGGCACAATTTGCAAGTTCTTCGGTAGTGGAGTTCTGCAAGGAGCTCGGAATTCAAAACAAATTCATATCAGTAGAGCATCCACAGGCAAATGGGCGGTGAGTCGGCCAACAAGGTCATACTTAATGCAATGAAAAGAAGTTGATTCGAAAAGGGTTGTGGGCACAATGCCTACACGAAGTTTTATGGGCATACCATACCACAGTCCATTCCACGACGCAAGAGACTCCTTTCCGGATGGTTTTTGGTGCTGATGCCATGATTCCGGTGGAAGTAGTTTTACCCTCTTGGCGTCGGAAAATTTTGAAGAGGAGGCCAATAAACAAGCTCGAATGAAGAGGCGGATTTCTTGGACGAGATAAGAGACTCGCCCATGTCGGGAAGTAGCAAACAGAATGACTAGACGTTTCAACGAGAGTGAAGCAATGAGGGTTCAAGGTTGAGATTTGGTACTTAAGAAAATAACCGATCCTACCAAGAAGGGTAAGCTAGATCCCAACCGAGGGACCATTCGTGGTCTCAAGAATTACAAAACGGAGCCTACAAGTTGGAGACTTTGGACGGATCGAATTACCAAGGACTTGGAATGTTGCAAGTCTTAAGTTTTATTTTAGTTAAATATGCTTATGTAAAAATAATTGGTGCACTCTTTTCCTAGGCAAGGGCGTGGTTTTAATGAGGCATCCATCTAATGAAATTATATTGCGAGATCGATCCATAGCGGCAAGTGGCGTCATCGCAAAGCTCGGTCTATGATCGCCTTCACCACGGAAAGGCTCTGCTCCCATGAGGAATACTCCTTGGTCAACCTCGCGAGGCTCAACCCTATGGCGACGTCGCTAAGCTCGGTCTATGATCGCCTTCACCACGGAAAGGCTGCTCCCATGAGGAATACTCCTTGGTCAACCTCGCTGAGGCTCAACCCTATGGCGACGGTCGCTAAGCTCGGTCTATGATCGTCTTCACCACGGAAAGGCTCTGCTCCCATGAGGAATACTCCTTGGTCAACCTCGCTGAGGCTCGAACCCTATGGCGACGCGCTAAGCTCGGTCTGATGCCTTCACCACGGAAAGGCTCTCCCATGAGGAATACTCCTTGGTCAACCTCGCGAGGCTCAACCCTATGGCGACGTCGCTAAGCTCGGTCTATGATCGCCTTCACCACGGAAGGCTCGCTCCCATGAGGAACACTCCTTGGTCAACCTCGCTGAGGCTCAACCCTATGGCGACGTCGCTAAGCTCGGTCTATGATCGTCTTTCAATCACGGAAAGGCTCTGTTCCCATGAGGAATACTCCTCGGAACGACCTTCAAAAATGAATGTAATCAAGTTGCATCGCGCGTTCCTTCAACACTCTCTCCAGTCTCGATAAACCGATATTACCTGGAAGTGTATGTTGGGGTTGTGAACAATTGTTATGTGATTTTCTCTAAAACCATTAGGATTGCTCGTCGCATCCAATGGCTCGGGGGGCTCATAAGTACTACATAAAAGTTCACAATTATGCACGAAATGAACAAAAGGCAAAAACTAACTTGGAAATTAATAGCAAAAATTCGGAAAGCAATTAAAAATAGCCCGGCAGGGCAAATATTCAAAGTACAAAATGCATCCACCACAAGGGATGACTAACTATGAAAATTCTAAACAACAAAGAAGTCAAGGATTGGGGTTAGCAGAGTTGGCATCCACCTTAGTTTTTTCGCTAATGGTGGTCTCGCTATCATCTTCATCACCTCCACCGCTTCCCATCAACAATAGTCTTGAAGAAGTCAACCTCCGAGATGTCTATGTCGGGTAAAGGCAATCGACTTGAGCTTTAGCCCAAAAGCTATGTCCCGGCATCTAACATACCCATCTGGAGTTCTTCAATGCTTCCCGCAGCTGGAGCATGATTTTTCGTAGTTCAAACTTGGTGGACATTTGGGCGAGCTCATCTTCCAAAGTCTTTATCCGTTTCTGGCCTCCGAATTCTTTCTTCAAGACTTATAATGTTGCCACCGCCGAGAGTTTGTTTTTGAATACATCGTTGGCGTTGAGAAGGAATTGCGTTGTCGCTAACCTCTTGACTTCGCCTCTAACTCGGTTTCTTTTCTCCACATGATCACCAGATTCAAACAGACTTCGGGTGAGCACAACACACCTCATAAGGTATGAGCTCAACTGATTGGTGATCCGTTGTGAGCCCAGAGCACTCAACTTGTTCACGCGGTTGTGGCGCTGAGGTGGTCATACAAAACTTAAGGCCGTCAAGTCGGAAGCCCGTAACCGATTCTCGAAGAAGCTCGGCAGAGCTATCACCAACTTCCTTCAAGAATTGGAAATGGCCCATCTGGAGTTGGTTTCGTTCCCATAACGGTCTTTTTTTGGGATAGACGGGGTTCAGTTCGGGCGCTTGAGGAGAAGCGAATGGTGTTTGTTTCGCAGCAAGATCACGGGTCGTGGTGTTCTTTTTCTTCTTTGGGACGCACTTCCAGCCCGGCCAAATTGGACTTGGTCTCGAGGGACCGCTTTGCCCATTCGGGCAAGACGGCTTCACCATTAGCTTCCTCTGTCCTTTACGGATATATCACCATCTTATCGTGGAAAATAAAATGAAGAAAGGAAGTTAAACATACAAATAAAGTATAGAATAGTAAAGATAGTCGAGAAGTTTTACCTAGGAAGTCGGGACTTCCTTGGGAGACAGGCAAGTAAATCCTTGACCGAATCGGTCCGAAGAGTCGTAATTTCTAAAGAGAGGATCTCGGTATCACTCAAGCCGTCGTAATCAAAACGGAGATAGGAGTGGATCACAAGTCCAGACAAAGGGAACTTGTGATGCCCGTGAGCCATAAATAACATAGGGCACCGAGACCCACATCTCACTCGGATAAAGCGCTTTGTAGCCTTTAAAATTGGAGGTATAGGCTTGGAGGAAACTTTTCGGGATGCCACCGATAGCAACCAGTTTGCTCGCTTTTATTTCGAAAAGAGAAGAATAAGCCGATGGTGGGGTTATAGACAGGGCAAATTACTTCAAGGTCTTGATGAAACCCCAAGTTAGGACGAAGTTGGGAAGGAGCTAGGTTGATGGTGCGGAGGATATCGGTTCAAGTCGGAGAGTGGGAATTGAATGCCAAATTCTCGATCACTCCGTATAAAGTAAAACCACTCCGCTTCAACTCCCGGGACGGATCATACTGCACTCTCTCCATATTCACGTGATTCTAAAATCACATCATCTTCGTCTCCGCTGACGAGACACTCTGTAGGGGCAGCGATTTCTTCATCTTGTATCGCTTAAAGCAAGCTTCCCTTTGATCGACGGTTGGTTTCCATTATTAGCTCCACCGAACTCAAGAGTCGTGGTCGAATCACTTTCAAGTAAAAACTTCAAGACAAACCCGTCCACTCTCTTTAGGTCACCGTCCTTTGACATTCCTCACCGCATGCATTCCTCGAACAGGGTTTTTCGCTCTTCGTCTCCTAAATGGATTTTGCGACCGAAGTCATCGCATTCCCTAATAATGACCATGTTCAAGATTGAAACAAAAATAGTATAAAGAAGAGAGGATACCTGAGTTGATGATTGATTGCTTGGTGTGAGGGTTTTTGAAGCGTCTGACGGCAAGAATTGAAGTAGGTTTGAGAATTTGTAGAGAAGGAATTTGTGGAAGGAAAATAAATGGAATATAATGAGTTGGAGGGAAAAGAGGCATAAAATCAGGTTTTTCCACTTATAAAGCAATCAGGCGAAAGCCCAGGTGACCGTTGGGCTGGTGTCACGTGAGGCACGTGTTGCATTTCTAAGAAAATATAATACATCTCGCTAAGGGATTAAAGGTTCAAACTGTTTGGTCGACACGGATTCAAGAAGCTTAAAACCGAGCGACCAAGGGGGCTTATGATCATACGCGAAATCCTCAGCCGAGATGGATGCCTAGATGCAAGGATCCGGGATAGGTCTCGACCATTAGAGAGGAGATCTATGTCCGACTTGGATCTCGGGGAGAGCCAAGAGGACGGTTTCGGCCCGAAGTGCATCTCGGCAGTTACTCTAGTGGGAACGATTGAACAGACGTTATGAAGATGAAGAGTTCCTAGAGTCTTTATGAGACGTTACTAGTGAATGATTACAAGCTGTAACAGCTAACTCCTTGCCTTAAAAGCCATGGTTAATGAGCTGAGGCAGTTACGGAAGGAAGGAAATAGCTTCAGGGAAGGAATGATATAAATAGGGCTCCCGCCAGCGGGATAAGCAAGACACTCACAAGCTTGGAACTTGAGTTACAACACTTAAGCTTCCAAATCCCTAAAATCATTCTAATAAGGTTTTTCCTGCAAGAACAAAGATAACTTGCCCCAGGTTAATGGAATCTTGAGAGGTCAAATCTTCATCTCATGCTCACAAAGGAAAGAGAAGTTCATGATTTTGGATGACAACACAACCGTAACTTTCAATTGGAACTGCTTCATACTTACGCAGATGCTTGAAACAAACTATCCCTTAGGATCAACTGAAGGAGACATACCATTTCTCAAAAGAAACTTCTGGGTAATCAAAACTTCAACATAAGCATCCAAACCTCAAGCAATCTAATTCTTTATCGTCCCTTAAATGGGTCTTCTGTTACTCAACGGAGTCACTAGAAAATGCCCCAAATTAGCTGAATCTACAAACTTCATTCCCCTTGAAGGTACACAAATAGTAAAGCAACACAATATTCATACTCAACGGAGTACTTGAAAAGCAAAACCCCTTAGGGTACTCAGACTATGAAGCAACAAACTGCTTTCGCTTCAAAAGGTATCTGGAAAGCATGCCCCTGGATATCATCAATTCTTTGAAAAGATCGGCTTTTGATTCGACGGAGTCAAGATCCTATTCTTTGACAAGATTAAACTCTTCATTGATGCTCATTGTACAAACTCACTTGATGTCAAACAGTTGTTTCGCATGCAGAAAAATGTTTATTATGAGAATGAAAATTCTAGTGCAACACTTACGTATGTCTTGAAGTTTTATGGAAAAAGTACCGTGACTTCTTGTGAATAAAACACTCTTAGGATGCAACACATTTTTTTCTTTTTCAAAATGACAAGACAAACATATGATACCAACACAAAAATCAGCACAATTTAGGAGTCAGGAAAATGTTATCTCATCGAAGTATGCTTTCGAATTAACCCATGCTTCAGTTAGGACTTCTGAGGGTTGTAACGTGGCCTGGTTCATAGTTTATCGGAAAAAAATATTTTTAGGCTCAAAGTATTTGGTGCCCACCCCCTTCGTGATGTTCTCCAATCCTAGATTCAGTCAACTTGATACGAGCATTCTACCCTCAAAGGAGTATGGTATGGCAACTTCTGCTGAGGATTTCTTGGACATGCCCGAGGAACCCACAAGCTTTACAGACATGACAGTCACTTACCTTTAATTTCGGTGTCAGATCACACGACTTTGTTCTCTTACTGAGAAACTCTTTTTTCAAAGCTTTGCCCTCCTTTTTGCCTAAGCGACTTATTGCCAAGTTCGACTTAGCGGGCTTTCTGCTTTTTTCTTTTTTTTTTGTTCATCATTTTTCATTTATTTTTCCTTCTTTTTTTTTTAGAACAAACCGTGTGATCCCTACACCATCTTCAGTTTGTTGGAAGTAATTGTGACTATCTGAGTCTTTGAAGGATTCCACGTTCACAAACGAAGGTTGATCGTTGCAGTTTGGACTTTCCTCAGCCTTTGGAGGATAACCATTGTTGTATCCTTTGATTACGCTCTTCTGAATGCCCGATCACATTAACTGAACTCTACCCTTCCCCGGGTTAGAAAAATGAGGTTTTTTTTTATATAGAAAAGAAACTCCTACTTCAAGGCTCAAAGGGGTTAACGAGGGTCTATCTCCCTTATATCTCTGGTGTTTGGGAATTGAAGCAAGGCCTGTGCATCATCAACATGGTTCTACTCAAAAGCATACAACTCAGAGACTGACATTTTAGTATCGTCATCCTCCCCCCAATCTTTGCCTAAGCAAAAGACTTGGTGAAGTTGGCATCAATATGCAAGCAAGTCATTTTATGAGCGATAGCGAATGGATGAGTGATAACGAATGGATTTCTTCAAGACAAACATACTTAATGCATTAAGATTTTCATTCAAAAATAAACAAATTTTTACATGATAGCAATGTTTAAACAAAAATGCAAATGAAAATGCAGTAAAGAAACTCGGGATTGCCATTGTTGAGGAGACTCGACCCCGTCCGGACTTTTGGATTCTGATGACTTCTACAGTCTTGATGCTCTTGGACAAGAGATTCCCCTTCTGATCTATCATTGACACAACGGTCTTCAAATCAGTCAAAACTCGAACCTTATCTCTGGGCGACAAGAAGTCTTCAATCAAGGGGTCAAGTGCGCCAGGGTGACATTCACAGGGGGTTTTCTTCCAAAGAAAGGATGAAAATGGTGCAAAGCGAAATTTCCCCAACAGGATCACCAAGTGTCTTTTACCTTATGGAATAAACATCCAAGACGTGCAACTGAAAGCACCTTCTTCAAACAGGAGAAATAATCAGACACTGCGATCGGAAACTTTCAACCGCATATTCTGCCACACAAGAGTGAAACCTTGCAAGATAAAGATTATGAAATGGCTTGCCAAACAGAATTGGCCTCTGAGAAAGGATACCAGACAGATGCTGGACTTTGTATTTCATCCCATGCGGTCTTCAAAATCAGGAACAAATGCCCACAGAATGATACTCGCATCTTGCAGCAACAAAATCAGAAGGTAGGTGGAAAACCTAAAGCAGGAAGCTTAATCAACTGCAATCCAAGAAACCAAGGAAATGACTGAGCATAAGACACAGACAACTACTGGTTGTTGATGATAAGAACCAAGATCCAAGGTTGTGGAAGGAATCCACGAAATACTTCATGTCTTGAAGAAAGTCCCACATGACGGGGAGCAATAACAGCTTCTGCCGCAACAACAAGTGTAGAATCATTTATCAACACTGTATTCAAGATTTTCAACCAAACTCAACTGAGTCTTCAAACTGATTGCTTTCCTCTTTCAAGAGTTTCTGACCATAATCCATGGTTGGCATAATTGGGATAAACAACCATATTTGAACTTACATCTCATTCAAATCCCCACAAAGTCAATCCAGAACCAATCTCTAAACATGAAGTAATAAGAAGTCAAGTCCAGAATCAAGAAAATACAGTCTCAGATAAGAATCTCCCTCGAGTACTGTATGAATGCATGAATATGCATGAGGTGCATGAGTGGGTGCGACACCATGTTCAATCATTTCAAGGAACCTACATGCTTTTAATTTCATTTCAAACTAGTAAGAGGTGAAAAAGCGCAACACAAAGCTCACAAGCATGGTTCCTTAGAAATGGAAAGAACATGTGTATTAGACAGGTGTAGAAAAATATGTATGCAAGCACATGGGATCAAAGTTTCCATCATAACAGATAATGGCTGCACTATTTTCGAACCATCAGGAGATTAGAGTCACCAACGGGAACAACATCACCAATCGGAACCAAAGTCACCAAAAAAATCAAAAGTCACCATCAGAACAAAGCCAACAGTCACCATCCGAATCAAAAGTCACTATCAGAACAAAACCAACAGCCACCAACAGAACCAATAACTCGGACCACTTCAGAATATCAGAGAACCGAGTAACAATAGTCAACATCTGTACCTGCCCCAACCCAACCTCACGGGTAATTCTAGACACAACTGGGTACCTAATGATAAACAGAGTCGATGGTTCTTTATCGAGTACTTCGCTTACTACACAAAGGATGTAGGACGAAAGTACCGTCAATCGAACCTCGTCTGAGTTCGGTACTTCATGCCTCCTCACACGCATCACGGGATGCGAGATTCGACATGAACATCCGTCTATCCTATATGTCACTGGCCTGGGTAGTGGGCCTTTTACCTCTTGTAACTCCCACCCACCAAAAACAACAACAACGGCCCAACAGCCACAGAATAATATAGCCAGATGCAGATGCATGCAAACATGTACAAGTATAAATATACAAATAACAGAAAACAAGCTATAACGCAATAAACAAAACAAATAAACACCCAAAAGAAAAGAAAACAAAAGCTAGGATCGACTTCTGATCGGACCAGCAAGAGGTCTAGACGATCCCCAATGAAGTCGCCAGCTGAAACACCCGGCCGAAAATCAATGGATATAACTATATATCAATGAAGTCGCCATCGAACGTTTTTTATCCCGCCAAGAGGGAAAGGTAAACATCGAGTAAACCTGAAACGAAGAAATCACGGTCTTGCGACCGAGAGATTGGGTAAAGAAGTCTGTTACGCGAGGGGAAGGGATTAGCACCCCACACGTCCGTAGTACTCTACGGTATCCGCTTTTACTTTCTATATAATGGGTGTAAAGGTCTATCTATATCTGTACATGGTATAATGCATGCAAAAAGGATAAAAAAAGAAATAAAGAAACGAATAAAAGAAAGAAAACACGGGGAAAAGAAGGAAATATTTACAAAGGTTGCTCGATCTAGCCCCGCGACAGAATGCCTACGTATTCCCTCGTGCAATGGGAAAGTCAGAGCGCCGTAGTTCGGCTCACTTGTTTTGGTTGGTTTGTGTTTTTTAAATTAGCAGACGAAACAACAAACAATGACGAAACACCTCCATGATGACAAAACATCAGCTACAAACGAGATGACGAAACATCGGGAAACGGGATGACGGGACATCAGCAAACGGGATGACGAAACATCAAAGGATGAGATGGCGAAGCATCAGAGGATGAGATGGCGAAGCATCAAAGGATGAGATGGCGAAACATCAGCAACAGGACGACGAAGCATCAACAGCAAACAGGACGACGAAACATCCTAGACTAATTGGTTTGTATCTTTTACTTTGGAAAAAGTTTCAGATTATTAGAATGTTTTAATGCACTTGATAAAAACAAGATTTTAGTTTTAAGGATGCAAAAGGATAAAGGTAAAATGGCTAAGGGAAACTAACCTACTTCTAAATCCTAATGTTATCATGCAAATTTGATCCTAAGTTATGGATATAAACAAAGGGGGGGAATCTACCTAAAGTTATCATACATAGATGCCTAACTTAATGTCTAAACTCGAAAACTAACTTAATCGAGCAAAACCTAAGGGGAATCTAAAAAAAACAATCATCTTGGTTGGGAAACCAAGTGAGAAGAGGGGTAGAATCAAGTAAAGTGCTTTGGCAAAAGCACACAAACCAAGCACTAACAAGTGCTAAAAAAGAAAGAAGAAGATGAAAGAAGAAAATGCAATGAAATTCAAATGAATTATGCTCATGCAAAGTGTCATATGAGGTGAGGTCAGTAGACACAACATTCATTTACAAAGCTATACAAAACTTTATCAAACATCAATCATCATTACAAACACCTACAAACAAGTTAATGCACAAACTAGGTCGAAACTAATCTTAAAAGCATGCAAGGAGCTAATTGTGCGAAGCGATGGACTTAGATGAAGTTGATATACAATTAAAGAATAAAAAGACATAAAAGTCAGTAGCTAATCATGTTAATGCTCATTTACATTATGCAAAATAACCCACAAAGATTTAAGAACCAAAATCTATCAAAAGCGTGCAAACATGCAACAAACGCGTGTGGTGAGATGCATCTAGGTGTGTGAAGTTTATGGCATGAAAAGAAAGTGACAAGATGAAGAAGTTACAGTACCAATATCATGAAAATGAATTAATAATCAAACCATAAAAGAAATGCCATGAATATGTAATTACAACATGAATGCAAAAACTAGTTGGGATGCTTAACCTAGAATGCAACTAAAGATGAAATGATGCATGGTTGATGCATGAATGCATGAAGTGGAAACTAATGGCATACAAACATGGTAATGGAAGTAGATAGCATGGCAAGAATGCATGATTATCATATACATATTCATTATTTACAATGCACAAACAAAACAACTAGAAAAAAGCTTAAACATGCATCTAATGGTGTGTGGTGGAGGTGCTTAGATGAATGTGTCCTAACATATTTGTGTCAAGTGTTGTGGACAAATGAGATGAATGATGAGGATATAAACATGATGCTCATATGAACACAAATCAATTATCAAATGTCATGCCCTATCATTATTCATAATGCAAAAATTAGTAGTGGAAAGGAGTGGTTCTAAACCCTAAAATCAAATGTTAGATGAACAAGCGAATGAATGAGCCAATCATGATGAAGATATGAGGAACGAATGCAATGCTACATAATAGGTCAGTATCTAAAGACCTATATGAACCAAAAACAATATCAATTCAAACCAAGTGGAAGACACACACATACAAGTTAGAAACTTCTAAACTAGTTAAGCAAAAACACTTAAGAAAGATTTAAACAAGGTAGTCTTAATTGGGAAAATAAAACCATGTGTGACTTGTGTCATAAGTTTAACTCAAGATATGATTCATGAGCAACCAAATGTAGAAGATAAAGCTTCCATACACAAACAAATCACCTATTTAATGAACAAAATCATCTATAACAAAATACCACCTATCTTAGATCAAATACCATTGATCAAGATTTGTAGGAAGGGAAAAATGTCTTGTATGTCATGGGGTGATGATAGAACCCTCATAAGATGTTTGTCATGATCTTGAGATAATGTCCATTGGGAAGACATGCCTCAAAGATCAAGAACCTATAATCCCTCAAGGTATGTTGCAATCAATAATAGAAAAAGAAGAAGAAAGAAAATCTAGCTCTTTTAGGTCATCATGATGACATTACAAGTGAGTGCAAGCCAATGAATCAAAGAGCATGGGGTTATTAGTTAAGTAATGTACAAGGTCAGAACTAAACTCAAAGATCCAATTGGAATTGGATGGCTAGAACCATGCATGATGCGTATAATACAAGATGAGTAGTAAAACTACAAATAAAAGTCGACAACATTCCAACTAGCAAAAATTGCATGTGCTTGAGCATATTAGGGGCTTAAATGAATCAATCATACTGGAATCAAGGCCCTAAATATGCTATGATAATGTAGCAAGGGAGTGAGAGGTAAGTCCTTAAAGAATTGCATGAATGCATTCCTCACTCTACAATCTATGCACAAGGAAGCAATCAATGATATGAAAATCAAACTTCTAAATGGAGATCAAGGTGATCCTTTGAGGTCAAGTGTCTCTCAAGTCTTAAAAGACTATCCTTGAGGTTATCATTCTCTCTAAACATCAATTAGAAACACAAACTATGCAAGGGAGGGGTCTAAGAATCAAAACATTAGCTAAAGAAAGTCTCAAGAACCAAAGAAGAATTTGTGCTCAAGGTATACACTTAATGACCAACATAGGATATTCAATGAATGAAAGCATGTCACATATTACTTAGAGCACTCAAATGATCATCACACACCCAAAGGTTAGCCTTAAATTATGTCCACAAGCTTCATAATTGAAGTTGGATCCCAATTACACTAGGCAAAGGTATGTTCACTTTTAAAATTCCATAAAAATAGGAAAATGAAAGATAAAATTCAAATAAAAATGAAATAAGGGGCTCAAATCCCTTACAAGTCAGGGACATATCCTTGCCCAAGTTGAAAACTCATGGAAAGGTCAAAACAAAATTCAAATAGTCAATGCTATGGATATTCATGCTCATATGACCAAATAATAAGAAACAAATGGTATAAAAATTCAAAAGTCAGAAATAAAACCTATACAAATTGGAAACAGTGACTCAACACTCTAAACATGATAAAAAATATTTTTTGACATTTTTTTTATTTTAAGGGAAATGATAAAACAAATAAAAATGCAAAAATGAATGATGCAAACTATGTATTTAATGCAAAATTTGATTTAATCATGTAAGAATGACAAAATAGTAAAACAAAAATGAAAAATGCATTAAGTATGATTTAAATGAGCTGGAATATTTTTTATTTATTTTTTAAATGCATGAAAATATTTTTAAATGATTTAAATATGCATGAAAGGCATTAAAATGCATAAAGTGGTAAAAAAAATAGAAAAAATGCATGAATTCTGAAATAAAATTCAAAAATGCATGATATATGATTTAAATGGACTATGATATTTTTTGTTCATTTTTAAAATGCATGGAAGTATTTAAAAATGATTTAAATATGCATGAAATGCATTAAAATGCATAAAATGATTAAAAAATAGAAAAAATGCAAAAATTCTGAAATAAAATTCATAAACGCATGAGATATGATCTAAGTGGACCATGATATTTTTCCTTCATTTTTAAAATGCATGGAAGTATTTAAAAATGATTTAAATATGCATGAAATGCATTAAAATGCATAAAATGATTAAAAAATAGGAAAAATGCAAATATTCTGAAATAAAATTCATAAATGCATGAGATATGATCTAAATGGACCATGATATTTTTTGTTCATTTTTAAAATGCATGTAAGTATTTAAAAATGATTTAAATATGCATGAAATGCATTAAAATGCATAAAATGTATGAATTTATTTAATTATGAAAAAATTAAAAAAATAATCAAATAAAAGCCATGGTCCCATCATAAACCAATCAAAGATCTCATAAAAAATTTTGTGGAATTTTTTATCATGGAAAAGTATTTTTTCAAGAATTTACAAGAAAATTAGACAAAAGTTAATTAAATCAAAATTAATTAATCTCCGAATTTATTTGACCAATCAAAACATTTTTAAAAATTCCAGAAAAATTCCACAAAATATTATATACTTAGAAGGACCTATGATATTTTTTTCATAATTTTTGAAAATAGTTTGGACCTAAAATAAAATCAAATGAAAGAAATAAGTAAAAAATGCATGAAAATTCAAATGGACAAATAAGGAAGTGACACCTCACTTCATCCCTAACCTCTAGCAACCCCCCAAAACAGCAAATTCGAACAGCCCAGTCCCCCAACTTCCAAACCTCATATCTCTCTCAATTCTCAACCAAAATTCGTGGTTCAAAGCTCATTTTAAAGATCTCATGGCAAGGAACATCATGCAAGTCGTAAAACATCAAATGATTCATCACACAGTGAGAAATCTGAGCACGAAAATCACAAAAATCATCCTAAATACGGATTTTCAGAACTTTATGTTATGCATTGTACTTCAAAAACAGTTGAAATTATACATCAAACCTAATGTTTGGCCAGCTAACCACGCATACAAATCATCCATTTCATTAAACACAAGCTAGAATTTCAGATTTGAGATTGAAAACATACCTCTTGATTTGGAAAATAAATCCAAATATGCCTCTGGATTTGAAGAGGAAACACTTGAATCTTGCTCTCAGATCTTCAATGGAGTGATAATGATCAAGAAAATCAACTTCAAATGCAGTTTGTAGCAACTTCAAAGTTTGTGAAATTTGGAAAAATGGGGAGTTTTTTTTAGATCTGGAAACGAGAGAGAGAGAGTCCGAATGCACTTGGGGATGCTTCTTATTTATATTTGTGTCAAAATCATGAGGGTAGCTTGGTCTTTGCTTCCAAAAATCCGTTAAGGCAAAAAATCCATAAAAATGGCATCTTTCATGTAGCTTGCGTTTTGCTCTTGTTTATGCTTGCTTTCTTGCGTTTTGATGAGCTGGAAAATGAGTGGAAGCTTGGCTCACGTGATAGAATCCTCAAGCTTGCTACAAAGATACAAAAATCCAAAATGTGCATGAAAGGAATGTGAGCAAAAAATGCTCAAAATGCTTGGCTTTTTAAGGCAAAAAACGTGCTGGCAATGCTTGCTTCGAATCTTGGCATTGTGTATTGAACAAACTTGCACAAACAACTCATAAAATACACAAAATTAAACCACCCAAAAAAATCAGTTTTATACCATCTTTTCTCCATCGAATTTCTCACAAATGGCTTGGGCATTCTTTGGCCTTTTGATACATATCAAAAGTTCATAGCATGAGGATCAAAACAAGTTTTGGTTCACTCAAAATGGATTAAAAATGAGTGAGATATGACCAAAACAAGTTTGGAAAAAACAAGCCATGTACTGAAAATTCTGGGCATGCATGGGCCTGCATGGCGTGCATGGAAAACAATTTCATGACCTCAACTTGTGAGCCTTGTAACTTGCTCAATTCTCAACCAAAATTCGTGGTTCAAAGTTCCATTTAAAGCTCTCATGGCATACTTCAAAATGCACGAAGTGGTTTTCAAAAATTCCATCTAAATCAAAAGATATAAGCCTCAACATTATGCCCACCACCTGTTTGTGGAAATGACTCAATGAAAATGCCCAGAAAATGCTTGCTTGCCCAGCCTTGGTCAAGTCTTGTGCACAAATCTCCTAACTCGAATATCTCTCAAATGGTGCATTTTTGAGAAATTTTACACATTGGAAATCTTGTAGGATTTTTCCAAGCTTTCAGAAATATATGGTATGCAACCATTGGATAAAAATTGAGAAAGTTATGATGTGTCAAAGTTCCATAGGGTGGACACTTAGAAAAAATTTCAAAATTCCAATTTCTTCAAAAACAAGTTAATTCCAATTTCTTCAAATTCTTTGATTCAATGGTGAATTTGGTCATGAAAAATGAAAAATATGATTTTTGAATTGATGGTTGACCAAAAGTCCACTTGGTCAACTCCCGACTTTGACTGATTTTGACCAAAATGACCATTTTGCCCCTTGTGATCAATTGACTTGCTTCCACTCCAAATTGAGCCTCAATATTTCAACCATAGATATCCATCAACATATAGAAACAAGTGAAATCAAGTTTGAATGAAGAACTTGAAGAAATCCTGATTTTACTCAAAACCCTAATTTTGCTCCATGTGTTAGGAGGTGACCAATCAAGCTTCAAAACCTCAAATCTTGTGAATGTAATGGGCAATTCTCTGAACCAAGATAACTTCAATGATAATAAGAAGATAATAATCCAAGAAAATGACTCATCCAAGCTTCAAAATCCACAAAGGACCAAACCCTAATTTCATCGATGAGTGCCACAGATGAATTTCCCACCAATCCTCTTCAAAACTTCAATTCCTGGGGGATCAATGAGACAAATGGAATGTATTGAGGCATAATACACCATTGTGACTTGAAATATCCACAGATATGGCAACTTGAGATTCCCTCAGAAGGGTATGCTAACACAATCAACCTCATTTGCTTGTGAAGGTCTTGAGAACTCAAAAAGCTTGGATCCTATCATGAGATATGAATGCAATGTAATATGATGTTTTATGATGAAACATAAGCCTAAATCAAGAGGGTAAATTTTGGGGTGCAACAGTTGGCAATCTCTAAAATATTCATGTGGAACTCATGAATAGTCTCATCTTCTTTCATCTTCAAATTCTCAAATTTTGTAGTGAGCATTTGAAGTCTTGACATCTTCACCTTGGATGTCCCCTCATGAGTAGTTTTGAGAGTGTCCCAAACATCCTTGGCCAGCTCACATTGATGAACTAGTCTGAAGATATTTCTGTCAATACCATTGAATAGGGCATACAATGCTTTAGAGTTCCCCAGAGCTAGCTCCTCTTCCTCTTTGCTCCATTCTTCCTCAGGTTTCAAGACAACAGTCCCATCTTTCTCAAGCTTGGTGGGATGTTTCCATCCTTTGTCAGCAGCTCTCCAAGCTTTAATATCCACTGATCTTAAAAAGGCAACCATACGTGATTTCCAGTAATCATAATTAGACCCATCCAGAATAGGTGGTCTACCTCCAAATCCTCCTTCCTTATCCATTATGCCAGAAACTATTATCCCTAGATCTCACCCAAAAATAACAGGCAGGGTGCCTGCTCTGATGCCAATTGAAATTTATGGCAGTAGATACTTGATGTCACAGAGAATGTTATGACACAAGATTCGACACTGTTAACAATTCACAAGAAATTTAAACAGAAGAAAGAACACAATAAATTGTTTACCCAGTTCAGTGTATAACTACACCTACATCTGGGGGCTACCAAGCCAGGGAGGAAATTCACTATTAGTAGAATTAATTCATGAATAAACCAACCAGTTTATCTCTTTCACTTAAGACCTACCCAATGCAACTTCAATCTAAGTCCTACTTAGACCTGAGTTCCTACTCACTCCCCCTCAATCACAGCAGTGATATCAACCTATTGATTAATTGAATTGTGAAGACACTCTTCAATAAACAAACTTGATTTTGCTTAAAAGCTTTAATCAAGAGACACAACACTCGTGCTTCAAAGCTTTGAGTGATAAACAACCCTTACAACCAAATCCTAGTCCAAGGCACTTATCAATTGATAATTACTTGGCTCACAAGAGTAACTAGAATTACACAAAATACAACCTGCTAAATCTTCAATACACCCAAGAGGCGCAATGAGTAAGGGTTCTATTCTTATTATAGAAGCGATCAGTAACTTCATTGGGCTTCCATAATAATAGCTAGGGTTCACTTAATTAATCCTAAAGACTTGGTCTTTTAACAACCAAATTAGGTTTAACTAAGATTAACCAATTAGCCACGTGAGCATGTAATCTAAAACATAAAACATAATAAAACAACCAACAAACTTCACGAAAACTCTCCGAAAAGATTCGCAGATAGAATGTCACAGAATGTCATAACATCGGTTATGACATCATCAATCTTCCAATTCCAAAGACAAGATTTAGCTTCCAACCGAATGTACTTAAAACATCCTTCTCATGCAGAATTTATCTTGAACTCTGAATGTCATGACATCAGTCAAGACATTGTCATATCCTAGTTTTACCAAAAATTAATGCCAACATAAAAACACTTACAAACTCCCCCTTTGGCACATTTTTGGCTAAAATAAACTAAGCTATCAGAGTATCCATGCAGCAGAAAATAAAGCCAGTCTAAGCTAATCTAAGCCACAAATTAGCAACAAGGAGAAAGAGACAAAGAAGATTACGTAAGAAAATCACAAATCAGAGCGAAATCTATTATCGTCGCCGCCGTCGTCGTTGTAAGGAGATTTCTGGCGCGGCGGCGATTCCATTTTTTCACCGCCCTTCATCGCTTTCCACCGTCGACAACCCAGATCATCGTTGCACCACCACCATTGTTACCTTCCACAAAGATCGAGACAAAAAATAGAGAAACCTACACGAGATTGTAGAGAGAGCGCAATGGCGACGAAACTCGACAAGAGTTTCGAGAGAGATACAAAGATCCAAACGCATGAAGAAATAACCGCAGATCGAGATCGCGATTGGTGAGAAAGATGAGAGTCTCATGCGAGAGAGAGAGAGAGAGATGGCAATCGCGAAAGAGAAAGATGAATATTCTCGCTTGAGGAAAAGGAAGAATGATACAGGTTGAGTAAACAATTAGGTTTACCCTTTTTTCTTTGTTTAACGCTTTTTTGTTTCATTTTTAAATAATTGTTTTAATTTAATTTTCGATTTTGGTTTAATAATTTGTTTAGAGATAGGACTATGGTAATCCTGATTGCTGATTGGCCCATTTTTAGATTTTATTTGGATAAATCTGCTAATGATTGTGGTTAGAAATTAATTGAGATTCAATTTGATTCTATGTGTGCTCCCCACCAACCTTATGGTGCGCCTCCTGCTTTATCACCATCAGATTTCCATCAGATATTCTTCATAAAGATCTAACGCTCCAAAACACGCACTCACATTGGACATCCCTAGAAGGTGGCACATGGGATCGCACATTGCTTCATTTGGACTTGGGCATTAGTCATTTGGGCCCAACGGAATTCTTTTCTGCACCTCCCAGATCCAGCTTCCAAACAGGCCCAACTCTAAACCCTTTCTCTTATTTTTATTTATTTTTCTTGATTTATATTTTGCTTATTCATTTTAGGCATAGATAAATGTAGAAAAATATGTATTTAAATAATCATATATTTTAAAACATTTTAGTTTAATATTATTAATTAAATTATTAATTAATTTTATTAAATAAAAATGATTTATTTTAAATAGTTATTTAATTTGATTTGGCCGTGTATTATGTGCTTAATCATTTACTTGCCTCTCGAATGCTTGTATGGATTATTCACAAATGTACAGTCTACACACTTGATGTGATTAACTCCATTTTCTCCTTTTAACTCATATGTCAAAATTCCTAAAGGGTTCAATAGTTGAGAATGAGCATGGTCGTTCTCATAAGATTAATCGAAGCCCTAGCTTGCATCGATGAATCATAATCTGAATAAATCTTGGTCCATATACCAATTGTCCATGCACAAGGGTCTCATCGTTGAGGATAGGAGCACCTATTCTCACGATATTAGTCAAGTCCATATACTTGGTTAATCATGACCCGAATTAATTTCTCTTGGTCCAGATACCAAATCTCTTAAAACACTTTCAAAGTAATTAATTAATTGAATTTGTTCTCCAAAATGAATTTCACAAAACTTGGATGATATTTGTTTAAGTCGTTGGATGATAGCCCAATGATTTAAATAAATTCAAAAGTCTTTAGGTTATTGGATGGTAGCCCAATAACCTAAATACTTCTATCCACGTCAAAATAGAATTTTCTCAAACTTGGATGGTATTTGTTTAAGTCATTGGATGATATCCCAATGGTTTAAACAAATTTAAAGTCTTTAGGTTATTGGATGGTAGCCCAATTAGCTAAATGCTTTTATCCACTTAAAAAAATTCAATAACGTGAACCCGGTTTTCACATCACATGTTTTCTTAAAGTTTTTGGGATGATAGATGATTGGATGAGTTCTCTCATCCAATTTCTAGTATTTGAATCATTAGATGATAATGTTTCGGTACTTTTTACACACTTAAAATTAATTCAACTCATTTCTTTGCTCATGCGCGATCATCAAACTCTTTTCATAAAAAGAGCGTGCATTAGCCATCTCAAACACGAACAAAGACTTAGCCTCTCATACGAGCTAAACAAGTCGAGGTTCAAGCATTTGAAATTTCTAAAGCACCATTTTTTCTTCTAAAATAACACAACAAACTTGGAAAATTTTAAGAGGAACTACAAAACTCTAACTTTCCTATTACACGAGGGAGTACGTAGGCACAGGATGCAATGTCTTTGGCGAGTTCAAAAACCCATAAATAAAGATCCTTTTTTTTTCTCCTTTCTTAACTTAGAAGTTAGCAAAATTCTTTAAACACACTTAAACACACACAAACTAAATGATTCCCATCGAGTACGATGGATGTGAGGGGTTCTATTACCTTTCCCTTGTATAACCGACTCCCGAGTCCATATCTCTCGGTCTCGTAGACCATCTTATCCTTCATTCGTGGGTTTTATCTATATTTACCTGTTCTTTTGGAACAAATAAAATTAGGTGGCGACTTCATTGTTTTAAATATAATAGTCAATTTTTTCTAGTTATTACACCTCCCCTTACTACAAATTCACAAGCAATATGGAGAAAACATATGGATGATAGTAACCACAAAATGGTGGGAGTACTGGCACGTGAAATGAGTATAATTTTCAATCCTTTAATTCAAGATGCCACTCAGACAAACTTACAAAATGCCCAGACAAACCAGCAAATGATAGCGCAAATGGGAAGAATAGCAGATTTCTTCGGGGCTTCTAGGGAATCAGTTCGACCACCCCATCATGAATGGATAAGTGAAAATCAGGGTTTAGTTTTTCAAGAAGTACCTAGAATTAGCCAAGCTCAACCACTCATACAAAATGATGATTGAGTCAATTAGGGAATACGTGTCGAACAACCTAGAGTCCAACAAACAATCCTCAGGAATGAACCACATAGAGTTCTTATAGTGAATCGAAACCAAGATGTTGAAGAAGTACTCTATGGGGTTCGACAAGACAACATGATGGGAAATGATAATTTGGCTGATATGGTCGAACGAATCATGGCACGAAATGGGGTGAACGTTGGGCTTCGACGGCCAAAATATATACCCCCTCTATTAGAATATATTTTGCAAACTGGATTTCCTAGGGGTTGGAAGGTCCCAAAGTTCACAAAATTCTCTGATGACACTAGCGAATCAACAGTCAAACACATAGCCATGTATCTTACTGAGGCCGGGGACTTAGCCAACAATGAAAATTTGAGAATAAATATTTCCCTAGTACTCTAACAAAAAATGATTTCAGTTGGTTCACTACCCTTGCAGTGAATTCAATCCAAGATTGGATGCGTTTAGAAAGGTTATGTCATGAACAGTTTTGTGTGGGTCAGTCGAAGATAAGTTTAAGCGAATTGGCCAACGTCAAACATAAGTTCAGTGAACCAGTGGATGACTACCTCAATAGATTTCGTTTATTAAAGGCAAGGTGCTTCACATAAGTGCTTGAACATGAACTTGTTGAGATGGATGCAAGGGGATTAGATTTTATTAATTAGAAAGAAGATAGATCCTCATTACTTGAGGGATATGGCACAATTAGCAGACATGGTTCAAAAAGTGGAACGTTTAAAAATTGAAAAGGCTAGAGCAAATAAGAGCCATAGAAAAGAGATATTGGCTTATGTTGAAGCCAATTTAGATGAACAAGAAACTCACAATGATTGTTCAAATTTCGAAGATTTCGAAATAGATCTGATTGAATTAAAATAATGTTCAGCATATCCTTGTAAAGTGTTAACGCCTTCAAATGGAATGAATCATGTCGAACTAGAAAAGAATGATAAATTTCCAAAGAAAATATACACTTTCGATGTAACAAAGTGTGATGAAATTTTTGACTTATTAGTAAAAGATGGCCAAATGATAGTCTCACCTAGTGCAAAAATTCCTCCACTAGATCAACGAAAGAAAATAGGTTTTTGTAAGTGCCATAACTTTCTACGACATAAGACCTCACAATGCTTTCTTTTTAGGGATCTAATTCAAAATGCTATTAAAAAGGGAAGGCTGAAGTTTGACGAGAAATCCAAGACTCACGTGAAGGTTGATGTTGACCCATTGCAGGTGGCTGAGACTAACTACGCTGAACTTGTCAATATCAACATGGTGGATGTTGCTGATTTTGATTTGAAACAACACCCTGAGAACAGAGTTGTTGAAGGCTCTGTGACGGGTGTCGAAGAAGAAGAGGCTATTGTTGGCCTCATCAATACAAAAGAGGCTATTGATGGCTTCATTAATACAAAAGAGGCTGATGATGGTCATATCAATACAAAAGAGGGTGTTGAGGACCTCACTAACAATGTTGCTGAAGATGTGGCTGCAGGTGTCGAAATGCCAAAGAGTGTTAACCAAAGCACCCAGGAGAAGTTCTTTCCAGATGCTGTAAAATCAAATGTCACTGAGGGCCTTACACTCTAATTCGGAAAGATGGAGATTGTTGATGGTCCTAGTCTTGACATCAACATGGTGGATCTGAATCAACCTGCTCCTAAAATGGAGTAAGTTAAGAGGTGCCTTAGGAGGGAGGATGAACAAATGAAGAATTCTTATCCTAAGGATGGTGAGAGCTTGTTTGACTATCTAGTGCACTGGAACAAGTAGAATGTGTTAGACGATGTGACGAATCTAGAAGGAGGGTTGAATAGATCGCTTTGGAAATTTTGCGCTTTTTGTAAACTTGTTTTTATTAGAGAGAGACAACCCTGAATTTAATCATCTAAACTTTACGTATTGGAAAGATCAGATATGCGAATCGATTTGATGAAAATGATGAGAATAAAATCACAACTAAAATTTAATATGATGAATCGCTTTAGCAAGTTCAACAAGGTGTAATTTATTACCGATTAGTTGCGAAGAAGATAAAGCTAATTTGTGAGTTGTAAATTCACCAAACACTTGGTGTACGTACTACACAAGGTTTGGTTATACTCAAATTGTAGTGATTATAGCAATTCAAATGAATGCTAGATGTGTTGTAAAATTTAGTTTGTCACTACAATTATTTTGTATGAATGAGAAAAATTTATAACTCACAAATTCAAGCAAATAGAAATAAAATGCGGAAAATAAAATGGACACAATATTTGTTAAGGCAGTTCACCTTGTCGTCCTCGCATGGGCTACTCTGCCCCTAATTCTAGAATCTAGAATTAGGATTATGAAATTAATTTTGAAAAGTTTGTAAGAGAAGATACAATCACCACAATTCAAAGTAACTTGATGAATCTTATATGTTGCACTCCTCTTCCCTTGATTCCAGATGAATCAAGTATGCCAAATCTTGAACAAAATCCCCTTCTTCCTTGAATGATTTTGAACCCTAGAAATTGGCCCCAAATATTTCTTCATAATCCTCCAGTTACTGCTACCCGATTGAACAACTCGCGTTCTTCCAATCCCTTAGCTCGACTGAATTCAATGAAGCAAAGACTTGTGACAAAAACACCCAATTTTGGAGGAGAAAACCACAATGGTTTTATTCAAGAAAAAACCCACAAAATCTCTCCCCAAATCTGAAATTCACACTTTCAATTCGGACGTTATCAACTAAATCCCAAAAACTTGATCAACAAAAATGATTGTGTGTAATTTTTGATGGTTGATGAGAGGTTGAAGATGAAGAGAGCTCTTGTGTCAATATTTAATTTTTTCTTGTTCTCATGAAAAATAGAAGCCAAAAACATATATATGTGATCTCAATGATAGAATAACATAGTAGAAAAATTGAGAAAAATTAGTGAACCGACTCATGCAGGATGCGTAGAAGGCGTGCGCCTTCCTGAGCTGACTCATGTCTTGTGAAAAATAGGGTATGAGCCGACTCATTGCTTTATAAGCTGACTCATGTTTTCCTAGAATGATGAGTCGATGCATAGAGAAGGTGTGCGCCTTCTCGGACGTTGTCAAACCAAAATCTTCTTTTCATGAGCCGACCTAAGGATCCATGAGTCGGCTCATGCAGACTGTTGTGAGAAAGTTGCTTATTTTTTATTTTCCTCACTTGCACCAGTTTGAAGCATGATATATTTGCACAGGTAGGTTTTTGACAAGCATTAAAACACTGTTCTTTCACCTTTGCCCTCACATACTCCCCCTTTTTGATCATGGCAAAAACCGCAAATATGAAACCATGTAATCGTCTCAGTAATTACGAATCATCCAACCATCCTCCCCCTGAGATATTGCATATTTCTGCTGTGTATTCCTTCTCCCCCTTTGACAACATCAAAAAGAAACAAGGACATGGATTAAGAGAACCATAAGAAATGTAGAATAACCAATATTTTTCAACTTTGTAAAATGAACACAGACTAACATACACACTGTAATACGGTGGGAGAACTGACTTGTTTGTTTTGCGTTTTATCGCAAATGTTGCGGGTAGCAAGAGTCATCACCGACTTTTCTTTTATCCAATTAAGGGAAGGCGAAAAGAACAGGAAAAGACCTTCGTTAGATTCTGAGTACGGGAGGCAGTTATGAAAAGGGAAGGTATTAGCACCCTTTCTATCCGTAGTTATCTACGGGCTCTTAATTGCTTTAGCTCACTTTATAAATTGCTTTCAGTGTGTGTGTTTGAAAAGATGTTTTTTTGAAAAGGCATTTCTCTATGACTTCGTAATGATTCTCGCTGGAATGTATACGAAGTGTTTGGAAATGTTTTGTTTTGGAAAAGTGTTTTACTTTGTAATGATTCACGCTGGAATGTATACAAAGTGTTTGAAAAGTTTTTGAAAATAGTGTGAGGTTTAAAAAGTGTTTTTATAGAGCAAGCAATTAAGAGTCTATTACCTACTCAGAATGGTCGTTTCCATGTTATTTTGCTTTCCTTTAGGGTAGCGCTATCCATACCATTATTTGGTTGGTAACTCTATCCGTTAGATGTAAATGGATATTCGAAGGGTTATCGTATGTAAGGATACCTTAGCACATTTGAAGGGACGATCATCACTTTTTGTAGGCAACAATCGAGGGACGGGATCATGTATTCGTAGGCAACAATAGAGGATCATCGAGGGACTATGATCTTTGATTTGAAGGGACTGTGATGATATTATTCGTGAGCGTATTAGCTAAGATATCCCTACGTTCAAGGGATATGACCATGTTTCAAAAGGAAACAAGAGAGGATACACCCTAAGGGGTGTGCAAGTGTGAAGAGTGTGTTGTATTCAAATATTTATCTTGTATTTAGGAGTGATCTATGTTGTTTGATTTAATCTTGCCATACACGCCTAATTACTAGCAGTTAAATATGTACAGAAATTAAAGTGCGGAAAGTAAATCCTACGCTATTACATGGCTTTGGGGAAGATACATAATAGGAGTGCAAAAAGTAAAGGCATAAATGTAAAGGTGCGGAAAGTAAATCCTACGCTATTACATGATAAAAATTGGCGACCTATACATCCTTTCTAGAATTTAAATGCGGATTAAGAAATAGATAATCAAAATAATAAGAAAATGTTAGTAAATTGTTTTAGAAATTAGTGGAAAAAGGTTTCAGGTTAGTAATCCTAATTACTAGAAAAAAGATTATTTTTTTGGAGTTTTTGCGATTGATTTTAAAGAAAAACCTAATTCTAATTAATTAGTATTTAATTAGAAAAATGATTTAAATATGAAAAGAAAATGTTTTTGTATCAAAATTAAATAAAGGTTTTTGAAACCTAAATCTAAAATTAAACATTTTTTAGATTTTTAGAAAATAGTTTAATAGATAATTGAAAAGAAAATAAATTAGTTAAGAAAATTAAAAAGGAAAATAAATGATTTTTTTGTGTTTTTGTCAGAACTTCTGACTCTGTTCGTCCCAGAACTTCTGGCTCACTCTTTCCAGAACTTTTGGAAATTGGGTCATCGTTCCTTGCGAGAACTTCTGGGAACTGTTCCTTCCAGAACTTTTGGAAACCTGTATGGAAGTTCCTTCCAAAACTTCTGGAAGTCGTTCCTTCCAAAACCTCTAGAAACTGCTCCTTCCAGAACTTCTGGAACCTGTATGGAAGTTCCTTCCAGAACTTCTGGAGGCCTGTATGGAAGTTCCTTCCAGAACTTCTGGAAACCTGTTTTTCAGAACTTCTGGAGGCCTGTATGGAATTTCCTTCCAGAACTTCTGGAAACCTATTTTCCAGAACTTCTGGAGGTTGTATATGTTACCTGCGTAAATCAGAAAGATGTTAGAAAAAGTGAGGAAAAGAAAGGGGTGGCGCTGGGGATCGAACCCCAGACCCCTTGGATTTTACCAACGCGCGCTTGCCAACTGAGCTGAGTAGCTTTGTTTTCTATGAAATACAACCATTTGGTTACAATTGTTAACGCATTTTATTTTGAATCATCAAACAAAGTCACGCGTGGGCCCCCTGCCGCATGAACAGATGAATCAGATCACGCCACGCCTAGGGCCAAAAGCCTTCGCCAGTCAAATGAGTCAGCGACGTCGGAGCAAAGCTCCGATTGTCTTCTCTGGCTGCCTCAAAACCTAAACCTGGATAATAACAAAAATTGGAGTATGAGGTTAAGCCTACCCCCCTAAATTGACCCCTGTGAGTTCAATGGTGGTGTCAGTTTAGCCTGAAATGGCCTAGAACATGTGGTACGAAGCTTCTCCGATCCAAAGCCCTAAGAATGGCAGATTGTGTTTTGGCCATTAGAGCTCATCAACGATTGCCCAGATCTATTCTATGACATCTCATAAACATATTAGAACGGTTAGTTTCGAGTAAAACACGTTAAAAAACAGAATACGAAATCAAGGAAAATATGCAATCGGAGGATCATAGTATGCACGTTTCAGCATGTTATGGCCATGGATAATGATGTGTACTTACTCAAACTTACCCCAAGAGCACGATGGAGTGCTTGAAAGTGATTGAAAGTGGATGGAATTTGAAATTCGAGTTTGCAAATTTCTTGAGATTTTTGTGAGCTTTAGGGTTGGTTCTTGAGGCTAGGGTTTCATCTTTTTTCGTCTCCTTGGCTTCTGGTCTTGTAATGTATATATAGAGAAAAAGATTTGATCAACAATAATGAGGAAATATATTGCTTTGAATACAAGAATATTCCCTTTGAAATTTTATCCAATATTTCCCAAAATGTCTCAATATTGCCTTAAACTCTTGTGCATGAAATTGACAGCTTGTGATGGGCTTCCTCGGTCCTCAAGACAAGTAGAAACCAAGCCTAACTTGTATTATCAATTACCTTTACATTTTATTTAATTAAATTTGAATTTTAGCCATTTAATTCAAAAATAAATCAAATAAATAGGAAGAAGGCGTGGTAATGAGGGTGGATGTCATGGATAATGTCAAGATCAAGTTTGGATCATGAAAACTTAGGCCCATTTGGAAAATATTTGCATTTGCTAGGTATTTTCCCTTGTGCACCTCCTCAAAAATGTCAAACTTGCACAATTTGTATCTTGCTCAATTTTCAACATTTTTGAGTTTTCTTGGACTTTTTAGAAATCTCAAGATGTCCTCTAAACACTCCTTTTGGTTTCATCTTCATTGTAGTTTCCATGTTCATGAACGCTTCTTTGCAAGAAGATGACTTTTTGTTGACTTTCAAAAGGACTTGTAATATTTTGATCCATAACTTCCAAATGAAGCATTTTTTGCCAAAGCCTGTGAGACATGAAGTTGTAGAGAATTGAATTCCCTTCAAAATGAGATTTGCTGGAAAAATTTCTGATAAAGTATGTGGAAGTTATGCCTGGTTAAAGTTCTGTTGACTTTTGTTTGAAAAACCCTAATTTAGAATCTTTGACTTTTGATCAAATCTTGACTTTTCTTGAGGAATCATGATCAAACCTTGATCAAATGATGAATATTACTTCAAAGTATTGATGTTGACAAAAAATTATGAAATTTGACCGTATGTTGACCACAACTAACTTTTTGTCCAATATAGTTGATTTTCAACCATTTGAGCAATTGGATAAGCAAATTTGACTTGTAAGGCTTGAAACTTAACATGGTGATCCCTTGAAACATATGATGAGGTATGATGACCACTTGAAGCATTGGAAATCCATTTTGACTTGAGAGGAGCAAAACCCTAGTTTGGATTGATTGCTTAGAAGAGGGTTTGTCTAGTTAACCCTTGTGAAATCCTTAAGTATGGAGATGTGAATTGTCTTGAGAAGTAGGAGGCAAAATTTTGGGGTATGACAGTTGCCCCTGTTCAATCTTCTTGTACCGTAAGGGTTAGATTGGTATGCTTGCCTTTCGTGACCTGTAGGTAGAAAATGATTGAACACTCGAGTACACCTGAAAATTTGCACTCGCTGTTGTATGGAATGGGATCTTCAGTTGACGATGCGCTGGAATGGGCTTATAGATGCCATTTGGAGAAGCTGATGCTGGGGAGTGAGTCGTACGTTAGAGTCTGTGTTCTTCTTTTGGATGAAAGAAATATCGGAGATGGGCTTAAAGATGTCATCTGGGGCGGTTGATAATAAGAGAGAGTCAGAATAAACCTTTGTCTTTTTCTGAGATGAACAATTTCTCAGAATGTAGATAGTTTTCCCGTCTTGTTTCGGGTATTAATATTTGACCTTCCATTTGGAAAATGGCTTTTACTTGCTGGGCAAATAAATCTTGATAGGATATGGTTAGTTCTATGCAGATTATGATGCATGTGAGCATATGACAATGTTCGTGAATGATATATGCACAAGTTATGATTTTTATGAATAATGTATGAATGTAAATGTTGTGGTATTTCAAAACATATCCATCTTGAAGTAGATAGGAACACTCTACTGGAGATCTTTAATTTCTGCTTGGGGATGAAGTTGTTGAAAACCCTGATTGGGGAATATGAGAGATGTGATTCCTCCGATGCACTACCTGACCAAGTTTCGAGTCTGGTTATTGCTGTTGTTGGGGGAACGATAATCATTTGAGAGATACTCATATGAGGATGAATATCTTGTGTATAGACCCTGCTGGGGGACGATGTGATATGGAATAACCTATTACTGCTTCGAGACTGATGTAATTTGTTGTTGTGTTACTGCTCGGGGACCAATGTAACATGATGACTTGAAAATGTATATAAGTATGATAGGATCACTGCTCGGGGACTGACGTGATGAAATCTATAGGATCACTACTCGGGGACTAACGTGATGATGATGTTGAAGTTGATGAAGCTGATAGGATCACTTAACGTGATGAAGTTGATAGGATCACCGCTCGGGGACTAACATGATGAAGTTGAAGTTGGTAGGATCACTGCTCGGGGACTAACATGATGAAATTAATAGGATCACTGCTCGGGGACTAATGCGATTAAGTTGAAGTTGATAGGATCACCACTCGGGGACTAACGTGATGAAGTTGATATGATCACTGCTCGGGGACTAACGTGATGAAGTTGATAGGATCACTGCTCGGGGACTAACGTGATGAACTTGAAAGGATCACTGCTCGGGGACTAACGTGATGAAGTTGAAAGGATTACTGCTCGGGGACTAACGTGATGAAGTTGATATGATCACTATTCGGGGACTAACATGATGAAGTTGAAAGGATCACTGCTCGAGGACTAACATGATGAAATTGATATGATCACTGCTCGGGGACTAACATGATGAAGTTGATAGGATCACTGATCGGGGACTGATGTGATGAAGTTGATGGGATCACTGCTTGGGGACTAACGTGATGATGTTGAAGGATCACTGCTCGGGGACTAACGTGATGAAGTTGATAGGATCACTACTCAGGGATTAATGTGATGAATGTAGAGGATCACTGCTCGGGGACTAACGTGATGAAGTTGATAGGATAACTGCTCGGGGACCAACGTGATGAAGTTGATAGAATCACTGCTCGGGGACTAACGTGATGAAGATGATAGGATCACTGCTCGAGGACTAACATGACGAAGTTGATAGGATCACTGCTCGGGGACTAACATGATGAAGATGATATGATAACTGCTCGGGGACTAACATGATGAAGTTGATAGGATCATTTCTCGGGGACCAACGTGATGAAGTTGATAGGATCACTGCTCGGGGACTAACATGATGAAGATGATAGGATCACTGCTTGGGGACTAACATGATGAAGTTGATAGGATCACTGCTCGGGGACTAACATGATGAAGATGATAGGATCACTTCTCGGGGACTAACGTGATGAAGTTGATAGGATCACTACTCAGGGACTAATGTGATGAAGATAATAGGATCACTGCTCGGGGACTAACATGATGAGGTTGAAGTTGATAGGATCACTGCTCGGGGACTAACATGATGAAGTTGATAGGATCACTACTCGAGGACTAATGTGATGAAGTTGATAGGAACACCGCTCAGGGACTAACGTGATGAAGATGAATTATTGGAACACTGTCGGGAGGAGATGATAATGTAATGCTTCGTTGGAGAAGATTTGTCCTTGTAGGGAGAACGAGGGCTCTGTGGGGATTGTAGAGATTACTCTATGGGAATACTTGTGTGAAACTGACTCTGTGGGGAGGTGTTGGTGTCTTTAGTCGTCATCTCAATCACTAGAGCCTGTAGTGACTGGACTGATATTTACCATTCAAACTTGAAGCTGATAACAATGTGGTCTGTAAGTAGGTGATCTGGACGAGACATAGTCGTACGCTTAAATCCCTAACTTTTGCCTAGACCGCCCTTTCGGGTTTATAGTCTACCGGGATACCCTTTTTTGCCCAAGCTGCCTTTTCAAGTTTTCGACTTGCCGGGTGTACATTTTTTGTATATATGTCCTTAATTTTTGCCTGAACCCTTTTGGTTCGTCAGGACACCCTTATTTTTGCCTAGGCCAGTCGACCTAGCGGGTCTCGTTTATGCGTAGTATTTTCTAACTATGTCCGCTTTCATAGGGTGCAGGAAATCTTCGTCGTCCATGGTGGTGAGTGTTGTAGCACTGTCGGAATATGCCCCTTTATATGTGGGAGTTTATCTACCTCTGGGATCAATATCCTGGTGTACTTGACGCTTGAAGTTATTGGTGAACCACTGGATTTAGAAATGCTGATAGTCTTGACCTTCTCAAGTAGTTTTCTGAGGAATGTTATGGGAGAATGATACTGACATCATCTGATACTACTGGAATAGATGAGTAACTCAATGACTTTTGCTGAAACTTATGATCAATGTAACATGCCTCAAGTGATTCAAATGTAAGCTATGCCCCTGACTATTCAACGCTTTTGAGAGATTCTCTGAATCTTGACCTGATTGCCCCAGATGAATTGGATGATAGCATGTCATGCCCCTTGATTGGAAAGGCTTTTTACTAGAGATATCTTTATCTATAGTAATTTTGTCCATTGGGAGGACCTTCATTCATTGAATATTCGTCATGCGAAATCCTCTGTTGTCAAACATTTAGTCATATGCAAATAGTGGTATTAAAATGCAAAGCTCATGTCTGTCTTGAAGTTTATAAAAATGTATTTTTTAGTAAAACAAAATTTGTAAGAATAATGATATCAACTCAGGAATTATAGTAAGCCTTACAGGAGTCAGGATACCTTTTTATAATAGTACGCTTTCGAACTAACCATGCTTTAGTTAGGACTTTTAAGGGTTATAACGTGGCTCGGTTCACGGTTTAAGAAACAAACGATAATGGCTCAAAATTTATTTGTACCCAACCCAATCTCTGTGATGTTCTCCAATCCTATGTTCAGTTAATTGTGCATCCTTAAGTCCCAATAGAATTTGGAATTGCAACCCTTATATTTGTGATGGTTCAGAAACCGGAAGTTTATTTGAAAAGACAATCATTATTTTTGTAGCATTTTTCTTTTGTTGAGGGTTTGTAGTGACCTCTTTTTTTGACTTTGTTATCCCCTAAATTTTTCCTAAACTGTTTCTTTTGAGATTACAGTCAACAGAATGTCTCATTTTTCCTTAAGTCTCCTTCATAGGCTTTTGACATAGCGAGCTTTTCTTTTGATAGATATTGACTGTCTGACTTAATGATTACAGGGAACCATCACCGGTTTTTGACTTAGAAGGATATCTTCGACATTACTCATCGTGATTGACTGCACATTTAGATTAACTAAGAAACTACCTTGCCCCAGGTCATGATTAAGGGTTTCAATTTGTGTAAAAAAGAAAAACTTCTACTTATTAGGCTCAAAGGGGTTGACTAGGGATTAACTTCCTTATATCTCCACTGTTTAGGAATTGAAACAAGGCATGTACATCGTCAGCACAGTATGTTCAAAAGCATACTGTAAGAAATTATGGTATCGTCTTCGTCATCCTCCCTTTAAAGGCTTACCGCTTTAACCAGAGTTGAATATCACAAAATTTAAATATAGTGAAACAAATGGATTATTTCAAGACAGACATGTGCAATGTATTGATGTGAAAAGCCAAAGTTTGACATAAGGATAAACGTTCAAGAAAACAAAAGAAATTACAACTAAAAATTCAAATGAATGAAAGCTTCTCCGCCCAAACTCGTCAATTTTGATTGCATGCCTTGTAGTTTCGATATTTGATGGATGGTAGAAAAACTCAATCTGATCTTGCGTGAACTTGAGAACTCTTTCGTCAATCAGGTCCTGAATCCTGTTCTTCAGGGCCCAACAATTGTTGGTGTCGTGCCCTGGGCTGTTGGAGTGGTATGCACACCTTGCATTAGGATTATGCTTTGGAGGAAGTGTTGATGTGTTAAGGAGGATCCCTCAAAGTAATGAACTCTTCTTTCAACATGTGTTGTAGTGCTTGAGATAACGACATGTTGATTTTCGCAAATTGTCTTCTCGGTGTATCTTGCGTATGCCGATTACTTTGTTGTTGTTGTTGGCAAAGCAGTGTGAACTTGTCTCTTTCTTCTGAACAAGTCAGCTTTTGTCTCATTGGAGGTTGGTTGATGTTTGGATCCCCAACTCTAGCGGTTCATCTCATTCGGTTGTCTTCGAAATTGAGAAGCTCATTGGTGAAGACTCTCAATTCTTCTTGCCCCGGGCTAAGTTTTGGATAAGAGCCATCTGACCAATCATCTGGATTCTCATCTCTGCTATCTCAGCTTGCATTTGTTCAAATCGGCCATCCTTGTTGTCTTCAAGATTATTATTAGTAATGAGCTCTTTCAAATCTTCCTGACCTTGAGCTAAGCTGGTGAACATTTACTGGACTTAAGGGTTCTGAGCCTGGAGGTCTTTGACAGCCTGTTCGAGAGCCATTTCTGCTGAAATAAACAGCAAGAGAATAAGAAATCCGGTCTTGAATGTACCTGTTATGAAATGTTATGCTATGATGTGCGAAGTTATACAATGCAATGTTTTCAAGGACCTTAGGAATTTAAATTTGTTAAACAAGCACAAATAAACTTTTTATTAGTTTATTTTTAGAAAGTATAAAAAGAAATTCCTAGAGCTTAGTGTCATACCCCAAAATTTGCCCTCCATCTTCTCAAGACATTCCATACATCTATACTCAAAGATTCCTCAAGAGTTGATCAAACAAACTCTCTCCTAGACAATCAACCCAAACTAGGGTTTGGTATCTCTCAGACCAAGATGGACTTCCAACATCTCCAATGATCATCATGCCTCCTCATATGCTTTAAAGATTCTCCATGTCAAGTTTCAAGCCTCACAGATCAAATTTCCTCAGACAATTGCTCAGATGGTTGAGAATCAATTGTATTGGACAAAAAGTCAACTGTGGTCAACATACAGTCAAACTTCATAATTTTTTGTCAACATCCTCATTTTGAAGTTACATTCATCATTTGATCAAGGGTTGATCATGATTCATCAAGAAAACTCAAGATTTGCCCAAAAGTCAAACTTTCTAAATTAGGGTTTCTAGGTGAAAAGTGAACTGAACTTTGACTGATCATAACTTTCTCATACTTTCTCAAACATTTTTCCACCACCTCTTGTTTTGAAGGAAATTCAATTCTCTACAACTTCATGTCTCACAAGAATGTTCAAAAAATGCTTCATTTGAGAGGTATGGCTCAAAACATTACAGGTCCTTTTCAAAGCAACAAAAAGTCAACTTTTTGTTTTGAAGATATATTGAGCATGGAAACTCCAATTGAGATGAGACCAAAACGGTTGGTTAGAGGACTCTTAGAGCTTTCCAAAAAGTCCAAGAACACTCAAAAATGTGGAAAATTGAGCAAGATACACTATTCAGAAGTTGGGCAATTTTGGACAATTGCACAAAAGGACATTTTGGTCAAAATGCAAAATTCTCCAAATGGGCCTATAATCTTTTGATCCAAACTTGTTCATGACATTATTTTTGACCCATAAATGCTTGGCCATGACAATTTTCTATTTTATTGATTTATTTTTGAATTTTAAACCATTTAATTCAAAATTAAATTATATAAAATATGAAAACAAGATATTTTTTCAAGATGATTGGATTTTGATCAAACTTGAGGTCCAAGGAAGCCCAATACACTTGCCAATTTCGTGATTTGCTTGCACATGGAAGGAAAATCAGATTTTCAAGAAAATTTGATTTGTTTTAAAGAGAAAATATTGCACATTCATTACTCAATCTTTTTTCACTCTCTTTGCCATCCTAATTTACTCTATAAATACCAAGCAATATGCATAGCACAAGACGAAACCCTAGCCAAAAACACAACCCTTATTTTGTCAAAATTTTTCAAGAATTATCCAAAATCGTGTTTGAATTTTCAGCCACTTTCAGCCCTCAAAAATCATTCCATCGTGTTCAGAGGGTAAGTTTGAGTAAGAATGCATTATTGTCATTGATCAAACCATCCAGAATCGATGCATATACATCCATACATATTCAAACCTTTTTGATTTTTGCATATTATTATTCTGCGTGTGTAAATCGATTCTAATGTTTTCATTGTGCTCATGAGGTTCCATGGACAAGATCTGGGCAATCGTTTGTGAGTTTGGACGTTAAAATCGCGTTTTGCCATACTTAGGGTTTCCAAACTGATGAGCTTCGAACTGGCTTGTGCAAGCATTTTTAGCTGAAACTAACACCACCATCGTGTTCGCCATGGTCGATTTAGGGGGATAAGGTCCTTCTTTCTTGTTTATTGCTCGTATTTTGCAGGTTAGGGAAATCGAGCAGCCAGAGAAGACGACCGGAGCTAGGGCTCCGACGTCGCTGACTCGTTTGACCAGCGAGCTGCATCCGTGGCAAGATAACGCGTTCTGATTCGCTCATTCCATCCAACGGGGACCCCACCGGCTGACTGTGTCTTGACTTCATCAGACAGCGACGCGTGTACACTCATGATCTCACGTTTTCATTCCATGACAACAAGTGCAAGCTGGCGTAGTGGTAAAGGCTCTCACTGTGCAAAGATGCTCCAAAAGGTCTCCAGTTCGAACCTCACAGGGACCTGGTTTTGTTTTCTTTTTACAAACTTCATGATTTTCAATTATTTTCTATTTTCTAATTTATTTAATATTTTTGCATTCATTTTAATTCTTTTCAATATTTTTATTCATGCATTAAAAATCATCAAAAATTATTTTTCTTTTTACATTATTTCCAAAAAATCTTTATTTAATTTATAAAATTAAAAAATATTATTTTGCATGCATATTTTATTTTATTCATAATTTAGCATTTAAATCACATTTAATTAGTTTTTAATTATTTAAATGCATCCAAAAAATCCCAAAAAATTATTTTAGCATATTTATGTTATTTCTAGCATGTCATATTTTTCTCATCCAAAAATTTGTATTTTTACTAACGTTTTTCTCTTATTCGATTCTTCTCGTATTTTCCGATTTCTCATTCTTTTACAGGTTATTCCGTTTCAGACGATTTCTCTTATCGTTTTCCTTTTTCATTAATGTAACTGTTCACGGGATGTAATAGTTTTAATTAGGCTTTTTATTTTCCGCAAGTTTAAATTATGTATCTGCCCCAAAGTCATGTAATAGCGTAGGACATTTATCTTTCCGCATCTTTACATTCCCGCATTTTAATTTCTGCACCCTATAAATTGCTAGTAATTAGGCGTGTATGGCAAGATAAAATTGAACATAGCCCACTAATTTTCAAGATAACATATATCTGAATCAACACACTCTTTTCACACATGCACCCCTTAGGGTAATTCTCTCTCGTTGCCTTACGAATTCAAAATGGTCATGTCCCTCAAACGTAGAGGTATTCTAGCACCGTTGCCTTCAAAACAAATCATCATAGTCCCTTCGATACAAAGATCATAAGACCCACGATGTCGCCTCCGAATACACGATCTTGACCCTCGATTGTCGCCTACGAAAATTGATGATAGTCCCTTCGAATGTGCTAGGATACTTCCTACAAGTTGCCTTCTATGACCATCCGATGTCCCTTCGAATGTCCTGCTTACATGCAACGAATGGAGTTACCTACCAACTAATGGTATGGATAGCACTATTCTAAAGGAATGTAAAACAATACGAAAATGACCAATTCTGAGTAGGTAATAAGACTTTTAGTTGCTTGCTCTATCAAAATACTTTTTTACACCACACACTTTTTGTCAAAGTTCAAACTCTTTTCAAACGAAACATTTCCGAACACTTTGTATACATTCCTACATGAATCATTACAAAGTCAAAGCGAAATGCCTTTTCAAAACATTTTCAAACACAGAGAAAGCAATCTTTAAAGTGATCTAAGAGCAACTAAGAGCCCGTAGATAACTACGGATGGAAAGGGGTGCCAATACCTTCCCTTTTCATAACCATTCTCCCGTACTCAGAATCTAACGAAGGTCTTTTTCTACTTTTACCTTCCTTAATTGGATAAAAATAAAAGTCGGTGGCGACTCTTGCTATCCGCACATTTGCGATCTGAAACACATAAAGTCGGTTCAGTACAAATGGCGACTCTGGGAAAACACCTAAAGAGAATTATCTTAGGGATTTCTAGATAACTTTTACTGCTTTCTGTTTGATTTGATTGCTTTATCTTTAAAGGGTTGCTTGGGTATTATATTGTTGGGGGATCCTACACCCGGATCCGGGTTTCCTTTTAGGTAAGTAGCAATAAATCGTCGCGACCGTTAGACGTATATCAAAACGGTCAACATGATGGCTACGTTAGCGTGACACTTTGGATGTCCTGATACTCTTCATTCCCAAGTTAAGGATAATATTTGGCTTCTACGTGGTGTCATCAAGCGCTAACTAAACTTTTAGAACCTTAATTGACCCATCTTAGCCATTAGAAGGTAGTGAGATGGCCGACTTTGGTGCAGACTAAGGTTGGTTGATACTCGATGCTACGCTCATTGAGATCAGACTTTTAGGATATTTTCGATCGACCACTTGGTAGTCGTATTGAAATAAACGCCTACGAGAAAGATCGATGATGTGAGATTCCTAGAACCCGGTTACTATTATAGGACAGGATGAACCAACTCAAACTTTTGGTGGGGTAATCACCTATACCTCTTGCAATCCTTAAACCTAGGCTCATTGTGTGAATTGTTTGTGTGTGCTAAACATGACATCATGACATCATCGCATTGCATATCATTTCTAACTATTTCAAGGACCTAGGGATTTATCTTTGCTCTGTTTTGTAGGGATTATGGCTTCTAGAAAGACTATCCGAATCAACTTCATGGGTATACCTTCTCAACTCAAAGAATTGGTTTCAGAAATTCCCGACCATGCTCAGTTCATCAAAAGACATGGTTATCTACTTGATTTGGTTATCTCCGGTTTTGAAGAAGATATGATGCATGTCCTATTCCAGTTCTTTGATCCGAAACACCATTGCTTTACTTTCCCAGATTATCAGTTAGTTCCTACCTTGGAAGAGTTCTCTAAGCTACTTGGGGTACCTATTCTTGACCAAATGCCATTCACCGGTTTAGAAAAGGTTCCTAAGTACGAAGACATCGCACCAGCTTTACACCTAAAGCGTTCAGACATTGAAGCTAATTGGGAAACTAGAAGTGGAGATAAGGGTTTACTTTCCAAGTTCTTAATTAAGAAAGCCCGAGAATTCCTCAAAGCTATGAGTTTCCATGCATTCGAAGACATTGTGGCCTTGCTAATTTATGGTTTGGTTCTATTTCCTAACTCGGATCAATTCATAGATGTCAACGCCATCAAGCTATTTCTTACCCGCAATCCTGTGCCTACTTTACTTGGAGACATCCTACATTCTCTCCACACTCGTACTACTAAGAGACAAGGAACTCTCATGTGTTGCATACCGTTACTTTCGAGGTGGTTTATTTCGCACCTCCCTCCATCAGTTTTGAGGAACGAACAAAGAATGAAGTGGTATCAAAGGTTGATGTCACTCTCTCATTCAGATATCCGTTGGAGTCTTTTCTCTCAAAAGGACTTCACTTTCATTGAGCATTGTGGAGAATTCCCTAATGTACCATTACTTGGTATAGGGGAGGTATTACTTACAACCCTTCTTCAGCTCTACGTCAGTTTGGTTTTGCTCGAAGAGATGGTCCTCATGACATGCTTCTCCAAGATATTGTGTTCGACTACAACCACGATCTCCAGAATTACCGTCGAAGGTTCATACACGCTTGGGGTATGGTAAAGAAGACTGATACCAAGACTTTGGGGCACCAGAACTCCACTCCTTGGGAACCTTACCTTAAATGGGTGCGAGCTCGAGCTCAAAACCTCATGATGCCATTCACGTCTGTTTTACCAGTAATTATGGAACCTGTTGCTATAGGTGACGTACCCTATACCATTCTCCATCCTGACATGCCTACTAATGTTGAAGACTTGAAGAGATCTTGGGTTCAGCTTAAAGAAGAGAGGGATACCTTTGAAGCTCAGTGTTATGCAAGTGAGAAGAAAGTGCTAGAGTTGACCAAGCTACTTCACGAGGAGCGAAGCATCAACGCCTACCTCGGCATCAAGAGGAAGCGCCCATGGGAGACTTAGAGCTTGCTGATTTATATGTTTTTCTTTTATTTGTTTTGAACTATCTTTTGTACTTAAAAAGAAAAGAGAACAATAAAGGAAGTACTAATAAATGTTTGTTCATTGCTTGTTTAACAAATTTAAATCTCTAAGTTCCTTGAAAACATTGCATAGCATTCGCATAAACATTGCATATCATAGCATAACATTGCATCACAGGTACATTGAAGATTGGTTTTCTCATTCTCTCGCTAGTTATTTTAGAGGAAATGGCTCTCGAACAGTCTGTCAAAGATCTTCAAGCTCAGAATGCTCAGTTTCAACAGATGTTCACCAGTTTGGTCCAAGGCCAAGAAGATCTGAAGAAGCTCATCAACAGAAAGAAGAAGGTTGTTGGTCTCCTCAACATGGGCAGATGCTACAAAGGTGGTCCTAAGGTGGTCAGTCGTATCGAACTCTCTGAAGGGAGTATCAAGAAAGAGGATGAGCAAAGTGACAAGGGTGATGGCGAAGGCAGCCAGCATGAACCTGAAAAGAATTATGATGATGGCCAGTACTCTGATGGAGATGGCAGGTACAAACAACTTGAAGACCGTCTGAATGCTGTGGAAAACCTGAAAATGTCCGGGCTGAATTTTGATGATCTGAGTCTTGTCCCAGGCATTGTGATCCCTCCCAAATTCAAAGTTCCTACTTTTGCCAAGTATGATGGCATGTCTTGCCCTAAGCTGCATCTGAAGTCCTATGTTGAGAAGATCAACCCCCACACTGATGACAGAAAGTTGTGGATGCACTATTTTCAAGAAAGTTTGTCCGGAACTCAGTTAGAGTGGTATTATCAGCTAGAGAATGACCGTATCCGTACTTGGAGTGACTTAGCAGATGCTTTCTACAGACAGTATGAGTATAATGCTGAGTTGACACCTACTCGCATGCAACTACAGAGCATGTCTATGGGTCGTGACGAGAAGTTCAAAGAGTATGCTCGAAATGGAGATCTAGCGCGAGTTCAACCACCCTTGTCCAATAGGGAATTGGTTGATATGTTTATGGGGACACCGACAGCCCATTCTTCAATCATCGATTGGAAACTCTTGACCGGATTCACCGAATGACATCTTGTGCGAACACAAGTGGTATCAAGAGTGGAAAGATTCATGTAGAGTCATCTTCAAATGCTGCGAAGAGATCTTTTGGTGGTAAGAAAGAGACTAATGCTGTGTATGGTCAGAAAAGCCGAGCCAAGACCGACCGCAATAACTGTAGGGCGGTTGTGATCCAATCCGGCGTCAAGACAACCTCAACGAGACAACGCGCATAGTCAGAACACGCCGCGAAGACAGTTTACAAAGATCAACATGCCATTGTCGCAAGCCTTGCAACACATGTTGAAAGCAGAGCTGATTACCTTGAGGGATCCTCCTCAGAATGTCAACACTTCCTCTCCGAGATACAACCCTAATGCTAAGTGTGCTTACCACTCCAATAGCCGGACATAGTCGATGATTGTTGGGCTCGAAGAACAAGATTCAAGATATGATTGAAGCTAAACAGATTGAGTTTGATCCTCCTGTTGAGACTCCAAATGTGATCAACGCGCCTATGCCTAACCATGACAAGGGTTCCAATGCTGTTGGTGACGATACTTATGTTTTCAACATAGATGACTTGACCATTCCTCTGATGGCTGTTAAGAAGAATTTGCTGCAAGTCGGTGTCAATCCAGGATGCCCAAAGAATTGTCGTTGGTTCCCATCTGCGCCTGATGGTTGTGCTTGGTTGAGAAGACGTGTTTAGTGCATGATGGATAACCATGAGATACTATTTCTGAAACCACCCGTGCAGAAGCTGTGTGAAGAGATGTCTAAATTGAAGATTGACAATGCGAATGAAACTGCATCATCTGTATGGGATACCTTGGGGCAGCCAAGTGGGAAGTATGATTATATGGTGAAGTACACTGTTCCTGAAAGCTACAAGATTCCTATTGAAGATGTCAAGGCAACCGGATGGGGTGACGATTTCCCAGAAGACTATGCTGATGTTAACACCATAAGGATTTCCTCTGCTGATCCTGTGCCTAGAGTGGCACCTCTCATCATTACTTCTCCCAGACCAGTTCCATATTCCTCTAACAAGGCAATCCCTTGGAACTATGGAGCCGATGTTTACTATCATGGCGTCAAGCAAGACCCTCTGACCATTGAAGATCTTACCGTTGAAGCTACCATTTCTGACATTGACAACATCACCGGATCAAGTAAGGTGACCAGAACCGGAAGAGTGTTCTCTCGAGATATCTCTCCTCCAAAGACAACTGCGACTCCACGCATTCCGGCTATTCAACCCATTCCCAAGCTAGAGGAAAGAACCGGTGACTCATCCTGCTCAACCGAAGTACCAAGGGCGTTCGAGGACACCTCAAACAAGAAATGGAGGAAATTCAAGATTATCAAGAAGAGTGACTACAATGTTGTGGAGCAGTTGGGACAGACGTCGTCCAAGATATCCATGCTTGCTCTGCTCTTGTGTTCCGAGGCTCATGCTAATGCCTTGGTGAAGTTTCTGAAGAATGCTCACGTGCCGCAAGACACTACCACTGACTAGTTTGAAGTTTGTATTGCTAGCCTGGCTGCCAACAACGGCCTAGGCTTTTCTGATGCTGATTTGACTCCTGCCGGGAAGAAACATAACAAAGCCTTGCACATCTATGTTGAATGCAAGGGCGTTACATTATCTCGTGTCTTGGTGGATACTGGTTCTGCTCTGAACATCCTACCGAAGACCGCTTTTGATCGACTTGATATCGAAGGGTTGGTTCTGAGACCCAGTGATATAATTGTGAGAGCTTTTGATGGTTCTAAGCGAGCTTGAGAGCTCATTACACTGTTAAAGTCGGTTCCCGGACTTTTGATTCTACTTTCTTTGTCATGGACATCCGTCCGACTTACTCTTGCCTACTTGGACGCCCTTGGATACATGGGCACACCTCTACCTTGCATCGGTCAAGTACCGGTGAAAGGGAAGGTTGTTACAGTATGTGGTGAAGAAGAATATATGGTCAGTCATCTACAGTCTTTCCGTTATCTCGAGATGGAGGGTGAATTCTTTGAGACTCCCTGTCAAGCTTTTGAAACAATTCCCAGAATCATGCTTGCTGCCTCCCCCGTCACTCCTGAAGATGCCAAAGTTCCGCCTAGGATGGCCTCGCTAAAAGATGCTCAAGCTTCTGTTGAAGAAGGTAGCACTATTTGGGGACAGCTCACGATCTTCCTTTCAAATCGACAAGACGGTTTAGGCTTCACCATCAGGGTCAAGATGATACGCCGCGACGTGTCGGCCAACTTCTTTTCGCATCGCCAGTGGAATCCATGCTATAGAAGGCGGCGACAACGACTTCGACATCGCAAGTGGATCTTCCCAACCGGATCATGGGCTCAAGAATTGGAAGGCGAAGGCGCTATACCAATCTCCTTTAGTCGAGTAATTGCTCTTGTTTTGTTTTGCTTTTCGTATTTTCGTGTTTTGAACAATAAACTCTAAAGCCTAGTGCCTTGCCGGGCATCATGGCTCGTTCGAGGTTATTATCATCGTTTGCGTATTTTCATTCAATAAATTCGTTGAACTTTTGCATTCAATTGTTTGTTTTCTTTCTTTACTTTATCACCCTTCAAAAGCTATGTGTTTCTTACACACACCCGCATGATACACCGAATCACTCCGAATCTCGTTAATAACGCTATGTTCTTGCTAAATATGACCTAGATAATCCGATCTACCAAGCCAAGACGAAAGTGAGGAAGATTTTGAAGGAGAACTTGCGATCACAAGAAGAAGAGCGAGTTATACAACCACACGAAGAGACAGTTGAGGTTGTGAATTTGGGTACTGACGAAGACAGAAAAGAGATTAAGATAGGAGCGGGTCTTGAGAACAGTGTTAAAGAAAGGTTGGTTCAGATGCTACGAGACTATATTGAGGTTTTTTCTTGGTCATACGAAGACATGCCAGGTTTAGACATTGATATTGTGGTGCACCGATTGCCGACAAAAGAAGGTTTTCCCCCAGTAAAACAGAAGGTTCGTCGCATGCGTCCTGAGATGTCAGAGAATATCAAAGCCAAAGTTATGAAACAGTTCAACGCCGGTTTTCTAGCCGTTACTTCTTATCCGCAGTGGGTTGCAAATGTGGTACCTGTGCCCAAGAAGGATGGCAAGGTACGAATGTGTGTGGATTACAGAGATCTGAACAAAGCAAGTCCGAAAGATGATTTTCCACTCCCTCACATTGATGTTCTGGTTGACAACACCGCTCAACATAAGGTCTTCTCCTTCATGGATGGTTTCTCCGGTTACAATCAGATCAAAATGGCTCCAGAAGACATGGAGAAGACTACTTTTGTCACACAGTGGGGCACTTTCTGCTACAAGGTTATGCCGTTCGGACTGAAGAACGCGGGCGCCACTTATCAGCGTGCCATGGTGACATTATTTCATGACATGATCCATCACGAGATAGAGGTCTACGTTGACGACATGATAGCTCGATCACAGACTGAAGAAGAACATCTTGATCATTTGTAGAAACTATTTGACAGATTGAAGAAGTACAGATTGAGACTTAATCCCAACAAGTGCACTTTTGGAGTCAGATCTGGAAAACTCCTAGGGTTTGTTGTCAGTGGTAAAGGTATTGAGGTTGACCCCGCCAAGGTTAAAGCTATCCAAGAGATGCCAGCTCCCCGCACCGAGAAGGAAGTCAGAGGTTTCTTGGGCCGTTTGAATTACATTGCCAGATTCATTGCACATCTAACTGCTACTTGTGAGCCAATCTTCAAGTTGCTTAAGAAAGATCAAGTGGTAGAATGGAATGACGATTGCTAGATTGCTTTTGACATAATCAAGGAGTACCTACAGAATCCTCCTATCCTGATGCCTCCTGCTGAAGGAAGACCTCTTATCATGTACTTGCGGTGTTAGAGAACTCAATGGGTGTGTGTTGGGGCAACATGACGAGTCAGTCGAAAAGAGCATGCAATATACTACCTTAGCAAAAGTTTACCGATGTGAAACAAGATACTCACAAAAAAAACTTGCAACGCTTTGGCTTGCTCCGACTAAGACAGATATCTTGACCATACTACCTTGTTGATTTCTAAGATGGATCCGATAAAATACATCTTTGAGAAACCACTCTTTCCGGAAGAATAGCAAGATGGCAAATGATCTTGACCGAGTACGACATCCAGTACACTTCTCAGAAAGCGATCAAAGGAAGTGTAGTAGCCGATCATTTGGCTCATCAAGCCGTAGATGACTATCAGTCTATGCAGTTACTGATTGTGAAGAACCATGACCAGACGAAGGACCTGAACAAGGATCCCGATGGACCATGGTTTTTGATGGAGCCTCAAACGCACTTGGCAATGGCATTGGTGCCATCATTACATCTACAGGCGGACATACACCTTTCACCGCCAGACTTTGTTTCAGTTGCACTAACAACATGGCCGAATACGAAGCGTGCATCATGGGTATTAAAGCTGCTATTGACTTAAGAATTAAGTTCTTGCAAGTGTATGGAGACTCAGCCTTAGTGATCAGTCAGATTAAGGGCGAGTGGGATACAAAGCATCCAAATATCATTCCGTATCGAAAGCATGTTCTGAGTTTGATCCCCTACTTCGAAGAAATTACTTTTGATCACATTCCACGAGAAGAGAATCAGTTGGCAGACGCATTGGCTACTATGTCGTCTATGTTCAAGGTTAGATGGGACAACGAGGCTCCCCAAATCATCATTGAGAAGTTTGACGAACCAGCGTATTGCTATGAGCTTGATGTAGAAGAGAAACCTTGGTACTATGATGTGAAAAGGTATCTTGAGACTCAGGAATATCCCGCAGGGACATCTGTTAACAATAAGAAGTTCATGAGAAGATTTGCATCCAAATTCTTCCTCAGCAACGACATCTTATACAAACGCAACCACGACTTGTGCTTACTCCGCTGTGTAGACCGGAAAACAGCGGAGCATATCATGGAAGAGTTACACGAAGGCGCATTTGGTACCCACTCCAGTGGACACACGATGGCTAAAAATATTCTGAGAACAGGTTATTATTGGTCCACCATGGAAGCTGATTGTCACCGCTACGCTCGATCTTGTCACAAGTGCCAGATTTATGCCGATAAAGTACACGTACCTCCAGTACCTCTGAATGTCCTAACAGCTCCTTGGCCGTTTGCAATGTGGGGCATTGACATGATCGGAGAAATCAAGCCCATAGCTTCTAACGGACATCGTTTCATCCTTGTGGCAATTGACTATTTCACCAAGTGGGTAGAGGCAGCCTCATTCGCATCTGTAACCAAGAATGTTGTGGCTCGGTTCATCAAGCATAATCTTATCTGTCGGTATGGCACTCCCGAAAGGATTATCACAGATAATGGCTCTAACCTCAACAACAAGATGATCACCGAACTCTGCACGCAGTTCAAGATCAAACATCACAACTCTTCTCCTTATCGGCCTAAGATGAATGGCGCAGTGGAAGCCGACAACAAGAACATTAAGAAGATTATACAGAAGATGACAGTGACTTACAAATATTGGCATGAGATGTTACCATTTGCTCTTCATGGTTATCGCACTACAGTACGAACATCAACAGGGGCAACCCCTTTCTCTCTTGTATACGGTATGGAAGCCGTTCTACACATCGAGGTTCAGATGCCCTCGACCCGAGTCATCCAAGACGCAGAGTTAGGCGAAGACGAATGGGTCCAGACTCGCCTTGACCAGATTAACTTGATTGATGAGAAACGACTAGCGTCCATCTGCCATGGACAGATCTATCAGAAGCGAATGATCAGAGCATTTAACAAGAAGGTTAAGCACCGAGTCTACCAAGTCGGTGATCTAGTAGTCAAGCGCATCATTCTTCCACAAGGTGATCCCAGGGGCAAATGGACTCCCACCTATGAGGGACCATTTGTAGTCAAGACGGTATTTTCCGGTGGAGCTATGATACTTAGCACCATGGATGGTGAAGACTTCCCACACCCTGTGAACGCAGACATAGTCAAAAGATACTACGCATAAACGAGACCCGCTAGGTCGACGAACCTAGGCAAAAATAAGGGCATCCTGACGAACCAAAAGGGTTCGGGTAAAAGTTAAGGATATAAACAAAACATGTACACCCGGCAAGTCGAAAACCTGAAAAGGCGGCTTGGGCAAAAAGGTATCCCATAGGTGAAAACCGAAAGGGCGGCTAGGCAAAAGTTAGGGATTTAAGCACGACTATGTCTCGCCCGGATCACCTACTTCCGCACTATCAAGATTCAAGATTCAAATGGCGAAGATTGATTCACTTTCTCGACAAGGAGATGAGATAGTTGAAATATATGAGTACTAGCATAGTTGGAACTTAACGAGATTGTCTCCGCATAGCTTTTTACCTTTCTTGTGTACAAACTACTTGGCCATACGCCACATTCCAAATAAATGCGAGTTCTTTCTCTTTACAAATTTCACTGTTGTTGTCTGCATAAAGTCCAACGTTTGTTTTGAATGATTATATGCATTTGACAATAAGAATCTGTTCACAAACATGCGAAAAGTAAGCATACAAAAGTACTTACCACAGGCTCTAGGAATTGAGATGACGACGAAAGTCACCAAAAACATTCCCCCGCAGAGCATGATCCCCACAAGAGATACCACTCACTACAAACTCTCCCCAGCGGAGTACATATTTCCTTCCACTAGCCCTGATATCCCAAGCTTCATCACGTTAGTCCCCGAGCAGTGATTCCAACCAACTTGACTTTGCCGCGTCATTAGCAGTTTCATCTCCAGCAGAGATATTTACCCCCAACAAATATCTCTCAGCAATCCCCCTGTTTTCTCTAGCAGTAGTATCCAAACTCGAGACTTGGTCAGATAGTGCATCGGAGGAAACCTACACCTCTTATACCCCAGCCAAAGATTTCGATGGGCTCCAGACTCTTCCAACCCGGTCTCCCAGAAACTATCAAACGCTCTCCAGCAAGATCTACACTCAAAGTTCCCAGTAGAGCGCCTCCTAGCTTTTCCCCAGCAGGATCTACACACAAGATCCCCAACAGATTGCCTCCCAGACTCTCCCCATCAGGGTCTATGTGTGAGATTTTCAACAACGTGTTTCTCGATCTCTACCATCCTCAACAATATTTGGGCCCAAGACTTGGTCAGATAGTGCATCGGAGGAATCAAAGTTCTTTTCTTCTCAGGATCTCCATCCTCAAACAGAAGTCAGAAATCCTCAAGCAGAACATCCGCATCTTCTTCAAGATGGAGATGTTTTGAAATACCATAGCATCTATCATTCATACATTTCTCATAATTTGTGCATATGTCATTCATACACATTGTCATGCATCATACTTTGCATAAGACTAACAATATTCTGTCGAAGTTTCTCTTGTTTTCTCCAAAGCGGGTGAAAGTCACCTCTGACGCAAACAGGTCAAAGATTAAGACCCGAATCCAGACGGGAAAACTATCTAAAAGACCGCCCTGGTTGTCCTCCGACAACTGGTCCAGGATTAAGACCCGAACCCAGACGGGAAAACTATCCGAACGACCACCCTTGCTGTTCTTCAACAGCGGATCCAGGATTAATACCCGAAGCAAGACGGGAAACCTTATCCGAACGATCACAAGTTATCCTCCGATAACAGGCAGTGGAACAATACCCGATGCACAACAGGGAAAATATCCACGCTTTGCCAACTACTATCCCCCCCAGAATGGTCGACACGAAGATCCACTCTGACTCTCTCTTATTATCAACAGCAGCTACAGAGTCTGGCGTACGACTCAGCTACCCCGGATGGCATCTTAAGCCCATCTCCGATTACTTGTCAACAGTTCTCCACTTTCAGAATGCTGCATATATGGTTAAAAATCAATACAAACCAATAACTTCATTCAAGAGTGAACACGAAGTCTAACGTACGACTCCCCCCGGATGGCATCTTAAGCCCATCTCCATGCTTCTTCCAGAAACGTCTACAGAGCCTAGCGTACGGCTCACTCCCAGCATCATTCTTTCCAGTTGGCATCTTAAGCCCATCCCCAGCAATTCTCCTATCAGCGATCTCGAGTCTAGCGTATGACTCATTCCCCAGCAACTCCAAATGGCATCTGTAAGCCCATTCCCGCATCATCCACCAAGAGCGAGTGCAAATTTTCAGGTGTACTCGAGTGTTCAATCATCTTCTACCATCAGGTCACGAAAGACAAACATGTCAATCTAACCTTCCATTACAAGAAGATTGAACAGGGGCAGCTGTCATACCCCAAAATTTACCCTCCATCTTCTCAAGACATTCCATACATCTATACTCAAAGATTCCTCAAGAGTTGATCAGACAAACTCTCTCCTAAACAATCAACCCAAACTAGGGTTTGGTATCTCTCAGACCAAGATGGACTTCCAACATCTCCAATGATCATCATGCCTCCTCATATGCTTTAAAGATTCTCCATGTCAAGTTTTAAGCCCCACAGATCAAATTTCCTCAAACAATTGCTCAGATGGTTGAGAATCAATTGTATTGGACAAAAAGTCAACTGTGGTCAACATACAGTCAAACTTCATAATTTTTTGTCAACATCCTCATTTTGAAGTTACATTCATCATTTGATCAAGGGTTGATCATGATTCATCAAGAAAACTCAAGATTTGCCTAAAAGTCAAACTTTCTAAATTAGGGTTTCTAGGTGAAAAGTCAACTGAACTTTGACTGATCATAACTTTCTCATACTTTCTCAGAAATTTTTCCACCACCTCTTGTTTTGAAGGAAATTAAATTCTCTACAACTTCATCTCTCACAAGAATGTTCAAAAAATGCTTCATTTGAGAGGTATGGCTCAAAACATTACAGGTCCTTTTCAAAGTCAACAAAAAGTCAACTTTTTGTTTTGAAGATATATTGAGCATGGAAACTCCAATTGAGATGAGACCAAAACGGTTGGTTAGAGGACTCTTAGAGCTTTCCAAAAAGTCCAAGAACACTCAAAAATGTGGAAAATTGAGCAAGATACACTATTCAGAAGTTGGGCAATTTTGGATAATTGCACAAAAGGACATTTTGGTCAAAATGCAAAATTCTCCAAATGGGCCTATAATCTTTTGATCCAAACTTGTTCATGACATTATTTTTGACCCATAAATGCTTGGCCATGACAATTTTCTATTTTATTGATTTATTTTTGAATTTTAAACCATTTAATTCAAAATTAAATTATATAAAATATGAAAACAAGATATTTTTTCAAGATGATTGGATTTTGATCAAACTTGAGGTCCAAGGAAGCCCAATACACTTGCCAATTTCGTGATTTGCTTGCACATGGAAGGAAAATCAAATTTTCAAGAAAATTTGATTTGTTTTAAAGAGAAAATATTGCACATTCATTACTCAATCTTTTTTCACTCTCTTTGCCATCCTAATTTACTTTATAAATACCAAGCAATATGCACAACACAAGACGAAACCCTAACCAAAAACACAACCCTTATTTTGTCAAAATTTTTCAAGAATTTTCCAAAATCGTGTTTGAATTTTCAGCCATTTTCAGCCCTCAAAAATCATTCCGTCGTGTTCAGAGGGTAAGTTTGAGTAAGAATGCATTATTGTCATTGATCAAACCATCCAGAATCGATGCATATACATCCATACATATTCAAACCTTTTTGATTTTTGCATATTATTATTCTGCGTGTGTAAATCGATTCTAATGTTTTCATTGTGCTCATGAGGTTCCATGGACAAGATCTGGGCAATCGTTTGTGAGTTTGGACGTTAAAATCGCGTTTTGCCATACTTAGGGTTTCCAAACTGATGAGCTTCGAACTGGCTTGTGCAAGCATTTTTAGCTGAAACTAACACCACCATCATGTTCGCCATGGTCGATTTAGGGGGATAAGGTCCTTCTTTCTTGTTTATTGCTCGTATTTTGCAGGTTAGGGAAATCGAGCAGCCAGAGAAGACGACCGGAGCTAGGGCTCCGACGTCGCTGACTCGTTTGACCAGCGAGCTGCATCCGTGGCAAGATAACGCGTTCTGATTCGCTCATTCCATCCAACGGGGACCCCACCGGCTGACTGTGTCTTGACTTCATCAGACAGCGACGCGTGTACACTCATAATCTCACGTTTTCATTCCATGGCAACAAGTGCAAGCTGGCGTAGTGGTAAAGGCTCTCACTGTGCAAAGATGCTCCAAAAGGTCTCCAGTTCGAACCTCACAGGGACCTGGTTTTGTTTTCTTTTTACAAACTTCATGATTTTCAATTATTTTCTATTTTCTAATTTATTTAATATTTTTGCATTCATTTTAATTATTTTCAATATTTTTATTCATGCATTAAAAATCATCAAATATTATTTTTATTTTTACGTTATTTCCAGAAAATCTTTATTTAATTTATAAAATTAAAAAATATTATTTTGCATGCATATTTTATTTTATTCATAATTTAACATTTAAATCACATTTAATTAGTTTTTAATTATTTAAATGCATCCAAAAAATCCCAAAAAATTATTTTAGCATATTTATGTTATTTCCAGCATGTCATATTTTTCTCATCCAAAAATTTGCATTTTTACTAACATTTTTCTCTTATTCGATTCTTCTCGTATTTTCCGATTTCTCATTCTTTTACAGGTTATTCCGTTTCAGACGATTTTTCTTATCGTTTTCCTTTTTCAATAATGTAACTGTTCACGGGATTTAATAGTTTTAATTAGGCTTTTTATTTTCCGCAAGTTTAAATTATGTATCTGCCCCAAAGCCATGTAATAGCGTAGGACATTTATCGTTCCGCATCTTTACATTCCCGCATTTTAATTTCCGCACCCTATAAATTGCTAGTAATTAGGCGTGTATGGCAAGATAAAATTGAACATAGCCCACTAATTTTCAAGATAACATATATCTGAATCAACACACTCTTTTCACAAATGCACCCCTTAGAGTAATTCTCTCTCGTTGCCTTACGAATTCAAAATGGTCATGTCCCTCGAACGTAGAGGTATTCTAGCACCGTTGCCTTCAAAAAAAATCATCATAGTCCCTTCGATACAAAGATCATAAGACCCACGATGTCGCCTCCAAATACATGATCTTGACCCTCGATTGTCGCCTATGAAAATTGATGATAGTCCCTTCGAATGTGCTAGGATACTTCCTACAAGTTACCTTCTATGACCATCCGATGTCCCTTCGAATGTCCCGCTTACATCCAACGAATGGAGATACCTACCAACTAATGGTATGGATAGCACTATTCTAAAGGAACGTAAAACAATACGAAAACGACCAATTCTGAGTAGGTAATAAGACTTTTAGTTGCTTGCTCTATCAAAATACTTTTTTACACCACACACTTTTTGTCAAAGTTCAAACTCTTTTCAAACGAAACATTTCCGAACACTTCGTATACATTCCTACATGAATCATTACAAAGTCAAAGCGAAATGCCTTTTCAAAACATTTTCAAACACAGAGAAAGCAATCTTTAAAGTGATCTAAGAGCAACTAAGAGCCCGTAGATAACTACGGATGGAAAGGGGTGCTAATACCTTCCCTTTTCATAACCATTCTCCCGTACTCAGAATCTAACGAAGGTCTTTTTCTGTACTTTTTACCCTCCCTTAATTGGATAAAAATAAAAGTCGATGGCGACTCTTGCTATCCGCACATTTGCGATACGAAACACATAAAATCATTTCACCGTATTACACTTAGGTCTCCCATGGACACTTCCTTTTTGTGTTGAAGTAGGTATTGATGCTTCGCTCCTCGCGAAGTAGCTTCGTCAACTCTAATACCTTTTTCTCGCTTGCATGGCACTGAGCTTAGAAGGTATCCCTTTCTTCTTTAAGTTGAATCTAGGATCTCTTCAAGTCTTCAAAATTAGTAGGTATATCTGGATGGAGAATGGTATAGGGTTCGTCACCTACAGCAACAAGTTCCATAACCACTGGTAGAATAGTTGTAAACGACATCATGAAGTTTTGATCTCGAGCTCGCACCCATTTGAGGTAAGGTTCCCAAGGAATGGAATTGTTGTGCCCCAAAGTCTTGGTATCAGTCTTCTTCACCATGCCCCAAGCATGCACAAATCTTCGACGGTAGTTCTGGAGATCGTTTTCGTAGTCAAACACAATGTCTTGGAGAAGCATATCATGAGGACCATCTCTTCGAGCACAACCAAACTAACGTAGAGCTAGATAAGGGTTGTAAGTGATACCTCCCCTTATGCCAAGGAGTGGTACATTAGGGAATTCCCCATAACGCTCGATGGAAGTGAAGTCCTTTTGAGAAAAAAAACACCAACGTATATTTGGATGAGAGAGTGTTGTTGTTCGTAGATTTCATAAACAAGTATTTTTAATTATCGTCTCCACAGGGATTGATGTGATATTGCCGTCGTTCAATAGTTAAAGCGTATTTTAAGATGTGGTAACATAAGGGTTTTGTTTCCTAACTACAAGTATCATAAATTTCAATCAAACAAATTTAGTTTCCTTTTCAAAAGAGAGATGTTTGGATTAAAGAGAGTTTTGAGTGGTTTTCAATTGATAAAAGCATGTCAAGATTAGTTTCATTAACCTAATTTCATATAAATTCAATTAATCAAGCGAATGAACTAGTTGATGATCGATATAATTACGTATCCTCTCAATATTGTTGATTTCAAACCAAGATTGTGAAGTTTATCATGTAAATATTTAGATGATTTCTCACTATAACTATTGACATGATAATCATTAAGTTCAATACAAGTAAACACTAGCTCACAAATCTATTTATAGCATTTGTTCATTAGTGGAAGAATATCTTAGGTCAACTTTAAAACATATTTTTCAATCATGATTCAAAGCATCAAAAGATAGTAGAACAAAGATATTCAACATATATTTATCATCACCCAAGTTCATACACCAAGAGATCAAAAGAAATACATAAAGGTTAGGTTAACTACCTCTAATCTTGACACAAAAGGAGCTTAGCTACTCATTCTCATGGTAGCTTCACTTGCAAGATTTTTAGAGATGATGATGAACATGGAAGAAAAATCAAGAAGAACAAGATTCTAGTTTTCAATTCTTAGTTTACAATGATGATGATGAAAAAAATGAAGAAGGAGTATGGTTCTGATTTTCTAGGACAGATTAGGAGTTCCAATCAGAGAGTTGGTGAGAAAAAGATCTAAGCATGGGTCACTGTCCTTTTTCTGATATCGTAAACCGCACTAAGCCTGCTCACCACGCTAAGCGCCATGTCAGCGCTACACGCATGCTCCTTCTTCCAAAAATTGTTTGAACTTGCTCCAATAGCTCTTCAAACTTCCTTGAATCCAAGCTTGAAGGAATAAATACCAAAAACCTACAATTTAAATATCAACAAAGTTAAATAATATATTATAAACAAAAACTAAATAAAAACATAAATATACCAAAATACTATATTAAATACTACTAATTAATCAAAAGACACTGTAAAGGACCACAAAATGATCTACAAAATATCTACATTTTAGTCCTTAACAGCCATCAGCCTTTGAGGCCACTTCAATCTTTGCTCGTTCTTCATTACTGATTGAGGAAGGTGCGTAATAAACCACCTGGAAAGTAACAGTATGCAACACATGATACTTCCTTGTCTTTTGGTAGTACGAGTATGGAGAGACTGCAAAATATCCCCAAGTAAGGTAGGCACAAGATTATGGGTGAGGAATATCTTGATGGTGTTTACGTCTATGAACTGGTTGGGATTAGGAAATAGCACCAAGCCATATATTAGCAAGGCCAAAATGTCTTCAAATGCATGGAAACTCATAGTCTTTAGGAACTCTTGAGCTTTCTTTATCAGAAACTTAGCAAGCAAACCCTTAATTCCGCTTCTTGTTTCCCAATTAGCTTCAATGTCTGATCGCTTTAGATGTAACACTGATATGATGTCTTCGTATTTCGGAGCTTTTTCTAAACCGGTGAATGGTATTTGATCAAGGATAGGTATCCCAAGTAGCTTAGAGAACTCTTCCAATGTAGGAACCAACGATAACTGGAATGTAAAGCAGTGATGTTTGAGATCGAAGAACTGGAATACGACGTGCATCATATCTTCTTCAAAACCGGAGATAACCAAGTCAAGCAGATAACCATGCCTTTTGATAAACTGAACGTGATCGGGAAATTCTGAAATAATTCTTTGAGTTGAGAAGATATACCCATGAAGTTGATTCAGATAGTCTTCCTAGAAGCCATAGCTCCTACCAAACAGAGCAAAGATAAATCACTAGGTCCTTGAAATAGTTAGAAATGATATGATGTTATGATTTAATGTTTAAAACAAGTAGCAAGAATAAGCAATTCACACAATAGCCCTAGGTTTAAGGCTTGCATGAGTTCTAGGAATCGGGCTCAACCTGTCCTATAATAGTAACCGGGTTCTAGGAATCTTATACCATTGATCTTTCTCGTAGGCTTTATTTCAATATGAATACCAAGTTGTCGACCGAAACATCCCGAAAGTCGAATCTTAATGAGCGTAGCATCGAGTATCAACCAACCTCAGTCTGCACCGAAGCCGACCATCTCACTACCTTCTAATGGCCAAGATGGGTATTAACTGCTAGTAACTAGGCGTGTATGGCAAGATAAAAATCAACATAGATCACTAATCATAAGATAAATATCTGAATGTAACACACTCTCTTCACACATGCACCCCCTTTAGGGTATCCTCTCTCGTTGCCTTACGAACAATGGTCAAGTCCCTCGAACGTGGGGGTATCTTAGCATGGTTTCCTACAATACATCATCACAGTCCCTTCGACTTAAAAGATCATAGTCCCTTGATGTTGCCTACGAATACTTGATCTCGTCCCTAGGTTGTTGCCTACAAAAAGTGACGATCGTCCCTACGAATATGTTAGGATATCCCTATAAGTTTCCTTCTATGACCATCCGATGTCCCTTTGAATGTCCCTTTTACATCCAACGGATAGAGTTACCTACCAACTAATGGTATGGATACGCTACCCTAAAGGAAAGCAAAAATAACACGGAAACGACCGTTCTGAATAGGTAATAAGTCTCTTTTTCTTGCTCAAATCAAAACATTTTTTACACCTCACACTCTTAAAACTTTTCAAAATACTTTTTATAAATTCCAGCGCGAATCATTGCAAAGTCCTTTCAAAAGCAAAACATTTCCAAACACTTCGTATACATTCCAGCGTGAATCATTACAAAGTCAAAGCGAAATGCCTTTTCAAAACATTTTCAAACACACAGAAAGTAATCTTTAAAGTGATCTAAGAGCAACTAAGAGCCCGTAGATAACTACGGATGGAAAGGGGTGCTAATACCTTCCCTTTTCATAACCATTCTCCCGTACTCAGAATCTAACGAAGGTCTTTTTCTGTACTTTTTACCCTCCCTTAATTGGATAAAAATAAAAGTCGATGGCGACTCTTGCTATCCGCACATTTGCGATACGAAACACATAAAATCATTTCACCGTATTACACTTAGGTCTCCCATGGACACTTCCTTTTTGTGTTGAAGTAGGTATTGATGCTTCGCTCCTCGCGAAGTAGCTTCGTCAACTCTAATACCTTTTTCTCGCTTGCATGGCACTGAGCTTAGAAGGTATCCCTTTCTTCTTTAAGTTGAATCTAGGATCTCTTCAAGTCTTCAAAATTAGTAGGTATATCTGGATGGAGAATGGTATAGGGTTCGTCACCTACAGCAACAAGTTCCATAACCACTGGTAGAATAGTTGTAAACGACATCATGAAGTTTTGATCTCGAGCTCGCACCCATTTGAGGTAAGGTTCCCAAGGAATGGAATTGTTGTGCCCCAAAGTCTTGGTATCAGTCTTCTTCACCATGCCCCAAGCATGCACAAATCTTCGACGGTAGTTCTGGAGATCGTTTTCGTAGTCAAACACAATGTCTTGGAGAAGCATATCATGAGGACCATCTCTTCGAGCACAACCAAACTAACGTAGAGCTAGATAAGGGTTGTAAGTGATACCTCCCCTTATGCCAAGGAGTGGTACATTAGGGAATTCCCCATAACGCTCGATGGAAGTGAAGTCCTTTTGAGAAAAAAAACACCAACGTATATTTGGATGAGAGAGTGTTGTTGTTCGTAGATTTCATAAACAAGTATTTTTAATTATCGTCTCCACAGGGATTGATGTGATATTTCCGTCGTTCAATAGTTAAAGCGTATTTTAAGATGTGGTAACATAAGGGTTTTGTTTCCTAACTACAAGTATCATAAATTTCAATCAAACAAATTTAGTTTCCTTTTCAAAAGAGAGATGTTTGGATTAAAGAGAGTTTTGAGTGGTTTTCAATTGATAAAAGCATGTCAAGATTAGTTTCATTAACCTAATTTCATATAAATTCAATTAATCAAGCGAATGAACTAGTTGATGATCGATATAATTACGTATCCTCTCAATATTGTTGATTTCAAACCAAGATTGTGAAGTTTATCATGTAAATATTTAGATGATTTCTCACTATAACTATTGACATGATAATCATTAAGTTCAATACAAGTAAACACTAGCTCACAAATCTATTTATAGCATTTGTTCATTAGTGGAAGAATATCTTAGGTCAACTTTAAAACATATTTTTCAATCATGATTCAAAGCATCAAAAGATAGTAGAACAAAGATATTCAACATATATTTATCATCACCCAAGTTCATACACCAAGAGATCAAAAGAAATACATAAAGGTTAGGTTAACTACCTCTAATCTTGACACAAAAGGAGCTTAGCTACTCATTCTCATGGTAGCTTCACTTGCAAGATTTTTAGAGATGATGATGAACATGGAAGAAAAATCAAGAAGAACAAGATTCTAGTTTTCGATTCTTAGTTTACAATGATGATGATGAAAAAAATGAAGGAGTATGGTTCTGATTTTCTAGGACAGATTAGGAGTTCCAATCAGAGAGTTGGTGAGAAAAAGATCTAAGCATGGGTCACTGTCCTTTATCTGATATCGTAAACCGCACTAAGCCTGCTCACCACGCTAAGCGCGCTCATGCTGTAACCGCGCTAAGCACGCCCTGAAGCATGCTCCTTCTTCCAAAAATTGTTTGAACTTGCTCCAATAGCTCTTCAAACTTCCTTGAATCCAAGCTTGAAGGAATAAATACCAAAAACCTACAATTTAAATATCAACAAAGTTAAATAATATATTATAAACAAAAACTAAATAAAAACATAAATATACCAAAATACTATATTAAATACTACTAATTAATCAAAGACAACAAAGGACCACAAAATGATCTACAAAATATCTACATTTTAGTCTTATGACCATCACCTTGAGGCCACTTCAATCTTTGCTCGTTCTTCATTCTTGATTGAGGAAGGTGCGTAATAAACCACCGAAAGTAACAGATGCAACACATGATACTTCCTTGTCTTTGGTAGTACAGTATGGAGAGCGCAAAATATCCCCAAGTAAGGTAGGCACAAGATTATGGGTGAGGAATATCTTGATGGTGTTTACGTCTATGAACTGGTTGGGATTAGGAAATAGCACCAAGCCATATATTAGCAAGGCCAAAATGTCTTCAAATGCATGGAAACTCATAGTCTTTAGGAACTCTTGAGCTTTCTTTATCAGAAACTTAGCAAGCAAACCCTTAATTCCGCTTCTTGTTTCCCAATTAGCTTCAATGTCTCGATTAGATGTAACACTGATATGATGTCTTCGTATTTCGGAGCTTTTTCTGAACCGGTGAATGGTATTTGATCAAGGATAGGTATCCCAAGTAGCTTAGAGAACTCTTCCAATGTAGGAACCAACTGATAATCTGGGAATGTAAAGCAGTGATGTTTCAGATCGAAGAACTGGAATACGACGTGTATCATATCTTCTTCAAAACCGGAGATAACCAAGTCAAGCAGATAACCATGCCTTTTGATAAACTGAGCGTGATCGGGAAATTCTGAAACTAATTCTTTGAGTTGAGAAGATATACCCATGAAGTTGATTCGGATAGTCTTCCTAGAAGCCATAGCTCCTACCAAACAGAGCAAAGATAAATCACTAGGGCCTTGAAATAGTTAAAAATGATATGATGTTATGATGTTATGATGTTATGATTTAATGTTTAAAACAAGTAGCAAGAATAAGCAATTCACACAATAGCCCTAGGTTTAAGGCTTGCATGAGTTCTAGGAATCGGGCTCAACCTGTCCTATAATAGTAACCGGGTTCTAGGAATCTTATACCATTGATCTTTCTCGTAGGCTTTATTTCAATATGAATACCAAGTGGTCGACCGAAACATCCCGAAAGTCGAATCTTAATGAGCGTAGCATCGAGTATCAACCAACCTCAGTCTGCACCGAAGCCGACCATCTCACTACCTTCTAATGGCCAAGATGGGTATTAACTGCTAGTAACTAGGCGTGTATGGCAAGATAAAAATCAACATAGATCACTAATCATAAGATAAATATCTGAATGTAACACACTCTCTTCACACATGCACCCCCTTTAGGGTATCCTCTCTCGTTGCCTTACGAACAATGGTCAAGTCCCTCGAACATGGGGGTATCTTAGCATGGTTTCCTACAATACATCATCACAGTCCCTTCGACTTAAAAGATCATAGTCCCTCGATGTTGCCTACGAATACTTGATCTCGTCCCTAGGTTGTTGCCTACAAAAAGTGACGATCGTCCCTACGAATATGTTAGGATATCCCCGTAAGTTTCCTTCTATGACCATCCGATGTCCCTTTGAATGTCCCTTTTACATCCAACGGATAGAGTTACCTACCAACTAATGGTATGGATACGCTACCCTAAAGGAAAGCAAAAATAACACAGAAACGACCGTTCTGAGTAGGTAATAAGTCTCTTTTTCTTGCTCAAATCAAAACATTTTTTACACCTCACACTCTCAAAACTTTTCAAAATACTTTTTATAAATTCCAGCGCGAATCATTGCAAAGTCCTTTCAAAAGCAAAACATTTCCAAACACTTCGTATACATTCCAGCGTGAATCATTACAAAGTCAAAGCGAAATGCCTTTTCAAAACATTTTCAAACACACAGAAAGCAATCTTTAAAGTGATCTAAGAGCAACTAAGAGCCCGTAGATAACTACGGATGGAAAGGGGTGCTAATACCTTCCCTTTTCATAACCATTCTCCCGTACTCAGAATCTAACGAAGGTCTTTTCCTGTTCTTTTCGCCTTCCCTTAATTGGATAAAAGAAAAGTCGGTGGTGACTCTTGCTATCCGCAACATTTGCGATCAAATGCAAAACAAAACAAGTTAGTTCTCTCACCGTGTTACAGAAATGGTGACTCTGCTGGGGAAAATAAAGAGAGGTTACCTTAGGATCTAGATCACTTTAATTGTTTGACTTATATGCTTTATTCTTAAGGGTTGCTTGGGTATTATATTTGTGGGGGATTCCTACACCCGGATCCGTGTATCCTTAGGTAAGTAGCAATAAATTTTCGCGACCGTTAGGCGTATACCAAAATGGTCAATATGATGGCTACGTTAGTGCGACACTTTGGATGTCTCGATGCTCCTCATGTCTAGTTGAGGAAAGTATTTGGCGTCCGCGTGGTGTCATAAGCACTAACTCAACTTTTAGAACCCTAATTGACCCATCTTGGCCATTAGAAGGTAGTGAGATGGCCGACTTCGGTGTAGACTGAGGTTGGTTGATACTCGATGCTACACTCATTAAGATTCGACTTTCGGGATGTTTCGGTCGAACACTTGGTAGTCGTATTGAAATAAAGCCTACGAGAAAGATCAATGATATGAGATTCCTACAACCCGGTTACTATTATAGGACAGGTTGAACCCACTTAAACTCTGGTAGGGTAGACACCTATACGTCATGCAAGCCTTAAACCTAGGGCTATTGTGTGAATTGTTTGTGCCTGCTAGGAATTTATCTTTGCTCTGTTTTATAGGAACTATGGCTTCCAGGAAGACTATCCGAATCAACTTCATGGGTATACCTTCTCAACTCAAAGAATTGGTTTCAAAAATTCCTGATCACGCTTAGTTCATCAAAAGACATGGTTATCTGTTTGACTTAGTTATCTCCAGCTTTGAAGAAGATATGATGTACGTCGTATTCCAGTTCTTCGATCTGAAACATCACTACTTTACATTCCCAGATTATCAGTTGGTACCTACATTGGAAGAGTTCTATAAGATACTTGGGATACCTATCCTTGATCAGATACCATTCACCGGTTCAGAAAAAACTCCGAAATATGAAGCCATCGCATCAGCGTTACATCTAAAGTGATCAAACATTGAGGCTAATTGGGAAACAAGAAGCGGAGTTAAGGGTTTGCTTGCTAAATTTCTGATAAAGAAAGCTCGAGAGTTTCTAAAGGCTATGAGTTTCCATGCATTCGAGGATATTTTGGCCTTGCTAATATATGGCTTGGTGCTATTCCCTAATCCAGATCAGTTCATAGACGTGAACGCCATCAAGATATTCCCCACTCGTAATCCTGTGCCTACTTTGCTTGGAGATATTCTCCATTCCCTCCACACTCGTACTATCAAAAGACAAGGAACTCTCATGTGTTTCATACCGTTACTTTCTAGGTGGTTTATTTCGCACCTTCCTCAATCAATAATGAAGAACGAGCAAAAATTGAAGTGGTCTCAAAGGTTGATGTCACTCTTTCATTCAGATATCCGTTGGTGTCTCTTTTCGCAAAAGGACTTCACTTTTATTGAGCGTTGTGGGGAATTCCCTAATGTACCGCTCCTTGGCATAAGGGGAGGTGTCACTTACAACCCTTCTCTAGCTCTACATCAGTTTGGTTATGCTCGAAGAGATAGTCCTCATGATATGCTTCTTTAAGACATTGTGTTTGACTACAACAACGATCTCCAGAACTACCGTCAAAGATTTATGCACGCCTGGGGCATGTTAAAGAAAACTGATACCAAGATCTTGGGGCATAAAATTCCATTCCTTGGGAACCTTACCTCAGATGGGTGTGAGCTCGAGCTCAAAACCTCATGTTGCCGATTAAAGTTGTTCTACCGATAATTATGGAACCTGTTTCTATAGGTGACGAACCCTATACCATTCTCCATCCAGACATGCCTACTAATTACGAAGACTTGAAGAGATCCTAGATTTAGCTCAAAGAAGAAAGGGATACGCTCGAAGCTCAGTGCTATGCAAGCGAGAAGAAAGTATTAGAGTTGACAAAGCTACTTCACGAGGAGCGAAACATCAACGCCTACTTCAACACAAAGAGGAAGCGTCCATGGGCGACCTGAAAGCTCTAGGAATTTCTTTCTGTTTAAAATTTCTTTTGTACTTAATAAAGAGAAACTAATAAAAAGTTTGTTCTTCTTTGTTTAAGAAATTTAAATTCCTAAGGTCGTTGAAAACATTGCATTGCATTGCATCGCATATCATGGCATACCATTCCATAACAGGTACACTGAAGACCGATTTTTCTTATCCTCTCGCTGTTTATTTCAGCAAAATCAGATGGCTCTTGAACAGACTGTCAAAGATCTCCAAGCTCAGAATGCTCAATTCCAGGAGATGTTCACCAACTTGGTCCAAGGCCAAAAGACCTGAAGAAGCTCATCAACAGAAATAAGAAGACCATCAGTATCCTCAACATGGGAAGAAATCACAAGGGTGCAGCTAGGGTGGTCAGCCAGTTTGAAATCTCAGACAAAAGCAGTGAAACTGAAGGAAGTATCAAGAACAGTGAAGGAAGCCATCATGGGTCTGAAAACGAAGATGAAGACTATGTGAACGATCAGTATCCTCCTAACAACGACAAGTACAAGTAACTTGAAGACCGTCTAAATGCTGTCGAAAATTTGAAAATGTCCAGGCTGAACTTTGATGATCTAAGTCTTGTTCTTGGCGTGGTAATTCCCTGCAAATTCAAGGTTCCTACCTTTGCCAAGTACGATAGAATCTCTTGCCTGAAGCTGCATTTGAAGTCCTATGTTTAGAAGATCCATCCTCACACTGAAGACAGGAAATTATGGATCCATTTCTTTTAAGAGAGTTTATCCGAAACTCAATTGGAGTGGTATTATCAGCTAGAAAGTACCCATATTCACACTTGGAATGACTTAGCAGATTCCTTCTACAAGCAGTACCAATACAATGCTAAATTAGCACCCACCCGTATGCAACTACAAAGCATGTCTATGGGTCGTGACGAGAAGTTCAAAGAGTATGCCCAAAAATGGAGAGATTTAGCAGGCAGAGTTCAACCACCCTTGTCCAATAGGGAGTTGGTTGACATGTTCATGGGAACACTGACAGGCCCATTCTTCAATCATCTGATTGGAAACTCTTCAGCCGGATTCACCGAGCTGATTTTGACAGGTAAGCGCATCGAAGCTGGAATCAAGAGCGGAAAAATACAGGTAGAGTCATCTTCAAATGCTGCAAAGAGATCTGTTGGTGGTAAAAAAGAAGCCAATGCCGTGTACGGTTAGAAAAGCCGTGACAAAGCTGACCGCACTTAATCTATGGGGGCAGTCGTGATCTCCAATCCTACACCAGCTCAACCTCAACGATACAACGTGCGTAGCCAGAACGTGCCACAAAGACAATTTACAAAGATCAATATGCCGTTGTCACAAGCCTTACAACACATGTTGAAAGCAGAGCTGATTACCTTTAGGGATCCTCCTCAACACGTCAATACTTCCTCTCCGAAGTAGAATCCCAATGCAAGATGTGCATACCACTCCAACAGTCCAGGGCACGACACCAACAACTGTTGGGCTCTGAAGAACTAAATTCAAGACATGATTGAAGCAAGGGAAATTGAATTCGATCCTCCTGTTGAAACTTCGAATGTGATCAACGCACCAATGCCTGACGATGGTAAAAGTTCCAATGCTATTGACGAAGAATCCTATGTTTATGATGTGAACAAGCTGGCTATTCCTCTAATGACTCTCAAGAAAGATTTGTTGCAAGTTGGTGTATTTCCAGGATGCCCTGATGACTGTCGTTGGTGTGCATCTGAATTTGACGGATGTTCTTGGTTGAAGAGGCGTATTCAACGCATGATGGACAACCGAGAGGTGTTATTTCTGAAACCTCCCTCTGTGGAGAATCTATGCGAAGACATTTCTAAGAATCTGAAGATCGAAGATGTAGACGTAGCCATACTAGAAGTCTGGGATACCTTAGGGCAGCCAAGTGGAAAGTTTGATTTCATGGTGAAGTATACCGCTCCTGAAAGTTACAAGATTCCTATCGAAGACGTCAAAGCAATCGGATGGGGAGACGATTTCCCAGAAGACTATGCTGATGTGAACACAATAAGGATCACCTCTGTCGATCCTGTGCCTAGAGTGGCACCTCTCATTATTACCTCTCCCAGACCAGTTCCATATTCCTCTGACAAAGCTATACCTTGGAATTATGGGTCCAAAGTTTACTATTATGGCGTCAAGCAAGAACCTTTGACCATTGAAGACATTGCATTTGAAGCTACCAATCATGACATCGGCAATATCAATGGATCAAGCAAGGTAACCAGAACTGGAAGAGTATTTTCTCTAGAGATCTCTCCTCCAAAAGATACTATTACACCAATACGCGTTCCTTCTATTGAACCAGTTCTCGAAGCGAGAGGGAAGGAACTAGTGACTCATCCTGCTCAGACAGAAGTACCAAAGGAAGTTGCTAAAGGCACCTCCAAGCAAGAAATGGAGGAAATTTTGAAGATCATCAAGAAGAGTGACTAAAATATTGTGGAACAGTTGGGACAAACTCCGTCCAAGATATCCATGCTAGCTCTACTATTATGCTCTGAGGCTCATGCTAAAGCCTTGGTGAAGTTTCTGAAGAATGCTCATATACCGCAAGACACTACTGCCCACCAATTCGAAGGTTGTATTGCCAGCCTGACCGTCAACAATGGATTAGGCTTCTCTGATGCTGATTTAACTCCTTCCAGAAAGAAACATAACAAAGCCTTGCACATCTCCATTGAATGCAAGGGCACTACATTGTCTCACGTATTGGTGGATACTGGTTCTGCTCTGAATGTTCGGCCGAAGAGCGTTTTTGATCGACTTAATGCTGAAAGAGTGGTCATGAAGCCCAATGACATAATTGTAAGAGCTTTTGGTGGTTCTAAACGAATAGTGCTTGGAGAGCTCATCCTTCCGGTTAAAGTCGGTTCCTAGATTTTCAACTCTACTTTCTTTGTCATGGATATTCGCCCAGCTTATTCTTGCCTACTTGGACGCCCTTGGATACATGGGGCAGGCGCTGTCACCTCTACCCTACATCAGAAGCTAAAGTACCCAGTGAAGGGGAAGATTGTTACAGTATGCGGTGAAGAAGAATATATGGTAAGCCATCTGCAGTCATTCCGATACATCGAAATGGAAGGTGAATTTGTCAAAACTCCTTGTTAAGTTTTCGAAGCAATTCCACGAGTCATGCCTGTTGACTCTCCTGTCACTCCTAAAGTTACTAGAGTTCCACCGAAGATGGCCTCACTGAAGGATGCCAAAGCTGCAGTTGAAGAAGGAGGTTGTACTGTTTGGGGTCAGCTTCCCGATCTCCCGTTCAAATCTGACAAGACTGGTTTAGGCTTCATTATCAAAGGCCAGAAGATGATACGCCGTGAATGTGCCGACAAACTCCCTTTCCACATCAGCAAAAGAGGAATCCATGCTATAGAAGACGACGACAGCAACTTCAACATCAACTGGATCTTCCCAACTCCAGGCGATGGACTCAGCAATTGGAAGATTGAAGATGTTATACCAATCTCCTTTACATAGGAGTAATTGCTTTTTCTGCTATGCTTTTCGCTTTTAGCGTTTTGAACAATAAACTTTAAGCCTAGTGCCTTGCCCGGGGCACCACGTCTCGTTTGTGAGGGTTATTATTTATCATTTGCATTTTTTCATTCAATAAAATCATTTGCTTTTGCATTCAAATATTGCGCTCTTTTCTTTCTTTTACTTTATCACCCTTTCAAAAAGCTATGTGTTCTTACACACACCCACATGATACACTACAGGTTCACTCCGAATCTCGTCGATAACAACTCTGTTATTGCTAAATATGACTTCGATAATCCGATCTACCAAGTCGAAGACGAAGGTGAGGAAGATTGTGAAGTGCCAGGAGAACTTGTCAGACTACTACAACAGGAAGAACAGGTTATATAGCCACACGAGGAGCCAGTCGAGGTTGTGAATCTAGGTACTGACGAAGACACAAAGGAAATCAAGATAGGAGTAGGTCTTGAAAACAATGTTAAAGAGAGATTGGTCCAGATGCTGCGAGACTATATCGAGATTTTTCCTTGGTCCTACGAAGACATGCCAGGTTTAAACATTGACATTGTGGTACAATGACTACCAAAAAAAGAAGGTTTTCTCCCTATAAAGCAGAAGGTCCATCGTATACGTCTTGAGATGTCTGAGAAAATCAAAGCCGAAGTTATAAAACAATTCAATGCCGGTTTCCTAGCAGTTACTTCTTATCCACAGTGGGATGCAAACGTGGTGCCCGTACCTAAGAAGGATGGTAAAGTGAGAATGTGTGTGGAGTACAGGGATCTGAATAAAGCAAGTCCGAAAGACAATTTTCCGCTTCCACATATTGATGTCCTGGTCGATAACACTGCCCAACAAAAGGTTTTCTCCTTCATGGATGGTTTCTCCGGTTACAATCAGATCAAAATGGCTCCAGAAGACATGGAGAAGACTACTTTTGTCACACAGTGGGGCACTTTCTGCTACAAGGTTATGCCGTTCGGACTGAAGAACGCGGGCGCCACTTATCAGCGTGCCATGGTGACATTATTTCATGACATGATCCATCACGAGATAGAGGTCTACGTTGACGACATGATAGCTCGATCACAGACTGAAGAAGAACATCTTGATCATTTGCGAAAGCTGTTTGATAGGCTGAAGAAATACAGACTAAGACTTAATCCTAACAAATGCACCTTCGGAGTCAGATCCGGTAAACTCCTGGGGTTTGTTGTCAGTGGTAAAGGTATTGAAGTTGACCCTGCCAAGGTTAAAGCTATTCAAGAAATGCCAGCTCCCCGCACCGAGAAGGAAGTCAGAGGTTTCCTAGGATGATTAAACTATATTTCCAGATTCATTGCACATCTAACTGCTACTTGTGAGCCAATCTTCAAATTACTGAAGAAAGATCAAGTAGTAGAATGGAACAACGATTGCCAAACAGCTTTTGACAAAATCAAGGAGTACTTACAAAATCCTGCTATCCTGATGCCACCTGCTAAAGGAAGACCTCTTATCATGTACTTGACAGTATTAGAGAACTTAATGGGGTGTGTGTTGGGGCAACATGACGAGTCTGGTCGAAAAGAGCATGCAATATACTACCTTAGCAAAAAGTTTACCGACTGTGAAACAAGATACTCACAGCTTGAGAAAACTTGTAGTGCTTTGGCTTGGGCTGCTCGCCGACTAAGACAGTATATGTTGACTCACACTACCTTGTTGATCTCCAAGATGGATCCGATAAAATACATATTCGAGAAACCTGCTCTCTCCGGAAGAATAGCAAGATGGCAAATGATCTTGACCGTATACGACATCCAGTATACTACTCAGAAGGAAAACAAAGGAAGTGTAGTAACCGATCATTTGGCTCATAAAGCCGTAGACGACTATCAGTCTATGCAGTTCGATTTTCTAGATGAGGATATTATGTTAGTCACAAATTGCGAAGAACCAGGACCAGACGAGGGACCCGAACCAGGATCCCGATGGACCATGGTCTTTGATGGAGCCTCAAACGCACTTGGAAATGGTATTGGCACCATCATTATGTCTCCCGCAAGCGGACACACGCCTTTCACCGCCAGACTATGTTTCGACTGTACTAACAACATGGCCGAATACGAAGCGTGCATCATGGGTATCAAAGCTGCTATTAACTTGAGTATCAAATTCTTGCAAGTGTATGAAGACTTAGCTTTGGTGATCAGTCAGATCAAAGGCGAGGGGGTTACGAAGCATCTGAATCTCATTCCATATCGAGAGCATGTTTTAAGCCTGATCCCTTACTTCGAAGAAATCACTTTTGATCACATCCCACGAGAAGAGAATCAGTTGGCAGACACATTAGCTACCATGTCATCTATGTTCAAGGTCATATGGGACAACGAAGCTCCCCAAATCATGATCGAAAGGTTTGACGAACCAACATACTGTTGTGAACTTGATATAGAAGAGAAACCTTGGTTCTACGAAGTGAAGAGGTATCTCGAGACTCAGGAATATCCCGCAGGGGCATCTGTCAATGACAAGAAGTTCTTAAGAAGATTCGCATCCAAATTCTTCCTCTACAACGACATCTTATACAAGCGCAATTACGACTTGTGCTTACTCCACTGTGTAGATCGGAAAACAACGGAGCGAATCATGGAAGAATTACATGAAGGCGCATTCGGTACCCACTCCAGTGGACATACAATGGCTAAGAAGATTCTAAGAGCCAGTTACTATTGGTCCACCATGGAAGCTGATTGTTATCGCTACGTTCGATCTTGCCACAAATGCCAGATATACGCAGATAGAGTGCACGTGCCTCCAGTTCCATTGAATGCTCTGTCTGCTCCATGGCCTTTCGCAATGTGGAGCATTGACATGATTGGGGAAATCAAACCTACCGCTTCCAATGAACATAGTTTCATCCTTGTTGAAATTGACAACTTTACCAAATGTGTAGAAGCAGCCTCGTTCGCATCTGTTATCAAGAATGTAGTGGCTCGATTCATCAAGCATAATCTTATCTGTCGGTACGGCATCCCCGAAAGTATTATCACGGACAATGGTACCAATCTCAACAACAAAATGATCATCGAACTCTGCATGCAGTTCAAGATTAAGCATCACAACTCTTCTCCATATCGGCCAAAAATGAATGGCGCAGTGGAAGCCGCCAACAAGAATCTCAAGAAGATCATACAGAAGATGATAATGACTTACAAGGATTGGCATGAGATGTTGCCATTTTCTCTCCACGGTTATCACACTATAGTACGAACGTCTACGGGGGCAACCCCCTTTTCTCTTGTATATGGTATGGAAGCAGTCATACCAATCGAGGTTCAGATACCCTCAACCAGAGTCCTCCAGGATGCAAATTTAGGTGAAGACGAATGGGTCTAGACTCGCCTTGAACAGGTCAAACTGATCGACAAAAAACTGCTCACAACCATCTTCCATGGACAGATATACCAGAAGCGAATGATCAGAGTATTCAACAAGAAAGTCAAGCACCGAGTCTACCAAGTCGGTGATCTAGTAGTCAAGCGCATCATCCTTCCACAAGGTGATCCTAGGGGCAAGTGGAATCCCACCTATGAGGGACCATTTGTAGTCAAGGCAGTGTTTTCCAGTAGAGCTATGATGCTAAGCACTATGGATGGAGAAGACTTCCCACACCCTGTGAACGCAGACATAGGCAAAAAATACTACGCATAAACGAGACCCGCTAGGTTGACTGGCCTAGGAAGAAATAAGGGCATCCTGGCGAACCAAAAGGTTCAGGCAAAACTTAAGGATATACAAGAAAAATGTGCACCCGAAAAGTCAAAAACCTACAAAGGCGGCTTGGGCAAAAAAGGGTATCCCGGTAGACTGAAAACCCGAAAGGGCGGTCTAGGCAAAAGTTAGGGAATTAAGCGTATGAATATGTCTCGTCCATATCACCTGCTTACAGACTACACTACTATCAGCATTCAAGATTCGAATGGTGCAAATTAGTTCAATCACTTTCTGTTGACAACAAGGAGATGAGATAGTCGAAAATATATGAGCAATATCATAGTTGAAACTCGACGAGATTGTTTCCGCATAGCTTTTTACTATTCCGACAATTTCCTCTTACTAGGATATTCGTCTTTTGTATACAAATTGCCTAACTATAGGCCACTTTTCAAAATTAATGCAAATTCCTCTTTTCCAGTTCTAATTTTATTGTTTGTTGCATAAAGTCCAATGATTGCTTTGAATGATTATGTGCATCTGACAATAAACATCTGTTCATAAACATACGAAAAGCGAATAGAAATAGTAATTACTATAGACTCTAGGAATTGAGATGACAACTAAAGTCACCAATACATCCCCATAGAGTCACTTTTGCAAGAAATACATCCACAAGATCATCAATCCCCACAGTGACATCACTCTCACTACAAAGACAAATCTTCTCCGACGAAGTACTAATCTCCCCCAAAAGTATTCCAATACTTAAACTTCATCACGTTAGTCCCTGAGCAGTGATCCTATCAGACTCATCACTTCAAGTGATCCTATCAGACTCATCACCTCAAGTGATCCTACCAGAATCGTCACCTCAAGTGGTCCATATCAGCCTCGTCAACTTTAATGATCCTACAAGCCTCGTCAGCTTTAATGACCCTATCAGCTTCACTTCATCACGTTAGTCCCCGAGCAGTGATTTTATCAGACTCATCACCTCAAGTGATCCTATCAGAATCATCACCTCAAGTGATCTCTATCAGCCTCGTCAGCTTTAATGATCTTACAAGCCACGTAAGCTTTAATGACCCTATCAGCTTCACTTCATCACGTTAGTCCATGAGCAATGATTTTATCAAACTTATCACCTCAAGTGATCATATCAAACTCATCACCTCAAGTGATCCTATCAGACTCATCATCTCAAGTGATCCTATCAGAATCATCACCTCAAGTAATCCAATCAACACATACATATTTATGAATCCAATAATATGAATGGATGTATCACCGCCCCATAGGTCTACCTTGCGCGCGCTATGTCACTCTCTATCTCTCAAGTCGTGGGTTCAAACCCTACCTTTTGTTGTTTATTTTCATTGTTATTTCTTAACACAGGTTTCAAAGTCTCCAGAAGGAACACCTCCAGAAGCTCCAGCTTCTGGATGTCCCCAGCACCAGAAGCTCCAGCTTCTAGACTTCCGCAGCGCTAGAATCTCCAGGAGCCCCAGCTTATGGACCCTTCCAGATGTAGAGTCTCCAGAAGCTCCAGCTTCTGGACGTCACAGATCCAGAATCTCCAGAAGCTCTAGCTTCTGGACCCTTTCCAGCGCTAGACACCCCAAAAGCTCTAGCTTCTGGATCTTTCTAGCACCAGAACCTCCAGAAGCTCTAGCTTCTAGACGCCCCTGTTGCACCCCAAAATTTACCCTCTTGATTTAGGCTTATGTTTTATCATAAACATCATATTGCATTGCATTTATGCACTATGTGCGATCAAGATTTTTCTTATCTTCCAGGTTTTCTTCAAGTTGCAGAATTTGGTTGTATTGTCAATCAGTCCAAGATGGCTCTCATATTCTGCCACTGACCTGTTTATTCAGTCACCAAGGCTTCTTATGACTCGAGACATATTAATTGATTCTCGGTTTCATCAAAAGAGCCACAATTGCAAGTGTTTCAAAGTAATTCTTATTTTTCTTATCCAATGGCTCTTGTGCACGGGTTTTGGATCATTGAGGTGTTTGATGTCTTTCTTGATGTAATTCTTTAGGCATTATCAAGTTGAGTTCTTTATCTCACTACATGCTCTCTCATGAACCAAGTATTTTTGTGAATTGTCATTAGAGAGGATTTTATCAGGTTTTTCATGATTAAGTAAATTTGAAGCTACTTGTTGGGCCATGCATTTTGAGGATGAATGTTGAGGTTTATTATGCGAGAAGAGTGCATTTATTGGGCTAATTAGAGATTAAATTTATAGAAGGCCTTTGAAGAGAATTTTGGTTCTTTTGTCTCATTAATTAAGAGATTTTCATCTTGACAAGTTTGGAAATGTGAGAAAAAAGTTGAAAATTGGATTTTGTTTCCAAGCATCATGCTTTAAGGCAATTCGATTGATATTTCTCTTAAATTCTAGTACACCATTCAATGGTTGAAATTCTTGCAAGAATTCTACAAAGTTTCACAAGTTCAATTACATGGTTAAAGAAAGAATTACAATTCTTGAGTTCAAGTTACAAAGGAAGGTTTGTCATGATTACAAAAAGAGAAAACATTCAAGTTTCTTACAAATTACAAGACCAAAATCAAAGAGAGTTTTCAAACTCATTTTAATCTATCCTATGAGATTTCTATTTGCCCAAAGTTTACAAATGGAGAATTTGTTCTAAGTGAAGCTTCCTAAACCCTAATTTCTAATATTTTGATGTCTTCTTCACGCTCTTGATGTAGAGCCTCACCTTTGACCTTCAAGCTTGACCATAATTTACCCTTTGCCTTGCTCATTTTTCTCAAGCCCATCCAAGCCATTTGCACAGGAAACAAGAATGAGAGAAAATGTTAGTAAGCAATCAAAATTGAATTCAAACAAGAAAATTTTCAAGTGTTTTCTTCCATAATTCATCATTAGGGTATGATAGGAATCAGTTTTTTAAGGGTGATTTTCAATCATACAAGCATCAAAGCCTCATATAGTTGCTGCCAACAAGTTCAGAATTGCATTTTCAATCATAAGCCAACTTCTCCTATTGCAAATCACAAAAAACCTATTGGTTTCGGTTCACAAAAAAAGGGTGTGTAAAGCAAAGGCAGCAAGTGCCATTCAACATACAAAAATCACAAAAAACAACATGTTCCAGCCCAAACAGTTTTTCTCAAAGCACATCAGAAATCAAAATTCAAGCCCAATTTCGAAATTCACAATAACTATCACAAGTTCCAGCCCAAATGCAGAAATGGTTTTCAAAGTCAGAAAAGGACAATACAAGCCAGAGTCCAGCTAAATCAGACCTCCCCTGCAAAACCATCACAAGATTCATGATCAGAGAAACAAGGCGAACTAGAATATGAAAGAAAATTCAGGATCGGAGCAAGCCGCCGCCGGGTGGCGATTTCTGGCGCGGCAGAGTTACGAATATCCGGTGAAGCAACATAAAACCAGTCACAGATTCGTGACCAGAGGGACAAGACGAAGAATAAGATGTCTGATAAATGATGATCGAGGACCATGCACCTCCCGCCGCCGTGGCCTCCACTGCCAAGGCGATTTCTGGCCGACAGAAGCGTCTTCTCCGGCGAACGTTTTTAGAGAGAGGCGAGAGAGAGTGTGAGGTTAGAGAGAGACAGGAAACGTATAATGATTAGGCTGAGTGTTAACACTCTTGTTTTGTTAATTAAGCACTGATTATTGGCTAACCCAGCGGTGACAAGTGTCACCGTCTGTTTGATTATTTTGTGATTCTATGCCGGTGTACTCACCACACCAGCCGTGTTCCCTCGCCTCCTAATTCTTGGATCTCAGTAGATCATCATCAAGTCATCATCATTGTCATCAGACGCATGTGATCCCTTCAAGCCCTGATTAGACGCTCCAAGATGCAAGCCCATGATGCACTCCTGGAACCTCAGCATACTAGATCCTACGCAGACTTATTAGGCTTGGCCCAACGAATTGCTTTTCAGCACCCCCTGTTTACTTGCATTTCTGGCCCATATACTCATATTTTTATTTGTTTTGTTCATGATCTCATTTTCTTTTGATTTCTATCAAATAATAAAATTGTAAAAATATTATTTTGGTTAATTATTTAATTAGATTAAAAGATGTTGTTTAGTTTAATTAATTATTTTGTTGATTAATTTTATTAAATAAAATGATTTAATTTAATTAGTTATTTAATTGATTTCGATTAGTTTGTATCATTTGTCTATCAAGACTTTTTATTGTCTTGTCGATTCTATGCATCTCTAATTATAAATTTGCTTAACCATTCTCATATGGATCAAAATAGTTTAGAATTTCATTTCCTTGTAGCTTAGGATTTTATTTCTTCGCATGTTTTGATCATCATTTAATTATTGCCACAATACTCATCTTGTTGTTGTTATTGCCATGGATTTGTGATCGATCGTGATACAACCTGGATGACTTGATTATTGGATGATCGAGATATGACCAAAAGGGATACTCATCATCAAGGGAATTCAAGGATGATTTATGAAGATTTTTCTTATCTTGTGCGCAGTGAAGAGGCAACGGACCTTCTCCGTTAGGTATCATCGCCGCTCTCCTTACTTCTTTCTCGCACCATGTGCATATATGCTTCATGCATGCTTCATCTGATGTCTCATTATCTATGTCTTGATGTATTGTCATCTATGCATGCTTTATCTGATGTCTCATCATCTACGTCCGATGTATTGTCATCCACATATGCTATATATGATGTTTTACCATCCATACATTTGTTATTTGATGTTTCGCTCATCCATCTTCAATACGATGTATCATAATCCATGTTGTGATGTATTATCATTCACGCATGCATATATGATGTTTTATAATCCATATCTTTCTTGTTAGATGTTTTATCATCCATTTCAACTTATATCATGTTTCACCATGCTTCATTTGATGTCTCATCATCTATGTCTGATGTATTGTCATCTATACATTTCTTATCTGATGTTTCGCTCATCCATTTTCATCTGATGTATCGTCATCCATGTCCTGATGTATTGTCATCTATACATTTCTTATCTGATGTCTCGCTCATCCATCTTTCATATACGATGTATCGTCATCCATGTTTTGATGTTTTATCATTCATACATTTCTTATCAGATGTTTTATCATCCATTTCTGCTTATATCATGTTTCACCATGCTTCATCTGATATCTCATCATCTATGTCCGATGTATTATCATCCGCATGTGTTATATTTGATGTTTCACCATCTATACATTTGTTATTTAATGTTTTGCTATTCCATCTTCATACGATGTATCGTCATCCATGTTTTGATGTATTATCATTCACGCATGCATATCTGATGTTTTATTATTCATATATTTCTTGTCAAATATTTTATCATCCATTTCTGCTTATATCATGTTTCACCATGCTTTATCTGATGTCTAATCATCTATGTTTGATGTATTGTCATCTACATATGCTATATCTGATGTTTTACCACCCATACATTTGTTATTTGATGTTTCACCATGCTTCATCTGATGTCTCATCTTCTATATCTGATGTATTGTCATCCATACATTTCTTATATAATGTCCCCCTCATCCATCTTTCATATACGATGTATCGTCATCCATGTTTTGATGAATTATCATTCACGCATGCATATCTGATGTTTTATCATCCATATCTTTCTTGTCAGATGTTTTATCATCCATTTCCGCAAATATCATGTTTCATATTAGCTATTGACTTTTATGTCATTTTATCCTATAATTCTTCCTTCATTTCATCTATGCTTAATATCTTACACAGTTTGCTTCCCGTATGCTTTTGGAACTAGTTTTGACCTAGTTTGTGAATTAACTTTGCATGTGTGCATTGATAGTGATGTTTGATGTTTGTTAATGGTTTGTATAAACCTTGTATATGTATGATGTGTCTACTGACCTCACTTCACATGACACCTTGCATGATTGCTCAATCACTTATTTCCAGTTTATTTTCTTCCCCATTCTCTTGGTGGTTAGCTATTGTGCTATTGTTTTAGATGTGTTGTCATCATCCGTTATCTTCTTGATGTATCGTCATTTGTAGCTTAATGTTTTATCACTCTACCTTGTTATTTCTAATCCATTTGTTGAGTGTGCAAGGGATTTCTATTTGATGTTCATCTGATGCATGAAGCTTTGTCTGACGTCTTGAAGTGCACCTGAGGCGATTTCTCACACCATGCGATGAAGTTCTTTATTCTTAGTTTAGTTATTGGTTTATTTCGATTGGGCTGTAATATTTAGACTTTTATTCAGACTTTTGATTCGATACATCCCCATTCATAAACTTGTGTCCCCATTCCCATATGCTTTGTAATAGTTTAGAATTTCTTCACCAATGAACACATAGCCTCCTCTTGGGCTTTTCACCAATGAATACATAGCCTCCTCTTTGGCTCTTCACCAATGAACACATAGCCTCCTCTTGGGCTCTTCATCAATGAAAAGGAGTTCATGATCGTTTGCAACTTAGGCACACTTGGATGGTCGATGAGCTTTTCAGCAGAGTTTTCTTACCTCGTGCGTGTTGAAGGGGCAACAGACTTTCTCTGTTAGGTATCATCATCACCTTCTTTATACATGATGTTTCACCATCATTTGCATACATATTTTACATGATGTTTTGCCATCCATGTATACTATCATGATGTTTTATCATCCATGCATGATGTATCATCGCCCATGCATATTTTATCTTTCTTTATATGATGTTTTGCCATCCATGTCTGTTATCTTGAGGTTTTATCATCCATGCCTGATGTATCATCGCCCATGCCTATTTTATCTTTCTTTATATGATGTTTTTCCATCCATGTCTACTATCATGATGTTTTATCATCCATGCCTGATGTTTTGTCATCCATGCATTTTATTATCCTTTACATGATGTTTTGCCATACATGTCTTATCATTCATTCTAAGTGGGATTGTTCGCTTCTTTATCTCTTTTACGAGATTGCCATGTTCCCCATAGGATCTTTAGTTCACTCTTCTCCAAGTTTGAACTAAATAGACCTTAGGTTTGCTATCCATGCATGATAACCTTAGGTGGATTCTTCCCTTTGTACACATCCATAACTTAGGATCAACTTTGTATGATAATGATTAGGATTTAGAACTAGGTTAGCTTCCCTTAGTCATTTTACCTTTTCTCCTTTTGCATCCTTAAAACAAAAATCTTGTATTGTCAAGTGCATTAAAACACTCTAATAATATGAAACTTTTTCTAAAGTAAAAGATACAAACCAATTAGTTTTAGGTTGTTTCGTTGTCCTGTTGCTGATGTTTCGTCATCCAGTTGCTGATGTTTCACCATCTCATCTTTTGATGTTTCGTCATCCCATTGCTGATGTTTCGTCATCCTGTTGCTGATGTTTCGTCATCATGGAGGTGTTTCGTCATCGTTTGTTGTTTCGTCTGCTAATCTAAAAAACACAAACCAACCAAAGCAAGTGAACCGAACTACGACACTCTGACTTTCCCATTTCACGAGGGAATACGTAGGCATCCTGTCGCAGGGCTTGATCGAGTAACCTTTGTAAATATTTCCTTCTTTTCCCCGTGTTTTCTTTTTCTTTTATTCTTTTCTTTATTTCTTTATTCTTCTTTTCTTTTTTTGCATGCATTATACCATATACATATATGGTTAGAATTTTACACCCATTAGATAGAAAGTAAAAGCGGATACCATAGAGTACTACGGGCGCGTGGGGTGCTAATCCCTTCCCCTCGTATAACAGACTTCCTTACCCGATCTCTCGGTCGCAAGACCGTGATTTCTTCGCTTGTGTTTACTTGATGTTTACCTTTCCCTCTTGGCGGGATAAAAAACGTTCGATGGCGACTTCATTGATATATAGTTATATCCTTTGATTTTTCGGCCGGTTGTTTCAACTGGCGACTTCACTAGGGACAGTTGACCTATTGCTGGTCCGTTCAGAAGTCGATCCTAGCTTGTGTTTTCTATTCTTTTGGGTTTTTTATTGTTTTGTTTATTTCTTTATAGCTTGCTTTTATTATTTGTATATATACTTGTACATGTTTGCATGCATTTGCATCTGGATCTGGCTATATTGTATTGTCTGCTGTTGTGCTGTTGTTTTTTTGGTGGGTGGTGTAATACGGTGAACTGGCTTTGAGAATTTGTTTTTCTTTTTATCGCAAATGTGCGGATAGCAAGAGTCGCCACCGACTTTTCTTTTATCCCATTAAGGGAAGGTGAAAAGAACAGGAAAAGACCTTCGTTAGATTCTGAGTAAGGGAGAAGGTTATGAAAAGGGAAGGTATTAGCACCCTTTCCATCCGTAGTTATCTACGGGTTCTTAGTTGCTCTTAGATCATTTAAAAAGTGCTTTCTGTGTGTTTGACAAAAATGTTTTGAAAAGGTATTTCGCTTTGACTTTGTAATGATTCATGTAAGAATGTATACAAAGTGTTCGAAAATGTTCCGTTTTTGAAAAGAGTTTGAACTTTGACAAAAGTGTGAGGTGTGAAAAGTATTTTGATAGAGCAAGCAACTAAAAGTCTTATTACCTACTCAGAATGGTCGTTTTCGTGTTATTTTACTTTCCTTTAGAATATTGCTATCCATACCATTAGTTGGTAGGTAACCCTATTCGTTGGATGTAGAAGGGACATTCGAAGGGACATCGGATGGTCATAGAAGGCAACTTGTAGGAGTATCCTAGCACATTTGAAGGGACGATCATCACTTTTCGTAGGCAACAATCGAGGGACGAGATCATGTATTCGTAGGCCATGTCGAGGGACTCATGATCTTTGTATCGAAGGGACTATGATGATATGTTTGTAGGCAACAGTGCTAGGATACCTCTACGTTCGAGGGACTTGACCATTTAATCGAAAGGCAACGAGAGAATTACCCGGGGGGTGTGAAGAGAGTGTGTCAAATTCAGATATTTTATCTTGTATTTAGATGTGATCTATGTCCGTTTTACCTTGCCATACACGCCTAGTTACTAGCTTATAGGGCGTAGTAAATCATGGAAAGTAAAGTGCGGAAAAGTAAAGTCCTACGCTATTACATGGCTTTGGGGCAATTACATAATAGGAGTGCGAAAAGTAAAAGTCCTAATTAAACTATTACATCCCATAGGCAGTTACATAATATTGAAAAGAAAAGCAAGAAAAATCGTCCGAAACGTTACAACCTGTAAGCAGATACATAACCGGAACATACGAGAAAAATTGCATAAGAGGAAAAATATTAGTAAAAAAATGATTTTTAGATGAGGAAAAATATTTTAAGTTAGTAATGACAATTAGATGATAAGATGATTTTTTGGTAATTTTCTGAATCGGTTTTGATAATTAAAAGCAATTAAAAGTCAATATAATGGTTAATTAACAATTAATTAAAATATGCATGCAAAAATATTAATTTTAATGTCAAAAATTAAATAAACATTTTTCTGATTAATATGCAAAAGGAAAATATTTTTGGTGATTTTTAGATGCATGAGAAAAATATTTAAAGATAAATTAAATTGCACGGAAAATATTAAAAGAAAAATAAGAAAAGTGTTAGTTTGCAAAGTGATAAAAAATATTTGCCATGGCCAGGGATCGAACCAAGGACTATGACCTCACACGCGCGTTGCCTTGACCAACTGAGCTGGAGTGTCTAGCTGTTTGAAGAATGAAACGAAAACAATATAACCAAAGTTGAATCCTGATGCCCAGATTACGCGCGAAGATCTTCATCTTCTTCGTTTAAATTTTCAAACACATAGCGTCGGTCTGGTTCGACGCTAAGGCCCCTGCAATTTTCAAAAATCTCATACAGGCAATATAAATTAGTTATGGATACATGAATCGATTGCAAACATCATGCTAAATACGATGGTGGTCCTGGTTTTGTCCAATTTTACATATTTTAGGAAGCCCTAAAATGAAGCAGAAAACCCTAGCTATGGCATCTTGTGATTCCGTTACCTAAAATGCAATTAACCAGTGCAGAAAGCTTCGAAACTCCATTCTAAACACAAAACAAACATCAAAACATGTTAAATATGCATGGAAATCAAAAGCCGATTTTGAAAAGTTTGAACCAAACCGAAACTATGATTTTGTGATTCTGGGCTTGTTGATGGCTTGTGAGTATCTGGAACGACTCAATGAACCTCCAGGAATGTATTGGAATGCCTGGAATTGGCTGAATCGATCTGGAACTAGGGCTGCCACTTGCTTGCAATGCAAGGTTTTTTTGAGTTTGGAATAGGGTTCTTGAGGCAATTTTTCTGTTCTTTTTTCATGTGTATGCATTGTGTATATATAGTAGATGGATCTAGGCCAGAAATCAAGAGCAAATAATGGATCAATCAATGTAAAAAAATTTGATTTGGTATGAAACCAAATCTTTCCTTTTTGATCCAATTTTCATAAATTCTCTTGCCAATCAATGTTAATTTCAAAATTGCCAGCTTTTATGAGTTGCTTGGACCTCAAGAATGAGAGAAAAATCCAATTTGCATTTAATTTTGATTTTTTATCTTTTATTTTAATTTAATTGGCTTTTAAATGATTAAAATCCAAATTAAATAGAAAAATAAAGATAAAATTCGTGGCCTTGGGCTTGGAGGTTCCAAATTAGCTGAGGAACAAGTATGAACCAAGAAAAGTTAGGCCCATTTGCAAAATTTTGGATTTTGACAAGTATTTCTCTTTGTGCACCTCTTCAAAAATGGCCAACTTGTGCAAGGTGTATCTTGCTCAATTTTAACATTTTTGGGTGTTTTTAGGCTTTTTAGAAATCTCTAGATGTCCTCTAAACAACCTATATGGTTTCATCTCAATTGGAGTTTCCATGCTCAATAACACTTCATTACAAAAAGTTGACTTTTTGTTGACTTTGAAAAAGACCTCTAATGTTTTGATCCATATCTTCAAAATGAAGCATTTTTTGATCATGCTTGTGAGACATGAAGTTGTATAGAATTTAATTCTCTTCAAAATGAGAGGTGGTGGAATTTTTTTTGATAAAGTATGAGAAAGTTATGCTCAGTCAAAGTTCAGTTGAGTTTTCTCTAGAAAACCCTAATTTGGAAAGTTTGACTTTTGATCAAATCTTGAGTTTTCTTGATGAATCATGATCAACCCTTGATCAAATGATGAATGTTACTTCAAAATATGGATGTTGACCAAAAATCATGAAGTTTGACTGTATGTTGACCACAGTTGACTTTTTGTCCAATACAACTGATTTTCAACCATCTGAGCAATTGTCTGAGGAAACTTGACTTGTAAGGCTTGAAACTTGACATGGAGATTCTTTGAAGCATATGAGGAGGCATGATGACCATTGGAGATGTTGGAAGTCCATTTTGATCAGAGAATTGCCAAACCCTAGTTTGGGTTGATTGTCTAGGAGAGGGTTTGTCTGACCAACCCTTGAGGAATCCTTGAGTATGGATATGTGAAATGTATTGAGGAGTAGGAGGGAAAATTTTGGGGTATGACAGCTGCCCCTGTTCAATCTTCTTGTACTGGAAGGGTTAGATTGGCATGCGTGCCTTTTGTGACCTGGAGGTAGAAGATGATTGAACACTCGAGTACACGTGAAAATTTGCACTCGCTGTTGATTGATGATGCAAGGGAATGGGCTTACAGATGCCATTTGGAGAAGCTGGAAACTTCAATGGGGGATGAGTCATACGCTAGACTCAAGAACGTCGCCTGGATAGGAGAATTGTCGGAGATGGGCTTAAGATGCCAATTGGAAAGATTGATGCTGGGGAACGAGCCGTATGTTAGGCTCTGCAGATGTTCCTGAAGGTAGAAAAGAACACGGAGATGGGCTTAAGATACCATCCAGAGGGATTCGTACGATAGACTTTGTGCTCGTCTTTGAATGAACTTATTGGTTTGTATTGGTTTTTAACCAAATATGCAGCATTCTGAAAGTGGAGAAATGTCAACAAATAGTCGGAGATGGGCTTAAGATGCCATCCAGGGCAACTGAGTCGTACGCCAGACTCTGTAGTTTCTGTTGATAATAAGAGAGTGTCAGGATAAATCTTTGTTTTGATTATTTTGAGGGGATAATGGTCGGCAGAATGTGGATAGCTTCCCTGTTTGTGCTTCGGGTGTCGATCCAATGCCTGTTGTCGGAGGACAACCTGGGTGATCGTTTGGATAGGGTTTCCCGTCTGGCTTCGGGTGTTAATCCTGGATCTGTTGTCGGAGGACAACTAGGGCGGTCGTTCAAATAGTTTTCCCGTCTTGTTTCAGGCATTAATCCAGGACCCGTCGTTTCAGAAGTGACTTTCACCTGTTTGGGAAAAACAAAAGAAACTTGGATAGAATATTGTTAGTCTTATGCAGGTTATGATGCATGACAATGGGTATGAATGATATATGAATGATAGATGCTGTGGTATTTCAAAACATATCCATCTTGAAGAAGATGTGGATGCTCGCTCGGGGATTTCTGGCTTCTATTTGGGGACGAAACGGATGAAAACCCCGCTCTTGAAGAAAGATATCCTTGATTCCTCCGATGCACTATCTGACCAAGTTTCGAGCCTAGATATTTATATTGCTGAGGATGGTAGAGATCGAGGATCTTGTGTGTAGACTTACTGGGAAAATTTAGAGGCGCCCATCGGGATCTTGCACATAGATCCTGCTGGAGAGTATTTGATTGTTGCTGGGAGACCGGGCTAGAAGGAACTGGAGATCGTCGAAACCTCTGGGTGGGGAATAAAAATGTAAGTTTCCTCCGATGCACTATCTGACCAAGTTTTGAGTCTGGATATTGCTGCTGCCGGGGGAATGGTAATTGTTGAGAGATATTCTGTTGGGGACAAATACCTCTGCTGGAGATGAAATGTTACTGCTTGAAGACTGGTATAATCAGGTTAAACTAACTGGGATCGCTGCTCAGGGACTGACGCGATGAAACTCGGAATGTTGGAACTAGTAGAAGGAAAATGTGTATTCCGCTGGGGAAGGTTTGTAGTGAGTGTTCGCGTTAAAAGGTGACGCGCTAGAGGATTTGAATGTGAATTCAGATTCTCTGGCTCGAAACGATTTACTCTTTTGATTTGTTTATAAAGATGCCGCGAGCATCAAGCTTTATTATTTTCAACACAAGAAAATGATTTAATGATTATGAAAAAGGGGAAAGCTGTTAATACCCTCAATTGATTTTGATATGCGAACGACTTAGCGCAAACTAGACGTAACGCATTGGGGAGATTCTGAGTAAGGGGGTTTGTTATATAAAGGGAATAGATGGAGCACCCTAAATATATATAGTTATCTATAGCTTTATATATGAATACGTTTGATATGTTTGTGTGTTTTAATTGCTATTTCTATGATTGGGAAAGTTTCTCCTTTGGATTTTTAAGAAAGGATAGATTATGTCGGATCCTAGTGTATGTTATTATTATGCTCGCAAAGATCTGTGGATCTTCTGCATACATATCCCCTAGTGGGAATCAAAGCATTTGTAGCTCGGATCTACAGGGTTCTATGGTTTATTTGGTCTGAGGGAGAAAGAAATTTGCTCGCCAAGGATGAGACCTTGTGCCTACGTATTCTCAAAAGGATGTTGAGAAAGTCAGAGCAATCGTAGTTCCCACTTATGCTAGTGGAAAGCAACGGGATGTTAGTAAGAGATAGACAAATGTCTTCTTAATGAAAAATGTATCTAATCTATTTCATCACATACATTTTGAAAGGTTGATTGATTGAAATCTTTCGTCGTAAGTTATAGGTGTTTTGCTTGAGTGTGCAAGCGTTACCACTTACATGTTTAAGAAAGATGTTTTGAAAAATGATTGAATCTTTTAACTGTAAGCATTGGGTGTTTTGCTTGAGTGTACAAGCGTTACCACTTACAGATTAAGAGATGTTTTTGTTTGAAAAGAGTTTGAAAAAGTTTGACTGTATGTGATGTGATATATGAGATACTTCTTCCATAGAGATGATAGATGTCTAAATCTCGAGGAGAAATTGATTGGATTAAAGGGATGCTTTTAAGAAGCCCATGGGTCCTTGTATTGTTAGCCCAAGAGGAGGCATTCCGAGGGTCATCGAGGGTCCTTGTATGAAGCTCAAGAAGAAGCTATAGGGTATGGCTGGCTTTGGCTATAAAAGGGATTTCACCGGGAAACCATCCTTTTGGAATTTAGAGCAATTTCACCGAGAAATTATACACTTTGGGTTCTATCCTAGCGCGGGTGATTCTTTGTATTGGAAGCCCAATAGGAGGCTGTTAAGAGATTTCCTATCTCTTTCATTGTATGATGCCCAAGAGAAGGCTAAACTCAATGAGGAGTTCTTTTGAACGAAGCCCAAGAGGAGGCTAACTCAACAGGGGAGTGTTGTCTTATATGAAGCCTAAGCGGAGGCTAAACTCAGATGAATGAGTTTCTTTGTACAAAGCCCAAGAGAAGGCTAACTCTGTGGGGAGAGTTATCTTGCATAAAGCCTAAGAGGAGGCTACAACTGTGGGGAACCTATTGGTTAGACTAATTGTTATGTTATAGCTAGACATTTGTATAAACAAGTGTGTGGGTATGATATGTATTCACAGGAGTTTATGAAGGAAATATAAACAATGCATGATGTTTATTTACAAGAGTTTATGAAGGAAATATAAACAAGTGTATGTGAAACGGACGTTTAAAACGAGCGTAACTTGATTATTCACAAGTTTGAATTGTGTACAAGGAAATGAATATGTACACGAACGAGCTATTTATGTACAGAGAAATATGGATGTACATAGGAGGGTTGAGACTTACACCATAAGGGTGGCCCATTGGTTTAAAAGCAGTTTCACCGGGAATAATGCTCCTTTCAATACCAATGGTATTCAGTTGTATATGTACAGACGAAACGGAAACGAACGATCGAAGTTTGTCTGTGAAAGGTATCTGTATTTATGTACAGATAAAAATTTGTATGAATATAAAAATAATTTGATATGTACAAGGAAAAATATATTTATGTACATAAAGAATGTTGGTTTGTGTATACACAAGTGAAGTGAAAACAAACGATCGAAGTTTGTCTGTACTTGAGTATAAAAAGTATCTGTATTATGTACAAATAAAAGTTGTATGTATCTGAAGAGAGTTTGATATGTACAAGGAAATAATTATGTACATAAAAGAATGTTTTTGTTTATGTACAAGGAAAAAATTATGTACATAAAAAGAATTTGGGACTTACACCGTGAGGGAGGCCCATGATCGATTGAGAAATTCGAGAGAAAACGAATTCGGTTTTACCGTTTAAATCGGATCGATCATGGTAAAAAGATGTAAGTTTGATGAAAAGTTTTGAAGAAATGATTTTGAAAGTGTTTTGAAATGTGAAGTTCATTTATGAGAAGTTTTGAAAAGAATCGGAAGTCGAAAGTTTGAAAAATTCACCTTTTAAAGTGGTTTTGAAAAGTGCTCGAAGTGTCGTTTTCGCCCGATTAAAATATAATCGATGAAAGTTTTTTCTGAAAATTTTTGCACTATCATAAAATAGATACATTTATTGACAAGTGTACAAAAAATCACCTCAAAATGAGGAGTTTTGATTGGTTAAAAAAAATGTTGAAGTTTGTGAAAAATATGAATCAAATATGAAAGTTTTGAAAAAAAAATGGTCTCCACAAGGCTTGAACCCGGAACCTGTTGGGTGGCTACGTGGCGAAGTGGACTACGAGCGAGCTGGCAACTGCTGGGACAAGAGCGCTTTTGTGTATTTGAATTAAAACACGTGTTAATATTATATTGGAAAATTTAAATTTGAAAAAACTCAAGAACACGCACGAATTGTTCTTCATCTTCATCAATCCTCTGATTTTGTAACTTGCTTGTTTCTCAATGATTTTGGAAGTTGTAAACATGAAAGTTGCTTGATTTTGAACAAGGAACATGATGATGGTTGTTAATTGCATTTATTTTTGGTCTAGCATGGTTGAATTTCCAGAAATCGTGAAGAACCCTAGAACTGGAAATTCTAATTGAAATGATGTATGATTGATGATTTTTCAAATTGTTTGAGGGTTAAGGATCGTGATAGGTGCAGAAAACAATTGGCCAAGAGTTTTTTCATTTAAATGCAAGGAATCATGAGATTGAGTTTCGAGTTCTCACCTGTTCAAGCTGAGATCGAAGATGGTGTTGGAGTGTTTCCAGAACTGGTTTTGTGATTGCTATAGCACCATCGGCCTATGTGGAAGGTGTGGGGATGGTCTGCTTGCTTCGAATCAACCTGGATCGTGCTACCCAAGTCCACCTGCACAGTCTAAAAATGGAAGCTCGATTTATGGAAAAAAGCTATTACAGTTAGTTGTAATTGATCTGCATCATGTCTATGATGTTCATGGATGATGTTTGGATGCTTAGAACTCAAGTTACTTCAGCCAAACCAAGAATTCGAATCATAAGGCAGTTTTGCAAGTTTTGAAAATTGGAAATGCAATTTTGATTTTCAGTTGTTTTTAGATTGATTTTAAGCTTCAAACTAATTACATGTGATACCTATAACATGTTAGACACCAAATATTTCAATGTTTCTTCACAAATTTTCAAAATGCAAGATCTCTCAATTTTGAACTATGTTTCTTGATTTTGAAGGAAGAAGAGAGAAAGCATAACTTCGCATTGCTTTGGTGTAGATTCAAATGGCCAACATGACCTCTATTTATAGGTCAAAAGTTCTGAAAAATTAGGCACAAGTACATGGCATTTGTAATTCAAAGTTGCCTTAAAGGGCAAGAAAGACATTTGCAAAAGGAAAAGGAAGCTTCCTTTTTTAACCATGTGATATTTTTCCAACTTGATCCAATCCTATAATTATTACCTCTAGCTGATATTTATCAGCCCTAATCTTCAATTTTGGCAAGGTGGCATTGCTTCTAGATGAAGAAATAAAAAATGACCTATAATGTGAAGTTTTGAACTTTGAAAATCATGTTTATGGAGCCTTATGTTTCAATTTCAAAAGTATAGCTAGACTCTATGGATTTGAGAGTTCTTGGACATTTTGGAAAGCTTGTTTCAAGAGCTACAACTTTCATGCTTTGAGTTTTTTCCAAATCAAAGTGGAACTATGTGAAAAAATGGCATGAAGTTTGGAAAAAGTACAAAATTTTAACACTTAGAAAGTTTTCTAAGTGTTGAAAATTTTGACTTTTTGTTGACTTTTTCAAATTCTTTGATTTTTTATGATCATGATGGATCATTTGAAGTATTTTGATGTTGGAAAAAGTTTTGTCTTGAAAAAGTTGACCAAAAGTCAAAGTTTGACTTTTCTCGTATGAAATTTCATCAAATGTTTCAGAAATTGACTGATGAAGTTTGTGAACTTCTGTGATGTTTTGAATCCAGAAATTAGGTCAAGATGTTGTATCTAAGATATAATGACCAATCTCTATCCAAAAAAGTAATTTGTGGCTAAAAAAATCAGAGAATACTCATGCTCGATCAAAACCCTAATTGGTCGATCCTTGATTGATCAATGAGAAAAATTGGGTATCTGGTGATCAGAGGTTAATGATTTGATCAAGATAGATCAAATGAGGTGAGAAAAACTCAAACCCTAATTGGTTGCCTCTTGAATTAGATGAAAATTTGATGAAACCCTAATTTTGACTTGTGAAATCCACACCCGATTAATTCTCTTCTGGACTGTTAGTGATGCAATGATGCAAATGTAAGGTGGTATATTGGGTCAAAATTTGGGGTATGACAGATGCCCCTATTTAAGTTTCTTTAACCTGAGAGATGAAGACGAATATCTTTGTTTTGATAGGTGTAAAGAGACTTAAATATCAGAATACGCAAATTTTGGACCTAAGATACCAAAAGATGCGGATGATGCAAAATGATTGCCAAAAGTTTTTACCCAGAGGAATATCAAAGAAATGACATGATGGGGAAAAATTTGTGAGGATGACTCGATCTATTTAAGAAAAGAGGATCCTGTTTGTTAGGAAACAAGCAATATGTCTCGCTGGGGTAAAAAGATTCACAAAACATGTGAATATCTGTTTCGCTTAGGAAAGCAAAGAGGTTACCTTCTGTCAGCCTTGTGACAATGTTTAAGGTAAGTGAAAGTGATATTACCAATTATCAGCCTTGTGATAGTTTATGGCAATTGCTTTGAAGATATTACCAATTATCAGCGAAGTGATAACTATAATAAGGTAAATCTTTGAAAAATTTGTTGATTATTCAGCCTTGTGAATAACAGACAATGAGAGAAACAGAACTCAAATGAGTTTTGAAGATATTACCAATTATCAGCGAAGTGATAACTATAACAAGGTATATCTTTGAAAAATTTGTTGATTATTCAGCCTTGTGAATAACAGACAATGAGAGAAACAGAACTCAAATGAGTTTCTATTTTCTTGGATAAAATCTTGCCGAGGATCTCTCTTTTGAGAAGACGCGGGCATTTTGATTGAAGACACAGTTTTCTTTTAAACAAAGACAACTGGGAATTTTCGTATGTGATTTGACCTTGTTGAGAAGAACAAACTTTATGACAAGTTTAGGAATGAAAATAAGCGGCTCAAATGATGAGGCTATTGCTTATTTGCTTTGTTGATTATAGACAGGGTTCTATCCAGGAACGAACTGGAAAGAAAAAGTCAATCAAGACATTGTTCCAAATGAGGGATGATCTCAGCTGGGGAATGTGGTAGAGAAGAATGTATTTCTTGGGATAATCCATCGATAGAATCGCATTTACATGAGTAAGTGTGATTTAAACCAGAGATGTGGAAGCAAACATTTCGAGGAATGCAAAAATGCATGAATGATGCTATTATGTATGAATGTCATGAATGTTATATGCATGCTAACAATACTTTGTCAAAGACACTAAAGAGGTATTTGGGAAAAGGACCACGCACGCTCGAATAAATATTCAAAGAAATTGGCAAAGAATGGTGCAAACGTTCACTGATGAAAAATTTGAGTTGCATGTTTTAAACTTTCTGGGAAAGGTATTTCATTGGCAACTTTGTTGGGAATTCCTTTTGGATAAGAATACCGTCCTTCGATGATTTCTGCTGAGGAGAAGAGGATTTCCGTAGCAGTTGTTCTATCCTTCGGAGATTGAAAAATTCATGGAGGAACTGTTGAAGCTCTTTCTGTGTTCATAGTTCAAAGGAGAATTTTGCTTTTGATTTAAAATTTTGAAGTAAAAATTCATTTAAAACATTTTAGTTTCTGTTCGCGTTAAAAGGTGACGCGCTAGAGGATGCGAACGTTAATTCGGATTCTCTGGCTCGAAACGATTTACTCTTTTGATTTGTTTATAAAGATGCCGCGAGCATCAAGCTTTATTATTTTCAACACAAGAAAGATGATTTAATGATTATGAAAAAGGGGAAAGCTGAAATACCCTCAATTGATTTGATATACGTAACGACTAGCGCAAACTAGACGCAACGTATTGGGGAGATTCTGAGTAAGGGGGATTGTTATATAAAGGGAATAGATGGAGCACCCTAAATATATATAGTTATCTATAGCTTTATATATGAATATATTTGATATGTTTGTGTGTTTTTTAATTGCTATTTCTATGATTGGGAAAGTTTCTCCTCTGGATTTTCAAGAATGATAGATTATGTAGGATTCTAGGTTTTGTTATTATTGTGCTCGCAAAGATCTGTGGATCTTCTGCATACATATCCCCTAGTGGGAATCAGAGCATTTGTAGCTCGGATCTACAAGATTCTATGGTTTGTTTGGTCTGAGGGAGAAAGAAATTTGCTCGGCAAGGATGGGACCTTGTGCCTACGTATTCTCAAAAGGATGTTGAGAAAGTCAGAGCAATCGTAGTTCCCACTTATGCTAGTGGAAAGCAACGGGATGTTAGTAAGAGATAGACAAATGTCTTCTTAATGAAAAATGTATCTAATCTATTTCATCACATACATTTTGAAAGGTTGATTGATTGAAATCTTTCGTCGTAAGTTATAGGTGTTTTGCTTGAGTGTGCAAGCGTTACCACTTACATGTTTAAGAAAGATGTTTTGAAAAATGATTGAATCTTTTAACTGTAAGCATTGGGTGTTTTGCTTGAGTGTACAAGCGTTACCACTTACAGATTAAGAGATGTTTTTTTTTTAAAAGAGTTTGAAAAAGTTTGACTGTATGTGATGTGATAGATGAGATACTTCTTCCATAGAAATAATAGATGTCTAAATCTCGAGGAGAAATTGATTGGATTAAAGGGATGCTTTTAAGAAGCCCATGGGTCCTTGTATTGTTAGCCCAAGAGGAGGCATTCCGAGGGTCATCGAGGGTCATCGAGGGTCCTTGTACAAAGCTCAAGAGGAAGCTATAGGGTATGGCTGGCTTTGTGTTAAAAGGGATTTCACCGGGAAACCGTCCTTTTGGAATTAAGAGGAATTTCACTGAGAAATTTTACTTTCTGGGGATTTCGAAAGTGATTTCACCGGGAAACCATCCTTTCAGGATTCTATCTTAGCATGGGTGATTCTTTGTATTGGAAGCCCAATAGGAGGCTGTTAAGAGATTTCCTATCCCTTTCATTGTATGATGCCCAAGAGAAGGCTAAACTCAATGAGGAGTTCTTTTGAACGAAGCCCAAGAGGAGGCTGACTCAACAGGGGAGTGTTGTCTTATATGAAGCCTAAGCGGAGGCTAAACTCAGATGAATGAGTTTTCTTATAGGAAGCCTAAGAGGAGGCTGACTCATGTTGGGGATGAGTTATCTTGTATAAAGCCCAAGCGGAGGCTAAACTCTGTGGGGAGCCTATTGGTTAGACTAATTGTTATGTTAATAACTGAATAGTTATATAAACAAGTGTGTGTGTGATATGTATTCACAGGAGTTTATGAAGGAAATATAAACAATGCATGATGTTTATTTGCAAGAGTTTATGAAGGAAATATAAACAAGTGTCTGTGAAACGAACGTTTAAAACGAGCGCAACTTGTTTATTTACAAGTTTGAATTGTGTACAAGAAAGTGAATATGTACACGAACGAGTATTTATGTACAGGAGAATGGATGTACATAGGGGGGTTGGGACTTACACCATGAGGGAGGCCCATTGGTTTAAAAGCAGTTTCACAGGGAATAATGCTCCTTTCAATACCAATGGTATTCAGTGTATGTGCAGATGAAACGGAAACGAACGACCGAAGTTTATCTGTGTTTGAGTATTTACAAAAAGTATCTGTGTTGTGTACAGATAGAAGTTTTGTATGAAAAGTATTTGATATGTACAAGGAAAATATGTATGTACATAAAGAATGTTGGTTTGAGTATACACAAGTGAAATGAAGACAAACGATCGAAGTTTGTCTGCACTTGAGTATAAAAGGAGTGTCTGCATTATGTACAGATGAAACTTTGTAGAAAGTATTTGAAGAAAGTTTGATATGTACAAAGAAATATTATATACATAAAAGAATGTTATGGGACTTACACCGTGAGGGAGGCCCATTGGTTAAAAAGAAGTTTTATTGGGAAGAAATCCTCTTCTTAAAACCAATGGATTCGGTGTATAAACAAACGAATGAAAACAAATGAAAGAAATTTGTTTATGTTTGAATATTAACAATGATGATTTGAGTATGTACAAGTAAAATTAAATATGTACATAAAGGATTGGGACTTACACCGTGAGGGAGGCCCATGATCGATTGAGAAATTCGAGAGAAAAACGAATTCGGTTTTATTGTTTAAATCGGATCGATCATGGTAAAAATGATGTAAGTTTGATGAAAAGTTTTGAAAAATGGTTTTGAAAGTATTTTGAAATGTGAAGTTGATTTATGAGAAGTTTTGAAAAGAATCGAAAGTCGAAAACTTGAAAAATTCACCTTTAAGGAGGTTTGAAAGTGCTCGTAACGTGCTTTCGACTCGATTAAAATTTAATCGATGAAAGTTTTTCTGAAAATTTTTGCACTATCATAAAATAGATACATTTATTGACAAGTGTTCAATAAATCACCTTAAAATAAGGAGTTTTGATTGGTCAAAAAAATTGTTGAAGTTTTGTAAAAAAACATGAAAAAATGGAAAAGTATGAAAAAGAATGGTCCTGATGGGAGTTGAACCCATGACCAAAGGGGTAGAACACGTGGCAGAGGAGACTAAAGGCAAGCAAGCTACCACTGAGCCAAACGCGCGCTGGTGTTTAGTGGATCAAAACACGTGTAAACAAAGCATTGGAATATTTGAATTTAAAATTCAAGAACACGCGCGAAGTGTTTATCGTCTTCCCCGATCTTCAATCCAACCTAGATCATTCGTTTGTTGATGAAATTCAAAGATATAAACATGAAACTTGCTCGTTTCAAGCCCAGGAATATGATACCACTCTTTAATTTCATTTATTTTAAGCCTAACATAACTAAATTTCTGATGAACACGAAGAACCCTAGAAATGAAAAATCTAATTGAAATTCTGTATGGTTGATGATTTCATGAATTGGTTGAGGGTTAATGGTCGTTATAAGTGCAGAAACAAAACGGCCATGAGTTTTTTTCAATTAAATCACAAAATCATAGAGTTCAAAGTTGAAGCTCTAACCTGTTGAAGCTGGAATCGAAAACTGGATTTGAGTGCTTCCAGTTGTTGTTTTATGATTGCTTGAGCACCAACGGCTATTATGGAAGCTGTATGAATGGTCTGCACATCATGAATTCCTCTGGATCATTCTACCCAAGTCAACCTGCACAGGCTCAAAATACAAACGGGAAATCAAGGTTAAAGCAGTTACAACTTGTTGCTAAGGGTCTGGATCATTCATATGATGTATGGTGATGATGTTCAAGTGATCAGAACTCAAGTTGCTTACACCAAACTCCAAATTCGATAGTTATGGCAGTTTTGCAAGTTTTGGAAACATGAAGTGTGATTCTGAGTTTTAGGTTAGCTTGGGTTGATTTTAAGTTTCAAATCAATTACATGTTAGTATTAGAACATGTTAGACACCAAATTACTTAAAGTTTCTCACAGATTTTCAAAAATGCAAGTTTTCACAAATTAAACTATGATTCTTGAATTTGGAGAAAGTGGAAGGAAAGCATGTCTTGGCATTACTTTGGTGTTCTTGAATGGCAAACAAGACCTGTATTTATAGGCAACAAGTTTTGAAATGTTAGGCAAAGAGATTGGCTTTTGGAAATTCAAAGATGCCTTAAAGGGCAAGAATGGTATTTCAAAAGCAAAAGGAAGTTTCCTTTTTTAACCATGTGAGAAATTATCCAATCTTGATCCAATCCTTCAATTATTACTTCTCACTGATTTTTATCAGTTCTTATCCCAATTTGGCAAGGTGGCAAGTGGTCTAAATGAGAAAAACACAAAATGACCTATAATTTGATGTTTTGGATTTTGAAAATCAAGTTCATGGAGCCTTATGTTTCAATTTCAAAAGTATAGCTAGACTCCATGGATTTGAGAGTTCTTGACATTTTGGAAAGCTTGTTTCACAAGCTACAACTTTCATGTTTTGAGTTTTTTCAATTCAAATTGGAACTAGGTGAAAAATGGCATGAAGTTTGAAAAATAAGAAATTTCAACACTTAGAAAAATTTCTAAGTGTTAGAACTTTTGACTTTTGTTGACTTTTCAAATTCTTTGATTTTTATGATCATGATGGATCATTTGAAGTATTTTGATGATTGAAAAATTTTGTTTTGAAAATTTGACCAAAAGTCAAAGTTTGACTTTTCTGCAGATGAATTTTCATCGACGCTTCAAATCGACCGATGAAGTCCGAGAACCTCCGTGATGTTTTGAATCCGTAAATTAGGTCAAGATGTTGTATCTAAGATATAATGACCAATCTCCATCCAAAAAGTCATTCATTGATCAAAAATCGAGAATGCCTATGCTTGATTAAACCCTAATTGGTCGATCCTCGATTCGATTAGTGAGAAAAATGGATATCCGAGGATCAAGGTCGATGATTTGATCAAGATAGATCAAAAGAGGTGAGAAAACTCAAACCCTAATTGGTTGGTTTGAATTAGATGAAAATCTAATGAAACCCTAATTTTGACCTGTGAATGCTACACCCGATTAATGCTGTTTGAACTGTTAGTAATGCAATGATGCAGATGTAAGGTGGTATATTAGGTCAAAAATTGGGGTATGATAGTTTCAAAAAGTGATTTTCACAATAAAAAGCGTTATTTTGCAAAATGTAATAAAGCAAGGATTGCAAACAAAAGGCACAAGGCTCAAATTTATTGATAGAATGGTAATCGCCAAAGGCGTGAATCCATGAACTATATACAAAAGTTGGAAATGATAATTTATTGGGAAAAGGCTACATTGAAAGCAATAACCACTACTATCCCTAACAACTTTGAATTCCCACCGTGTTTGTTGCTTCGTAAGATTTGATTGAAGATCCATTGATGGAAGATTCTTCGAGTGACCACGGACCATTGCTACTTTGTCATCATTTGTATCCTTGTTTTTGCCTAGATTGCCTTTTCAGGTTTTCAATCTATCAGGATAATTTCTGTTTATTGTCTCTAGTTTTTGCCTGGATCGCCCTTTCAGGTTTTCAATCCACCGAGACGCTCTTTTTTCCTAAGCCGCCTTTTCGGTTTTCGACTTACCGAGCCGCTCTTTGTTTGTTATTTTAGACAAAGTATTTCTTGATCGCCAAGATTCACAGGATGCGGAGTTCATCACCGTCCATGGTTGTGAGAGTCATAGCACCACCGTAAAAGCTTCTTTGACGATGTATGGGCCTTCGTAGTTGGGAGTCCATTTGCCCCTAGAATTTGGTTGAAAAGATGTAATCTTTTTAAGCACGAGGTCGCTTCGAATTCACGAGGTCGGACCTTTTGTCGAAAGCTTTCTTCATTCTTCTTTGATAGAGTTGTCCGTGACACAGAGCGGTCAGCGCTTCGATTAAGTTCACCGATCGATCCGCTTTGACACCATTCACCTCGATAACTTAGTTTCCATGAGAACTCTTTGATGGAATCTCAACTCTACGGAAGCACCGCCCATGCCGTATACCGTAGAAAAGGAGTTGCCTTATTGAAGTGCGATCAAGTACGATACCCATGCGAGCAAATGGCAGATTTCGCCGCCTTGTAGGTGATGACCATTTTCCGACGATCTTTTGATGTTCTTGTGGGTGCTTCAACGGTGCCGCTCATCTTTGGCCGGTAAGGAGATGAGTTATGATGCTCGATCTTGAATTCCTCACATTCCTTCATCATTTTATTGTTCAAGTTTGATCCATTGTCTGTAATGATCTTGCTTGGAATTCAGACGGCAAATAAGGTTGTTCTTGATGAACCTCACAACCACTTGTCTTGTAACGCTGGCGGCGGCTACCGTCACCCATTTGGTGAAGTAATCAATAGATACTAAAATGAAGCGATGTCCGTTGGACGCTTTTGGTTCGATCATTCCGATCATGTCAATGCCCCACATGGAGAATGGCCACGGAGAAGAGAGAACGTTGAGTAGAGTCGGAGGCACATGGATCTTATCTCGAGATCCGCACTTGTGACATCTTTTGACGTGTTTACAGCAATCAGATTCCATTGTTATCCAATAGTATCCTGCTCTTAAGATCTTTCTGGACATTGCATGCCCATTTGAATGGGTTCCAAAGGATCCTTCATGTACTTCATGGATGATTGTGTCGGCTTCTCGTCTGTCGACGCATCTGAGCAGAACCATATCAAAGTTTCTTTTGTATAGCACATCTTCGTACAGGAAGAAATTCCTAGAAAGCCTCCTTAGAGTTTTCTTATCTTTGTACGATGCCCCGAGCGGGTACTCTCGTGTTTGAAGGAAACGTTTGATGTCGTGGAACCACGGTTTATCGTCGAAGACTGCTTTAGTTGCGAAGACATATGCAGGTCTTTCAAGGCATCTAATACGGATTCTGGGCATATCGTTCCGATGGTTGACTTTGAACATGGAAGATAGAGTAGCCAAGGCGTCTGCCATTCGATTCTGATCTCGAGGGATATGATGCAGTTCCACTTTGTTGAAGAAAGTCAACAAACGTCTTGCATAATCTCTGTAAGGAATCAAACCAAAGTGATGAGTTTCATACTTGTCGTTGATTTGATTGATTACAAGGGCTGAGTCTCCATATATATCAAGGATCTTGATCCTTAGATCGATGGCTTCTTCGATACCCATGATGCATGCTTCATATTCTGCGATGTTATTGGTGCAATCAAATAGCAATCTGGCGGAAAATGGGATATGAGAACCCTCAGGAGTGATGATGACTGCCCCAATTCCATTGCCAAAAACGTTAACTACTCCATCAAAGATTAAACTCCATCTGGATTCTGGATCTGGTCCTTCTCCGAGTAGCGGTTCGTCGCAATCTTTCATCTTTAAGCACATAACGTCCTCGTCTGGGAAGTCAAACTTGAGAGATTGGTATTCGTTGAGCGGCTGATAAGCCAAGTGATCGGCAAGAATGCTTCCTTTGACCGCTTTTTGAGCGCGGTACTGGATGTCATATTCAGATAGCAGCATTTGCCATCGTGCAATTCTTCCCGTTAAGGCAGGTTTTTCAAATACGTACTTGATCGGATCCATTTTGGAGATTAACCAAGTCGTGTGATTGATCATGTACTGGCGGAGACGTTTTGAAGCCCACACCAAAGCACAACAGGTTTTCTCGAGCATGGAGTAACGAGTTTCATAGTCTGTGAACTTTTTACTCAGGTAATAGATGGCATGCTCCTTCTTACCGGTGTCATCTTGCTGTCCAAGCACACAACCCATGGAATCTTCTAGCACGGTAAGGTATATGATTAACGGTCTTCCTTCCACTGGAGGGATCAGTATTGGTGGTTCTGACAGGTATTCCTTGATACTGTCAAATGCTTTTTGACAATCTTCTGTCCACACAATCTCTTGATTTTTGCGGAGAAGTTTGAATATCGACCCACAAGTAGCAGTCATCTGAGAGATAAATCTGGAGATATAATTCTATCGTCCGAGAAATCCTCTTACTTGCTTTTCTGTATGTGGCGTAGGCATTTCTTGAATAGCCTTGACTTTGTCAGGGTCAACTTTAATACCTCTTTGACTGACGATGAAACCTAGGAGTTTTCCGGATCTTACCCCAAAGGTGCATTTGTTAGGATTCAGGCGGAGCTGAAATTTCCTTAGTCGTTGAAACAACTTCAAGAGATAGTCTATATGCTCTTCTTCAGTGTCAGACTTGGCTATCATGTCATCTACGTAGACTTCGATCTCTTTGTGCATCATGTCATGAAAGAGAGTAGTCATTGCCCTCTGGTAAGTTGCGCCTGCATTCTTTAATCCAAACGGCATTACTTTGTAGCAAAACGTGCCCCATGGCGTGATGAAAGATGTCTTCTCCATATCTTCGGGAGCCATTCTAATCTGATTGTAGCCAGAGAAACCGTCCATGAAGGAAAAGACGTTGAACTTTGCGGTACTATCCACTAGCATGTCAATATGCGGTAGTGGGAAATCGTCTTTCAGACTTGCTTTGTTCAGATCCCGGTAGTCAACACACATTCTGACCTTTCCATCTTTCTTAGGGACAGGTACTATGTTGGCTAGCCATTATGGATATTCAGAAGTGACAAGGAAACCAGCGTCGAGCTGCTTTTGAACTTCCTTTTTGATTTTCTCGGCCATTTCAGGATGAACTCTTCTCAGTTTTTGTTTAATCTGACACTGGTTTTAACGGCAAGTGATGCTCCACAATGCCGGTATCTAAACTGCATATCCGGTAGGACCAAAGTAACACATCAACATATTCTTTGAGAAGATCTATCGCTTTTCCCTAACATTGCCCGAGTGAAGCCCGATATTCACTTTTTATCTTCTCGAACCCAAGTTGGTCCTAGAGGTTCTTTGTGAGGATGAATGATCCTTTCCTCGTGTTTAAGTAGTCGAGATCTCAATTATTTCTTCAATGGTTATTGCTTTCAATGGATTTGTCCATCTGTTAATCTGCATGTTTTGATTTATGTTTGATTAATTAACTCTTCTTTTTTTTTTTCAAAAAGTTAATGTGAAAGTGTATGCAGATTGAAGTTTTTTTTGAAGATTTTTTATTGTGTTTTTTAGGATTATCATTTCCAAGAAAAGGGTAAAAATGAAAAAACAAACACAAAGTGTGGAATCAAAACAAGGCGTTTTATTTATGATTCACGATATGAAACAGGGCCCTAAAATACAAACTCATTTGTCTTGGGCAAGACAAAGAGAAATTATTTAAAAGCTAAGCCCTATAAAACATCTCTTCGCTTTGGGCGAAGCGAGAGTTCAAAACAAAAGCAAAGATAAACTACTTAGAACTAGGAGCGTTAGTCCAAATTTCAACAGGTTTCCAGTAGTGGCGAACTCCTTGGAATTCGAGGTACTCAGGTAATTTTCCGCTTGGTTTAACCCTTGAGTAAACTTTGGTTATTGGTTGAGCAGGTTTTGAAGACTCTGGACGATGGCCCTTACCTTTTGTACTGCTAAAGCGATAACAGATCGGGAAGTATGGGATACAACATACGTACTTCCTGTTGACCTCTGTGTTGAATTTTGGGGATGTACCCTCCAATCTTCTGAGTGAAGAGACTCGTTGTCGGCGACACTTTCCAAATCGTATCCCGAATCGTACTCCTGATCTTCAGTGATCATGTTGATGTAGTGGTAACCAGGATCTGGTTTAACAAACTCCACAGGTGCGTTGAAGCAGAGATCTTCATTGGGGATCTCGAGCGGTTGATTAGTTTGAGAAGACGTAGACTCCTTTTCTGATTGACTAGGAAACTCAAAAGAATCACCCCATCCAGTGGGCTGGATATCTTCGATTCTGATTTTCGAGCTTTCTGGAGCAGTGTATTTCACCATGTAATCAAATTTGCCACTTGGTTCTCCCAAGGTGTCCCATACTTCAGAAGGGACTGGTGGATTATCATGCCTTTGCAGGGACATGTCTTTGAATTGATCGATCGGTGCGCATAACTCTTCTTGAGACACATACTGTGGTTGTTTAAATAAGTGCTCCACTCTTCAGATTCAGAGGGATCATCTTCCTCATCTTCAATGGTGACGACGTTAACCTCTTGCTGAATAGGGTTTAAGAAACCCCCACTATGAAATACTTCCTTGATCGGGCGAAGTGATTCATCCTTTTGCTTGTCTTTGAGAATAGTGTAAACCCGAGTCCGCTTTTGTCTCGCTTCGATGTTTGATTACTTGTCCCCATCCTTCAGCATTGCCATCCTTTACTATTTGTGCTGCTCCTTTATACGAAGAGATAGATGATCTGTTTTTGTGGGTAGATTCATCTTCTAACGGATGTTCGGGGAGATGTGTCCCTTCAATGTCGTTAGCTGTGATGAAAGAGAAACTGGACAAATGGCTTATAAGCAAAGCTTGTTCACCGATGATGGTTACTAGCTTCCCATTTACTGTGAATTTCAGTTTCTTGTGGAGAGTGGAAGTCACTGCTCCTGCTTCGTGAATCCATGGTCTTCCTAGTAGGCAACTGTAAGCAGCTGGTACGTCCATGACCTGGAAAGTGATTTGAAAAGTATGCGGACCAATGGTCATCGGGAGATCCACTTCTCCAATAACTGACTTCCTGGATCCGTCGAAAGCTCTTACCACTATGTCATTGAATTTCATTGGCGTCCCTTTGTAAGCTAAACGAGCGAGAGTCGTTTTCGGCATTACGTTTAAAGATGAACCGGTATCCACCAATACATTGGACAGAGAATCTGACTGGCAAATCATTGAGATATGCAGGGCCAGATTGTGATCTTTCCCTTCTGGGAGTTCCTCGTCACTGAAACTTAGATTATTACAGGCTGTTATGTTGGCAACAATACCTCCAAACTGGTCTGTAGTCACATCATGATCTATATAGGCTTGGTCTAGTACCTTCATTAAAGCTTCTCGGTGAGCTTCGGAGTTCAACAGTAGAGACAATATTGAAATCTTGGAGGGAGTCTGCATCAGCTGATCCACGACTCGGTATTCGCTCTTCTTGATTAACTTCAGTATCTCGTCAAAGTCTGTGTTAATGTCGGCTCTATCAGGAGGACCAACATTTGTGCTTGGGTTAACAGCGGGAATCGTTGTAGGATTCTCGGGAGATATGTTAACTGGATTTTGTCTAACAACCGAACGGCAATGATCTTGGTGGTAATGGAGTGTGTACTGCCCACTTCGCTACTCGTCCCTATTTCTCGTTATGTTGACATTAGCTGGAAGAGTTGGCATGGGTTTCTCCTTCCCATCCTCTATCACAGTTGCATTGTATTGATAGGGAACTGCTTTGCTAGAACTATATGGAACAGACCGGTAAGCAAATTACCAAAGGAAACTCGGGATGTTTGAACCATCATATTCAATCTCACATGCTTGGGTATGTTGAAACAAGGGATAACAACTTCGGGATTTTCCGAGTTGATATCTCGAGACTAAAAGCTCATGCGGAAAATGCCCCACCGTATTTACGCCATGGTCATCTCTATTTCGTAGATCCGCATCACCAATGTCAGCAATCGCTGAATGTCCGCCTATGGTAAGACATCCTTGAATATTCTTGTAGCAGATGTTGCAAGTCGCGTAATCGTGCTTAGTGAAAGCGCCATTGTACTGACGTTCATTGAGATGTACTAAGTTTCCTCTAATCAGATTCACATCCGTGACGAGATATCGATTCGTATTTCTGAGTATCAAACTTACTGCATGCCCACTATGACTGGGAAGTGGATTGGCTTGCACATTGGGATTCGTATTTCTAAAGGAAAGAAGATTAGATTTCACTAATCTCTGAACTTCTGCTTCCAACGCTATGCAATGCTCAAGATCGTGACCTGGTGCCCCTTGGTGAAAAGGGCAAGAGACGTCCGCTTTATACCACCATGGTAATTTTTCTGGAATCGGAGGTGGTGATCTTGTCTGTATAAGATTCCTTTCTATTAATGCAGGGTATAGTTCTGTGTACGTCATTGGAATTGGGTCGAATTGCGAGACCCGAGGCACACGGTTTTGATTGTTAAACTGCTGAGCCTGTTGACGAGGCTGTTGAGTTTGTTGGATTTGTTGGAACTGCGGGGCAATTCCCGTGTTTGGACTTGCATTAACGGCAGGTGTTATGGCAGCTACCTGTCGTCGTTGAATGACATTCTTTCGTGGTTTCCCTCGGGATACCATTCCTATGTCATGTTCCTTTTCCTTGAAAACGGTTCCAACCTTCTTTGTTCCACTAGAAGATCCTGCTTCCTTGGTTAAGCGTCCGGTTCGAACTCCTTCCTCTAACCGCATTCCCATGCTTACCATCTCGGTGAAATCTCCGGGAGCGTTAGCGATCATTCGTTCGTAGTAGAATGAACCAAGGGTGTTTAAGAATACCTTAGTCATCTCTTTCTCTTCTAATGGCGGGTTGACTTGGGCAACAATTTCCCTCCATCGTTGAGCGTATTCTTTGAATGTCTCTCTTTCTTTCTGAGACATGGAGCGGAGTTGATCCCGATCGGGAGTCATATCCAAGTTGAACTTATATTGCTGTACGAAGGCTTCACCTAAGTCATTGAATGTTTGGATACTTGCACTGTCTAACCCCATGTACCACTTCAGTGCGGCACCGGTAAGACTGTCTTGGAAGTAATGGATTAACAACTGGTGATCATCATTGTATGTAGACATTTTTCTAGCATACATCATGAGATGACTTTGTGGATAGGAGTTCCTTTGTATTTTCAAAGTCGGGACTTTGAATTTTGCGTATCCTTACGAGGAACTAAGCACGATCCCGGCATTTTTCCCAAACAGCTTTTTCCACGGATCGATTTAATTTCAAGTTGCATTTTGAGGAGTTGTTCTTGGAGATTCTCCATCGAACCACGAGTATTCGTGTTATTTCCCGAATATGGTGAACTTCTTCGTCTATGGTAGTGTGCACTACGAAGCTGAGTTCGTCATGATTGGTTGAGAAACCGCCATTGTTACTTGAGGAAGAGTTACCCACGCTATGGAGTAAGTGTTGAGTTTTGCTGCAAAGTAGGTATTTCAAGCGTGGTTGTTTGTACTTGAGAAGTCGGTTGGCGAATTCCGATGCCAAAGTTGAAAGGCATGCCCCATGGATAGCCTTCTAGCATACTGAAGAGTGAGCTACTGGCTGCAACAGTTGAAACTGGAGTAGTAGTATCTTCTGAAATGGCTACTTGATTTTGACTGCTCGATGTCGCTTGTTGACTTTGCGCTGCTGCCAATGAGTTGACCAAAGACGTGAGTCTCTCCACTTCTTCTTGAAGCTCAACATTTTCTTGTTCAAATCCTTCCATTACTTTCCTTCTTTTTGAACGTGTATCGTATGTTCGAGTAGGCTGTGGACGTGGTCGAGAAACTCTAAGACGCGACATCTTGACGATCTTTTCCTTTCTGGTCAAACTGTTCAAAGATCAGACTCTAGACAATAGACTTAAATGCAAAGTATGATGCATGATTATAAATGCAAACAGAAAAGAATTTCCAAAGAATTTATGCTAAAAGAGATATTTCTGGCAAATATTTGGATGGAAAACACTTATTTTATTGATTATTGAAAGAAGATTACAACAATATTGTTTTTTGGAGCATTGCTCACACAAATGATAAAATAAATGATAAAATTACAAACTAAACTAATTAAACGTCCTCGTTGGATGAAGATCCAAAGGCTTGATGCAGCTTCAACTTCAGGATTTCCTTCCCATAGTGAGCTTTTAGTTCAGCTTTCTCGGCTTTTAGCTTGCTGATGACTTTCTTCCATTCGTCGGGAGTAGGATCGCTGGTAGTCATCTCCTCAAGCTTCCTTTTTCTTTCTTTGACGTATCTTTTGATCGCGTTATCTTTCTGACGAATCTTCTCATCTTTCTCCATGAGCCATTCATCCTGGAAGTAAAGCGTCTTTTCATGATCTTTGACTTGCTTCTTGAGCTTCTCATTCTCAAGATTAGTCTTAAGGAATTTGTTTTCCAAAGCTTCTTTCTCAAGCCTTATCTTGGTCAAGGCTTCTTGGTATTCCCCCATAGTTTCGACGGGAAAAATTGTTGATTTGGAAGCGATTGAGAACATGGGATCCTCATAAGCGCAAGGCATTCGGAATTCCTTCGCTCTTTTCTTTACCCAAGAAGTGTAGGTTTCCATGGCTACACAATTCTTTGCCTTACCTTTTTCCTTCCTTCGGATGTGATGCCAAGCTTTGATCATTCTGGCTTTCAATCCTTGAGAATCCTCTCCTTCATGATAGAAGTAGCTTTCCACTATAAACCCAAGAGGTTTACTAGAGTTTGTGTATCCGAGTTGACGTCTCGCCAGGAAAGGGTTGTAGTTGATTCCTCCTTTAGTACTGATGAGAGGTACGTTGGCAAATTCTCCACAGCTCTCAATGATTTCCATCTCATTGTCTGCCAAGGTATACCAATGGATATCGTCGTTTGTAAGAGACATGAGTCTTCTGGACCAATGCCACTCGTCTTTGTTTTCGAAGAAGATAGGAGATTTAGGCAAGTGTGAGACAATCCATTTGAAAAACAGAGGTACACAACACACGATAGTTCCATCTCCTTGACGATTCCTATGATGAATGGAGAAGTACGTGTCACCAAGCAGTGGGAACGGATTTCCAATTAGAAAGATCCTTATGGCGCTGATATCAACGAAATTTGGGACGTTGGGAAACAACACCAATCCATAGAGGGTAAAGCTAAACTAGCTTCAAAGGCTACCATACTACCGGCTTCAGAATTTAAGAGCCTTCTCCATTAGGAACTTTGAAGTTAGTCCTAAGAGTTTTCCTCTGTAGTTAGGTTTTTGTCTATCTCTTATTTTTATGAGTCATTGTTGCAATGATCGTGACTTGGGAATGGCTTCCAAACCATTGAAAGGCACTTTGTCCGACATCGAGATACCTAGGATGTGTGCATTCTTCCAAAGTAGGCATTAATCGATAATCGTGAAAGTGAAACAATGATAGATCGATCGTAGAACCGAATGAAAGTTTTGAGAAGTCCTTCATCAACGTTAGTTCGTAATAGTTAAAAGAGTTCCATAGCTCAAACCGAGGGATCTTCTACTAAGGATGCTAACTCTTTAACTTCCCTACGCCGAATTCTAAACAGATCTCTTGGTGAATCTTCCTCGACGTCCATCACTTAACCTAAAATATTTACAAAGAAAAAATCTCTAAATTCTTTGGAAATGGGAAGAGAAATGAAGTTTTTTTTTGTTTGAATGAATGAATGCATGAATGCGGCAAACATGGTTAGTAGTTATACACACGGTCAAGCGTTCAAAGTCACGAGCATGAGGCCAACGATAAGAATCAAACGGGTAAGTTCTAAGGGCTTATTCATCCGTGAAACGGTTCTACCGATAATACAGCTCAACATCTCTTTGAAATATTATCGGATTTGTTGAATACTCGATGGTCCAATAATATTTTTCAAGAGAAACTCACCTGATCGTAGTCTCGCATGACAATTACTCTAGGCTTACACCCGAATAATCTCCGCACTACATCCTAAATGGCCAGGATGGGTTATGTGTTCTACAGCCAACTCAGCTTCGCGAGTTCCCTTGAAAGCAAAATGTCTTCGCAAATACTTGCTAAACACAAATACCCCCAAGACAACCTCCACTGAGAGAGGAATATTAACTTTGTAAGTACTGAGACTTCTCACAGGTTAATACCCCCACCTAGATCTTAAAATGTTTCTTAAATCCGGGTTAGCATTTTTTTCCATCAGATGAAATCGCGAAACACACAATAAAGAAAAACGAACATATGCACATATGAAAGCTTAACCCCTTTTTTTTCTTTTTGAAAACAAAAAAAAGCTTGATGCTATTGAACAGAGTCACATTTTCTTTTGAAAATCAAAGTTTCAGCGTACTCCCCAGCAGAGTCGCCATTTTTCCTGTTCGCGTTAAAAGGTGATGCGCTAGAGGATTTGAATGTGAATTCAGATTCTCTGGCTCGAAACAATTTACTCTTTTGATTTATTTATATAGATGCCGCGAGCATCAAGCTTTATTATTTTCAACACAAGAAAATGATTTAATGATTATGAAAAAGCGGAAAGCAGTTAATACCCTCAATTGATTTTGATATGCGTAACGACTAGCGCAAACTAGACGTAACGCATTGGGGAGATTCTGAGTAAGGGGGTTTGTTATATAAAGGGAATAGATGGAGCACCCTAAATATATATAGTTATCTATAGCTTTATATATGAATACGTTTGATATGTTTGTGTGTTTTAATTGCTATTTCTAGGATTGGGAAAGTTTCTCCTTTGGATTTTTAAGAAAGGATAGATTATGTGGGATCCTAGTGTTTGTTATTATTGTGCTCGCAAAGATCTGTGGATCTTCTGCATACATATCCCCTAGTGGGAATCAGAGCATTTGTAGCTCGGATCTGCTGTGGTTCTATGGTTTGTTTGGTCCGAGGGAGAAAGAAATTTTCTCGCCAAGGATGAGACCTTGGCCTCACGTATTCTCAAAAGATGTTGAGAAAGTCGTAATCGTAGTTCCCACTTATGCTAGTGGAAAGCAACGGGATGTTAGTAAGAGATAGACAAATGTCTTCTTAATGAAAAATGTATCTAATCTATTTCATCACATACATTTTGAAAGGTTGATTGATTGAAATCTTTCGTCGTAAGTTATAGGTGTTTTGCTTGAGTGTGCAAGCGTTACCACTTACATGTTTAAGAAAGATGTTTTGAAAAATGATTGAATCTTTTAACTGTAAGCATTGGGTGTTTTGCTTGAGTGTACAAGCGTTACCACTTACAGATTAAGAGATGTTTTTTTTTTAAAAGAGTTTGAAAAAGTTTGACTGTATGTGATGTGATAGATGAGATACTTCTTCCATAGAAATAATAGATGTCTAAATCTCGAGGAGAAATTGATTGGATTAAAGGGATGCTTTTAAGAAGCCCATGGGTCCTTGTATTGTTAGCCCAAGAGGAGGCATTCCGAGGGTCATCGAGGGTCATCGAGGGTCCTTGTATGAAGCTCAAGAAGAAGCTATAGGGTATGGCTGGCTTTGGCTTTAAAAGGGATTTCACCGGGAAACCATCCTTTTGGAATTTAGAGCAATTTCACCGAGAAATTATACTCTTTGGGTTCTATCCTAGCGCGGGTGATTCTTTGTATTGGAAGCCCAATAGGAGGCTGTTAAGAGATTTCCTATCTCTTTCATTGTATGATGCCCAAGAGAAGGCTAAACTCAATGAGGAGTTCTTTTGAACGAAGCCCAAGAGGAGGCTAACTCAATAGGGGATTGTTGTCTTATATGAAGCCTAAGCGGAGGCTAAACTCAGATGAATGAGTTTCTTTGTACAAAGCCCAAGAGAAGGCTAACTCTGTGGGGAGAGTTATCTTGCATAAAGCCCAAGAGGAGGCTACAATTGCGGGGAACCTATTGGTTAGACTAATTGTTATGTTATAGCTAGACAGTTGTATAAACAAGTGTGTGGGTGTGATATGTATTCACAGGAGTTTATGAAGGAAATATAAACAATGCATGATGTTTATTTACAAGAGTTTATGAAGGAAATATAAACAAGTGTATGTGAAACGGACGTTTAAAACGAGCGTAACTTGATTATTCACAAGTTTGAATTGTGTACAAGGAAATGAATATGTACACGAACGAGCTATTTATGAACAGAGAAATATGGATGTACATAGGAGGGTTGGGACTTACACCATAAGGGTGGCCCATTGGTTTAAAAGCAGTTTCACCGGGAATAATGCTCCTTTCAATACCAATGGTATTCAGTTGTATATGTACAGACGAAACGGAAACGAACGATCGAAGTTTGTCTGTGAAAGGTATCTGTATTTATGTACAGATAAAAATTTGTATGAATATAAAAAGAATTTGATATGTACAAGGAAAAATATATTTATGTACATAAAGAATGTTGGTTTGTGTATACACAAGTGAAGTGAAAACAAACGATCGAAGTTTGTCTGTACTTGAGTATAAAAAGTATCTGTATTATGTATAGATAAAAGTTGTATGTATCTGAAGAGAGTTTGATATGTACAAGGAAATAATTATGTACATAAAAGAATGTTTTTGTTTATGTACAAGGAACAAGTATGTACATAAAAAGAATTTGGGACTTACACCGTGAGGGAGGCCCATGATCGATTGAGAAATTCGAGAGAAAACGAATTCGGTTTTACCGTTTAAATCGGATCGATCATGGTAAAAAGATGTAAGTTTGATGAAAAGTTTTGAAGAAATGATTTTGAAAGTGTTTTGAAATGTGAAGTTCATTTATGAGAAGTTTTGAAAAGAATCGGAAGTCGAAGTTTGAAAATTCACCTTTAAAGTGGTTTTGAAAAGTGCTCAAGTGTCGCTGCCCGATTAAAATATAATCGATGAAAGTTTTTTCTGAAAATTTTTGCACTATCAAAAAATAGATACATTTATTGACAAGTGTACAAAAAATCACCTCAAAATGAGGAGTTTTGATTGGTTAAAAAAAATGTTGAAGTTTGTGAAAAATATGAAGAAAATATGAAAGTTTTGAAAAAAAATGGTCTCCACAAGGCTTGAACCCGGGACCTGTTAGGTGGCTACATGGCGAAGTGGACTACGAGCGAGCTGGCAACCGCTGGGACAAGAGCGCTTTTGTGTATTTGAATCAAAACACGTGTTAATATTATATTGGAAAATTTAAATTTGAAAAAACTCAAGAACACGCGCGAATTGTTCTTCATCTTCATCAATCCTCTGATTTTGTAACTTGCTTGTTTCTCAATGATTTTGGAAGTTGTAAACATGAAAGTTGCTCGATTTTGAACAAGGAACACGATGATGGTTGTTAATTGCATTTATTTTTGGTCTAGCATGGTTGAATTTCCAGAAATCGTGAAGAACCCTAGAACTGGAAATTCTAATTGAAATGATGTATGATTGATGATTTTTCAAATTGTTTGAGGGTTAAGGATCGTGATAGGTGCAGAAAACAATTGGCCAAGAGTTTTTTCATTTAAATGCAAGGAATCATGAGATTGAGTTTCGAGTTCTCACCTGTTCAAGCTGAGATCGAAGATGGTGTTGGAGTGTTTCCAGAACTGGTTTTGTGATTGCTATAGCACCATCGGCCTATGTGGAAGGTGTGGGGATGGTCTGCTTGCTTCGAATCAACCTGGATCGTGCTACCCAAGTCCACCTGCACAGTCTAAAAATGGAAGCTCGATTTATGGAAAAAAGCTATTACAGTTAGTTGTAATTGATCTGCATCATGTCTATGATGTTCATGGATGATGTTTGGATGCTTAGAACTCAAGTTACTTCAGCCAAACCAAGAATTCGAATCATAAGGCAGTTTTGCAAGTTTTGAAAATTGGAAATGCAATTTTGATTTTCAGTTGTTTTTAGATTGATTTTAAGCTTCAAACTAATTACATGTGATACCTATAACATGTTAGACACCAAATATTTCAATGTTTCTTCACAAATTTTCAAAATGCAAGATCTCTCAATTTTGAACTATGTTTCTTGATTTTGAAGGAAGAAGAGAGAAAGCATAACTTTGCATTGCTTTGGTGTAGATTCAAATGGCCAACATGACCTCTATTTATAGGTCAAAAGTTCTGTAAAATTAGGCACAAGTACATGGCATTTGTAATTCAAAGTTGCCTTAAAGGGCAAGAAAGACATTTGCAAAAGGAAAAGGAAGCTTCCTTTTTTAACCATGTGTTATTTTTCCAACTTGATCCAATCCTACAATTATTACCTCTAGCTGATATTTATCAGCCCTAATCTTCAATTTTGGCAAGGTGGCATTGCTTCTAGATGAAGAAATAAAAAATGACCTATAATGTGAAGTTTTGAACTTTGAAAATCATGTTTATGGAGCCTTATGTTTCAATTTCAAAAGTATAGCTAGACTCCATGGATTTGAGAGTTCTTGGACATTTTTGAAAGCTTGTTTCAAGAGCTACAACTTTCATGTTTTGAGTGTTTTCCAAATCAAAGTGGAACTATGTGAAAAAATGGCATGAAGTTTGGAAAAAGTACAAAATTTTAACACTTAGAAATTTTTCTAAGTGTTGAAAATTTTGACTTTTTGTTGCATTTTTCAAATTCATTGATTTTTTATGATCATGATGGATCATTTGAAGTATTTTGATGTTGGAAACAGTTTTGTTTTGAAAAAGTTGACCAAAAGTCAAAGTTTGACTTTTTTGTGCAGATGAAATTTCATCAGATGTTTCAGAAATTGACTGATGAAGTCTGTGAACTTCTGTGATGTTTTAAATCCAGAAATTAGGTCAAGATGTTGTATCTAAGATATAATGACCAATCTCTATCCAAAAAAGTAATTTGTGGCTCAAAAAATCAGAGAATACTCATGCTCGATCAAAACCCTAATTGGTCGATCCTTGATTGATCAATGAGAAAAATTGGGTATCTGATGATCAGAGGTTGATGATTTGATCAAGATAGATCAAATGAGGTGAGAAAAACTCAAACCCTAATTGGTTGCCTCTTGAATCAGATGAAAATTTGATGAAACCCTAATTTTGACCTGTGAAATCCACACCCGATTAATTCTCTTCTGGACTGTTAGTGATGCAATGATGCAAATGTAAGGTGGTATATTAGGTCAAAAATTGGGGTATGACAGTGAGCGATACCTCTGTGGGGATTGTACTCTGCAAGGGAACGTATTGGTGACTTTCGTCGTCATCTCAATTCCTAGAGCCTGTAGTAATTATCCTTGTTCGTTCACTTTTCGCATGTTTGTAAATAGATATTTATTGTTAGATGCATATAATCATTCAAAGCAAACGTTGGACTTTATGCAAAAACAACAATAATGAAAATTTGTAAAGAGAAAGCACTTGTATTAATTTGAAAGGTGGCGTATGGCCAAGTAGTTTATACACAAGAAAAGTGAAAAGCTATGCGGAAACAATCTCGTTAAGTTTCAACTATGCTAGTACTCATATATTCCGACTATCTCATCTCCTTGCTGTTAGTAGAAAGTGAGTGAGTTGATTTTTGCCATTTGAATCTTGAATGATGATAGTAGTCTGTAGATATGTGATCTGGACGAGACATATTTGTACGCTTAAATCCATAACTTTTGCCTAGACCGCCCTTTCGGGTTTTCAGTCAGTCTACCGGGATACCCTTTTTTGCCCAAGCCGCCTTTGCAGGTTTTCGATTTGCCGGGTGTATATGTTTTGTGTATATCCTTAAATTTTACCCGAACCTTTTTGGTTCGCCAGGATGCCCTTATTTTTGCCTAGGTCAGTCGACCTAGCGGGTCTCTTTTATGCGTAGTATTTTTTGACTATGTCTGCGTTCACAGGGTGTGGGAAGTCTTCACCATCCATGGTGTTAAGTATCATAGCTCCGCCGGAAAATACTGTCTTGACTACAAATGGTCCCTTATAGATGGGAGTCCATTTGCCCCTGGGATCAACTTGTGGAAGAATGATGCGCTTGACTACTATATCACCGGCTTGGTAGACTCGGTGCTTGACCTTCTTATTGAATGCTCTGATCATTCGCTTCTGATAGATCTGTCCATGGCAAATGGATGCGAGTCGTTTCTCATCAATCAAGTTAATCTAGTCAAGGCGAGTTTGGATCCAATCGTCTTCGCCTAACTCTGCGTCCTGGAGGACTCTGGTTGAGGGTATCTGAACCTCGATGGGTAGTACTGCTTCCATACCGTATACAAGAGAGAAGGGGGTTGCCCCTGTTGATGGTAACATCTCATGCCAATCTTTGTAAGTCACTGTCATCTTTTGTATAATCTTCTTAATGTTCTTGTTGGCGGCTTCCACAACGCCATTCATCTTAGGCCGATAAGGAGAAGAATTGTGATGCTTGATCTTGAACTGCGTGCAGAGTTCGGTGATCATTTTGTTGTTGAGATTAGAGCCGTTATCTGTGATAATCCTTTCAGGAGTGCCATACCGACAGATAAGATTATGCTTGATAAATCGAGCCACTATATTCTTGGTAACAGACGCGAATGAGGCTGCTTCTACCCATTTGGTGAAATAATCAATTGCCACAAGGATGAAACGATGTCCGTTGGAAGCTGTGGGCTTGATTTCTCTAATCATGTCAATGCCCCACATTGCAAAAGGCCAAGGAGCTGTTAGTACATTCAGAGGTACTGGAGGTATGTGTACTTTGTCTGCATATATCTGGCATTTGTGCAAGACCGAGCATAGCGGTGACAATCAGCTTCCATGGTGGGCCAATAGTAACCTGTTCTCAAAATCTTCTTAGCCATTGTATGTCCACTGGAGTGGGTACCAAATGCGCCTTCATGTAACTCTTCCATGATATGTTCCGCTGTTTTCTGGTCCACACAGCGGAGTAAGCACAAGTCATGGTTGCGCTTGTATAAGATGCCGTTGTTGAGAAAGAATTTGGATGCAAATCTTCTCAAGAACTTCTTATCATTGACAGATGCCCCTGCAGGATATTCCTGAGCCTCAAGATACCTCTTCACTTCGTAGAACCAAGGTTTCTCTTCTGTATCAAGTTCACAACAGTATGCTGGTTCATCAAACTTCTCAATGGTGATTTGGGGAGCCTCGTTGTCCCATCTAACCTTGAACATAGACGACATAGTAGCCAACGCGTCTGCCAACTGATTCTCTTCTCGTGGAATATGATCAAAAGTAATCTCTTCGAAGTAGGGGATCAAACTTAGAACATGCTCTCGATAGGGAATGAGATTCAGATGCTTCGTATCCCACTCTCCTTTAATCTGACTGATCACTAAAGCTGAATCTCCGTACACTTGCAAGAACTTGATTCTTAAGTCAATAGCAGCTTTAATACCCATGATGCACGCTTCGTATTTGGCCATGTTGTTAGTGCAACTGAAACATAATCTGGCGGTGAAAGGCGTATGTCCTCCTGTGGGAGATGTAATGATGGCGCCAATGCCATTGCCAAGCGCTCGAGGCTCCATCAAAGACCATGGTCCATCGGATCCTTGTTCGTGTCCTTCGTCCGCCCCTCGTTCTTCACAATCAAGAACTAACAAAACATCTTCGTCTTGAAACTCGAACTACATAGACTGATAGTCATCTACGGCTTGATGAGCCAAATGATCGGCTACTACACTTCCTTGATCGCTCGAGAAGTATAACGGATGTCGATTCGGTCAAGATCATTAGCCATCTTGCTATTCTTCCGAGAGAGCTGGTTTCTCAAATATGTATTTTATCGGATCCATCTTGGAGATCAACAAGGTAGTGTGAGTCAACATATACTGCCTTAGTCGGCGAAAGCGCTTGTTAAAGCCGCAAGTTTTCTCGAGCTGTGAGTATCTTGTTTCAATCGGTAAACTTTTGCTAAGGTAGTATATTGCATAATCTTTTCGACTGCACTCGCCATGTTGCCCCAACACACACCCCATTGAATTCTCTAACACCGCAAGTACATGATAAGAGGTCTTCTTCGGCAGCGCATCGGGTAGGAGGATTCTGAGGTACTCCTTGATTTTTTCGAAAGCGATCCGGCAATCGTCGTTCCATTCTACTACTTGATCTTTCTTTAGTAACTTGAAGATTGGCTCACAAGTAGCAGTTAGATGTGCAATGAATCTGGAAATGTAATTCAACCATCCCAAGAAACCTCGACTTCCTTCTCGTGGGAGCGGCATTTCTTGAATAGCTTTAACCTTGGGGGGTCAACTTCAATACCTTTACCACTGACAACAAAGCCTAGGAGTTTACCGGATCTGACCCAAAGGTGCACTTGTTAGGATTGAGTCTTAGTCTCCATTCTTCGCCTATCAAACAATCGCAAATGATCGAGATGTTTCTTCATCCGGATCGAGCTATCATGTCGCCGACGAGACCTCTATCTCGTGATGAATCATGTCATGAAATAATGCCACCATAGCTACCGATAAGTAGCCCACGTTTTAGTTCGAACGGCATGACCTTGTAGCAGAAAGTGCCCCATTGTGTAACAAAAGTAGTCTTCTCCATGTCTTCGGGAGCCATTTTGATTTGATTGTAACCGGAGAAACCATCCATGAAGGAGAAGACCTTATGTTGGGCAGTGTTGTCAACCAGAACATCAATATGAGGAAGTGGGAAATTGTCTTTCGGACTTGCTTTGTTCAAATCTCTGTAATCCACACACATTCGTACCTTGCCATCCTTCTTAGGTACGGGTACCACGTTTGCAACCCATTGCGGATAAGAAGTAACAGCTAAGAAACCTGCATTAAACTGCTTCATAACTTCGGCTTTGATTTTCTCAGACATCTCAGGACGCATGCGACGAACCTTCTACTTCACCGGGAGACAAACCTCTTTCGTCGGTAATCGGTGTACCATAATGTCAATGTCTAGACTTGGCATGTCTTTGTATGACCAAGCAAAAACCTCGATATAGTCTCGTAGCATCTGAACCAAACTTTCTTTGACACTATTCTCAAGACCTGCTCCTATTTTGATCTCTTTTCTGTCTTCATTAGTACCCAAATTCACAACCTCCACTGACTCTTCATGCAGTGATAACTCATTCTTCTTGTCAGAGTAACCGACAAGTTCTCCTGCACTTCACAATCTTCCTCACCTTCGTGTTCGCTTGGTAGATCGGATTATCGTCATATTTAGAAATAGCATAGTGTATCAACGAGATTCGGAGGATTGCCTAAAGGAGATTGGTATGACGTCTTCGCCTTCCAATTGCCGAGTCCGTCGGAGTTAGAAGATCCACTGTCGATGTCGAAGTCGTTGTCGCTGTCTTCTATAGCATGAACTCCATCTTTGCCGATGCGGAAAGGAAGTTGGTCGGCACGTCACACGATCATCTTCCGACCTTGATGGTGAAGCTTATACCGCCTTTGTCGACTTGAAAGGAAAATCAAGGAGCCGACCCCAAATAGTATTACCTCCTCCTTCAACTGTAGCTTGAGCATCCTTCAGTGAGGCCATCCTAGGCGGGATTTGTGTAACTTCAGGAGTGACAGGAGAGTCAACAGGCATGACTCCTGGAACTGTTTCGAAAGCTTGACAGGGAGTTTCGAAGAATTCACCTTCCATCTCGAGATATCGGAAAGACCGCAGATGACTGACCATATATTCCTCTTCACCACATACTGTAACAACCTTCCCCTTCACTGGGTACTTCAGCTTCTGATGCAAGGTAGAGGTAACAGCGCCTGCCCCATGTATCCAAGGGCGTCCAAGTAGGCAAGAGTAAGATGGACGGATGTCCATGACAAAGAAGGTGGAGTCGAAAGTGTGGGAACCAACTTTAACAGGCAGAATGAGCTCTCCAAGTACTGTTCATTTAGAACCATCAAAAGCTCTCACAATTAAGGCACTGGGCTTCAAGACCAATCCTTCAACATCAAATCGGTCAAAAGCACTCTTCGGTAGGATATTCAGAGCGGAACCAGTATCTACCAAAACATGAGACAATGTAATGCCCTTGCATTCAACAGAGATGTGCAAGGCTTTGTTGTGTTTTCTTCCGGCAGGAGTCAAATCAGCATCAGAGAAACCTAGGCCGTTGTTGGCAGCCAGACTAGCAATACAAACTTCAAATTGATCGGTAGTAGTGTCTTGCGGTATGTGAGAATTCTTCAGAAACATCACCAAGGCTTTAGCATGGGCCTCAGAGCACAAGAGCAGAGCAAGCATGGAGATTTTGGACGGAGTCTGTCCCAACTGTTCCACAACATTGTAGTCACTTTTCTTGATAATCTTCAGAATTTCCTCCATTTCTTGTTTGGAGGTGTCTTCAGCAACCTCCTTTGGTACTTCTGGCTGAGCAGGATGAGTCACTGGTTCTTTCCCCTCTAGCTTCGGGAATTGGTTGACTATCTGGAATGCGAGCTGGAGTCGCAGTGTCTTTTGGAGGAGAGATCTCTGGAGAGAACAGGTTACTATTGGTCCACCATGGAAGTTGATTGTCACCGCTATGCTCGGTCTTGTCACAAATGCCAGATATATGCAGACAAAGTACACATACCTCCAGTACCTCTGAATGTACTAACAGCTCCTTGGCCTTTTGCAATGTGGGGCATTGACATGATTAGAGAAATCAAGCCCACAGCTTCCAACGGACATCGTTTCATCCTTGTGGCAATTGATTATTTCACCAAATGGGTAGAAGCAGCCTCATTCGCGTCTGTTACCAAGAATATAGTGGCTCGATTTATCAAGCATAATCTTATCTGTCGGTATGGCACTCCTGAAAGGATTATCACAGATAACGGCTCTAATCTCAACAACAAAATGATCACCGAACTCTGCACGCAGTTCAAGATCAAGCATCACAATTCTTCTCCTTATCGGCCTAAGATGAATGGCGTTGTGGAAGCCGCCAACAAGAACATTAAGAAGATTATACAAAAGATGACAGTGACTTACAAAGATTGGCATGAGATGTTACCATCAACAGGGGCAACCCCCTTCTCTCTTGTATACGGTATGGAAGCAGTACTACCCATCGAGGTTCAGATACCCTCAACCAGAGTCCTCCAGGACGCAGAGTTAGGCGAAGACGATTGGATCCAAACTCGCCTTGACTAGATTAACTTGATTGATGAGAAACGACTCGCATCCATTTGCCATGGACAGATCTATCAGAAGCGAATGATCAGAGCATTCAATAAGAAGGTCAAGCACCGAGTCTACCAAGCCGGTGATATAGTAGTCAAGCGCATCATTCTTCCACAAGTTGATCCCAGGGGCAAATGGACTCCCATCTATAAGGGACCATTTGTAGTCAAGACAGTATTTTCCGGCGGAGCTATGATACTTAACACCATGGATGGTGAAGACTTCCCACACCCTGTGAACGCAGACATAGTCAAAAAATACTACGCATAAAAGAGACCCGCTAGGTCGACTGACCTAGGCAAAAATAAGGGCATCCTGGCGAACCAAAAGGTTTCGGGCAAAAGTTAAGGATATATATACCAAACATGTACACCCGGCAAGTCGAAAACCTGAAGAGGCGGCTTGGGAAAGAAAGGGTATCCCGGTAGATTGAAAACCCGAAAGGGCGGTCTAGGCAAAAGTTAGGGATTTAAGTGTACGACTATGTCTCGCCCAGATCACCTTCTTCCAGACTACTATCAGCATTCAAGATTCAAATGGCGAAAATCAATTCACTCACTTTCTACTGACAGCAAGGAGATGAGATAGTTGAAATATATGAGTACTAGCATAGTTGGAACTTAACGAGATTGTTTCCGCATAGCTTTTCTTGTGTACAAACTACTTGGCCGTACACCACATTTCAAATAAATACAAGTTTCTTTCTCTTTACAAATTTTCACTATTGTTGTTTGCAATAAGTCCAACGTTTGCTTTGAATGATTATATGTATTTGACAGTAAAAATCTATTCACAAGCATGCGAAAAGTGAACATACAAAAGTAATTACTATAGTCTCCAGGAATTGAGATGACGACGAAAGTCACCAAAACATTTTCCCCACAGAGCATGATCCCCACAAAGGCGTCGCTCAGGACAAACCTTCCCCAGCGGAGTATACAGTAGCCCCCGAGCAGTGATTCCACTCAACTAAACCATGTTACATCAGTCTCCAAGCAGTAACGATTCATCACCAGCAGAGGTATCCCCAGCAAAAATATCTCTTGACAATCATCACCTCCCCGGCAACAGCAGTATCTAGACCTGAAACTCAGTCAGATAGTGCATCGGAGGAAACCTACATCTTTTATTCCCCAGCCAGAGATTTCGACGGGCTCCAGATCCTTCTAACCCGGTCTCCCAACAACTATCAAATACTCTCCGGCAGGATTTATGCGCAAGATCCCCAGTAGAGTACCTCCAAGATTCTCCCCAACAGGGTCTATGCACAAGATCCTCAGCGGCGCATCTCTCGTTCTCTACCACCCTCTATAATATCTAGGCTCAAGACTTGGTCAGATAGTGTACCGGAGGAATCAAAGTTTTCTTCCCAGGATTTCCATCCGTTTCATCCCCAAATGTAAGTCAAGTCCTCAAGGAAGCATCCACATCTTCTTCAAGATGGATATGTTTTGAAATACCACAACATCTATCATTCATACATTATTCATAAAAAGTCATAATTTGTGCATATGTCATTCATACACATCGTCATGCATCATAATTTGCATAAGACTAACGATATTCTATCAAAGTTTCTTTTGTTTTTCCCAAACCGTGAAAATCATCAAACAAACAGTCCAGATTAATGCCCGCCGACGGGAAAACTATCTGAACGACCGCCCTAGTTGTCCTCCGACAACTGGTCTAGGATTAACGCCCGAAGCCAGACGGGAAAACTATCTGAACAACCGCCCTAGTTGTCCTCCGACAACTGGTCCAGGATTAATGCCCGCTAGACGGAAAACTATCTCGAAGAACACCCTTGTCCTCCGACAAGAGATCCAGATTAATACCAAGCCGACGGAAAACTATCCGAACGATCACAAGTTATCCTCCGATAATGCATTGATCAATACCAAGCACAACAGGAAGATATCCACATTTTGCCAACTACTATCCCTCATAGTAATCGCACAAGATGTATTCTGCTCTCTTATTATCAAAGAACTACAGAGTCTCGGCATTTACCTTGGCTTGCGTTGGATGGCATCTTAAGCCCATCTCCGACTACTTATCAACATTTCTCCACTTTCGTATCGTGCATATTTGGTTAAAACCAATACAAACCAATAACTTCATTAAAGTTGAGCACAAAGTCTAACGACGATTTCTCCTCCGATGGCATCTTAAGCCCATCTCCATGCTCCTTTCACTTTCGTAAACATCTACAGAGCCCAGCGACGGCTCACTCCCCAAGATCGATCTTTCTAGATGGCATCTTAAGCCCATCTCCGACAATTCTCCTATTCGACGACGTCTCGAGTCTACACACTCATTCCCTGAAGTCTCCAAATGGCATCTATAAGCCCATTCCCGCATCATCACCACAAATGAGTGCAAATTTTGTGTACTAGTATGCAATCATCTTCTACCTGTGTCACGAAGGCAAAGCATACCAATCTAACCCTTCTAGTACAAGAAGATTGAACAGGGGCAGCTGTCATACCCCAAAATTTGCCCTCCTACTTCTCAAAACATTTCATACATCCATACTCAAGGATTCCTCAAGGGTTGATCAGATAAACCCTCTCCTAGACAATCAACCCAAACTAGGGTTTGGCAATTCTCAGATCAAGATGGACTTCCCACATCTTCAATGGCTATCATGCCTCCTCATATGCTTCAAAGATTCTCCATGACAAGTTTCAAGCCTCACAAGCCAAGTTTCCTCATAATTGCTCGATGGTCGAAAATCAACAGATGGACAAAAGTCAACCGTGGTCAACATACACCAAACTTCATGATTTTTGGTCAACATCCTCATTTTGAAGTTACATTCATCATTTGATCAAGGGTTGATCATGATTCATCAAGAAAACCCAAGATTTCCTCAAAAGTCAAACTTTCCAAATTAGGGTTTTTCAGTGAAAAGTCAACTGAACTTTGATTGAACATAACTTCTTCATACTTTCTCAGAAATTTTTCCATCACTTCTCATTTTGAAGGAAATTCAATTCTACAACTTCATGTCTCACAAGAATGTTCAAAAATGCTTCATTTGGAAGGTATGGATCAAAACATTATGTGTCCTTTTCAAAGTCAACAAAAAGTCAACTTTATGTTTTGAAGATTTATTGAGCATGGAAACTCTAATTGAGATGAAACCATAGAGGTTGTTTAGAGGACACTTAGAGCTTTCTAAAAAGTCCAAGAACATTCAAAAATGTTGAAAATTGAGCAAAATACACCTTGCACAAGTTGGGTATTTTTGAAGAAGTGCACAAAGAGAGATACTTGTTAAAATCCAAACTTTTGCAAATGGGCCTCGTTTTTCTTCATTCAAACTTGTTCCTTAGACAATTTGGAACATCCAAGCCCAATGCCACAAATTTTAGCTTTATTTTTCTATTTAATTTGGATTTTATTCATTTAAATACAAATTAAATTAAAAATAAGGTATAAAATCAAAATTAAATGCAAGATTGATTTTTCTCTCATGCTCGAGGTCCAAGTAACTCACATAAAGTCGGCAAATTTCGAAATTTGCATAGATTTGGCAAGAATTTGATTGAAATTTGATCAAAAGGAAGATTTGATTTCATACAAAATCAAATATTTTCACATTCATTTATCATTATTTGCTCTTGAATTTAATTTAAATCCATCCACTATAAATATACAATGCCTACACAACAAGAAAGAATGAAAAATTCTTGGAAGAACCCTAATCAAACTCAAAAACCGTGTGTTGCAAGCAAGTGGCAGCCCTAGTTCCAGCTTGATTCAACCAATTTTAAGCATCCAAACACGCCTTGACATCCTCAAGCATTCTGCACTTACATCATCCAAAACATCAAGAATCACGAACCGATTTTTGTTTGTTCTTTATTTTTCAAAATCGAATTGCTTATCATGCATTTTAACATGTTTTGATGTTTGATTTGTGTTTAGTTTGAAGTTTGCAAGCTATCTAGACAATCAAATTGTGTTTTCATGGCCTGAATCGAAATATGCCATTGCTAGGGTTTTCTGAACCGAATTAGGGCTTCCTTAAAACGGAAAAATTGGACAAAAGACCACCACCATCGTGTTTAGAATTCAATTTGCATTCGATTCATGTACCGACAATTCATTTATATTACCTATATGAGATTTAGAAATTGTATGTAGGCCGAACCAAGGCCGACGCTATCTTTCCAAAAATTCAAATGAAGAAGACGATGTTTTCGCGTGATTTGAATTTCCGTAATTCTAAAACGCCTGCTTCTTCAATTACATGACATAAATGCACGCTGACTCGCTGGCATGTGAAGATGCTCTCAAGGTCTCCAATTCGATCCTCGGCAAGACCAATGTTTTCTCTTTACAAACTAACTTATATTTTCATATTTTCATATTTTTCTTTAATATGTTCCATGCATTTTATTTTATCTTCTAATATTTTTATCATGCATTTAAAACACCAAAAATATTTATTTTTGCATAATCATCGAAAAATGTTTATTTAATTTTAATATAAAATTATTATTTTGCATGCATATTTAATTTAATTGCTAATTAATTGTTTAAATGGCTTTTAATTGTTTTTAAATTATCAAATCAATTCCAAAAATTACCAAAAATTTATTTTATCATATTAATGTCCTCATTAACACAAAAAAATTTTCTCATTCAAAAATACTTATTTTTACTAACATTTTCCTCTTATGCAATTTTCTTCTGTTTTCTGATTTTGCATCTGTTCACAGGTTACATCGTTTCGGACGATTTTTATCGCTTTTCTTTTCCAATTATGTAACTGCCTATGGGATGTAATAGTTTAATTAGGACTTTTATTTTCCGCACTTTCAATTATGTATCTGCCCCAAAGCCATGTAATAGCGTAGGACTTTATCTTTCCGCATTTTACATTCCTGCAATTTACTTTCTGCACCCTATAAACTGCTAGTAATTAGGCGTGTATGGCAAGATAAAATTGGACATAGATCACTCATAACTCCAAGATAAAATACCTGAAATCAACACACTCTCTTCACACATGCACCCCTTAGGGTAATTCTCTCTCGTTGCCTTACGAATTCAAATGGTCAAGTCCCTCGAACGTAGAGGTATTTTAGCACCGTCGCCTTCAAAATAAATGATCATAGTCCCTTCGATACAAAGATCATAGACCCACAAAGTCGCCTACGAATACATGATCTTGACCCTCGTTTGTCGCCTACAAAAAATGATGATAGTCCCTTCGAATGTGCTAGGATACTTCCTACAAGTTGCCTTCTATGACCATCCGATGTCCCTTCGAATGTCCCGCTTACATCCAACGAATAGGGTTACCTACCAACTAATGGTACGGATAGCACTATTCTAAATGAACGTAAAATAACACGAAAACGACCATTCTGAGTAGGTAATAAGACTTTTAGTTGCTTGCTCTATCAAAATACTTTTTACACCTCACACTTTTGTCAAAGTTCAAACTCTTTTCAAAAATGAAACATTTCCGAACACTTTGTATACATTCCTATATGAATCATTACAAAGTCAAAGCGAAATGCCTTTTCAAAACATTTTGTCAAACACACGAAAGCACAATTTTAAAGTGATCTAAGAGCAACTAAGAGCCTGAGATAACTACGGATGAAAAGGGTGCTAATACCTTCCTTTTCATAACCTTCTCCTTAATCGAATCTAACGAAGGTCTTTTCCTGCTTCTTTTCACCTTCCTTAATTGGATAAAAGAAAAGTCGGTGGCGACTCTTGCTATCCGCACATTTGCGATACAAAAATCTCAAAGTCGCTTCACCGACATATAATCAGGCGACTGGGAAACACCCTAAAAAGAGAGAATGAATTAAGGATTTCTAGATCATCTTTTACCGCTTTCTGTTTGACTTGCTTGCTTTATCTTTAAGGGTTGCTTGGGTATTATATTTGTGGGGGATCCTACACCCAGATCCGGGTTTCCTTTTAGGTAAGTAGCAATAAATCTTCGCGACCGTTAGACGATATCGAAACGGTCAACATGATGGCTACGTTAGTGTGACACTTTGGATGTCCTGATACTCTTCATTCCCAAGTTGAGGATAGTATTTGGCTTCTGCGTGGTGTCATCAAACACTAACTAAACTTTTAGAACCTTAATTGACCCATCTTGGCCATTAGAAGGTAGTGAGATGGCCGGCTTTGGTGTAGACCGAGGTTGGATGATACCGATGCTACCTCATTAAGATCGACTTTTGGGATATTTTCGGTCGACCACTTGGTATTCGATTGAAATAAACGCCTACGAAAGATCAATGATATGAGATTCCTAGAACCCTACTATTATAGGACGTGATGAACCAACTCAAACTTTTGGTGGGGTAATCACCTATACCTCATGCAAGCCTTAAACCTAGGCTCATTGTGTGAATTGTTTGTGTGCTAAACATGACATCATGACATCATCGCATTGCATATCATTTCTAACTATTTCAAGGACCTAGGGATTTATCTTTTCTGTTTTGTAGGAATTATGGCTTCTAGAAAGACTATCCGAATCAACTTCATGGGTATACCTTCTCACTCAAAGAATTGGTTTCAAATTCCCGATCATGCCCAGTTCATCAAAAGACATGGTTATCTACTTGACTTGGTTATCTCGGTTTTGAAGAAGATATGATGCACGTCCTATTCCATTCTTTGATCCGAAACACCATTGCTTTACATTCCTGATTATCGTTGATTCCTACCTTGGAAGAGTTCCTAAGCTACTGGGATACCTATTTTGACCAAATGCCATTCACCGGTTTAGAAAAGGTTCCTATACGAAGACATCGATCGTTACACCTAAAGCTCTTACATTGAAGCCAATTGGGAAACCAATGGAGTTAAGGGTTTACTTGCAAGTTTCGATTAAGAAAGCGAGAATTCCTCAAAGTTATGAGTTTCCATGCATTTGAAGACATTGTGGCCTTGCTAATCTATGGTTTGGTTCTATTCCCTAACTCGGATCAATTCATAGATGTCAACGCCATCAAGTTGTTTCACCGTAATCCTGCCTACTCTACTTGGAGATATTCTACATTCTCTCCACACTCGTACTACTAAGAGACAAGGAACTCTCATGTGTTGCATACCGTTACTTTCCAGGTGGTTTATTTCGCACCTTCCTCCATCAGTATTGAAGAACGAGCAAAGGTTGAAGTGGTCTCAAAGGCTGATGTCACTCTCTCATTCAGATATCCGTTGGAATCTTTTCTCTCAAAAGGACTTCACATTCATTGAGCACTGTGGAGAATTCCCCAATGTACCACTCCTTGGTATAAGGGGAGGTATTACTTAAAACGCTTCTTTAGCTCTACGTCACTTTGGTTTTTCTTGAAGAGATGGTCCACATGATATGCTTCTCCAAGATATTGTGTTCAACTACAACCACGATCTCCAGAATTACCGATGAAGGTTCATACACGCTTAGGGCATGGTAAAGAAGACTGATACCAAGACTTTGGGGCACCAAAACTCCATTCCTTGGGAACCTTACCTCAAATGGGTGCGAGCTCGAGCTCAAAACCTCATGATGCCATCACACTGTTCTACCAAGAATTATGGAACTGCTATAGGTGACGATTTATATCGTTATCCATCCGACATGCCTACCGATTTTGAAGACTTGAAGAGATCCGGATTCACTTAAAGAAGAAAGGGATACATTCAAGCTCTGCTATGCAAGCGAGAAGAAAGTACTAGAGTTGACAAAGCTACCGAGGAGCGAACATCAACGCCTACCTCGGCACCAAGAGGAAGCCCATGGGAGACTTAGAGCTTTAGGATTTTATGTTTTGCTTTTATTGTTTTGAACTATCTTTTGTACTTAAAAAGAAAAAGAATAATAAAAGAGAACTAATAAATGTTTGTTCGTGCTTGTTTACCAAATTTAAATCTCTAAGGTCCTTGAAAACATTTGCATTGCATTCGCATAAACATCGTGATATCATAGCATGACATCTCATAATGTACATTGAAGATTGGTTTCTCATCCTCTCGCTATTTATTTTAGCGTAAATGGCTCTTGAACGATCGTCAAAGATCTCCGTGCTCGTAATGCTTAGTTCCGTGAGATGTTCACTAGCTTGTCAAGGCCAAGATGATCCAAGAAGCTCATGTAAAAAAGAAGGTCGTTGGTGTTCTCAACATGGGTAGACGCAAAGGTGGTCCTAAAGTGGTCAGCCGGATAGAGCTCTCAGAAGGAAGTGTCAAGAATGAGAGGAGTGTCAAGGGCGATGAAGAAGGCAGTCAGCATGAGCCTGAGAAAGACAGAGAAGATCACTATGATCATGACCAAGACTGATGAAGATGACAAGTACAAGCAACTTGAAGACCGTCTGAATGCTGTGAAAAATCTGAAAATGTCAGGGCTGAATTTTGATGATCTGAGTCTTGTTCCTGGTGTGGTGATTCCTCCCAAGTTCAAAGTTCCAAAATTTTCCAAATATGATGGCGCTTGTCCAAAGTCGATTTGAAGTCCTATGTTCGTAAGATCAATCCCACCGATGATGTAAAGTTCAGGATGCACTATTTTCAAGAGAGTTTGTCCGAACTCAATTGGAATGGTATTATCACCAGAGAATGACCGTATCCGTACTTGGAGTGACTTAGCGATGCTTTCTACGCAGCATGAGTACAATGTCAATTGACACCCACCGCATGCAACTACAAAGCATGTCTATGGGTCGTGATGAGAAATTTAAAGAGTATGCTCGAAATGAGATTTAGCAGAGTTCAACCACCCCCGTCCAATAGGAGTTGGTTGATATGTTTATGGGAACACCGATAGCCCATTCTTCAATCATCTCGATTGAAATCTCTTCACCGGATTCACCGAGTGATATTGACAGGAGAGCGATGAAGTTGGTATCAAGAGTGGGAAGATTCATGTAGAGTCATCTTCAAATGTCGAACGAGATCTTTGGTGGTAAGAAAGAAACTAATGTCAGGTATGGTCGAAAAGCCGAGCCAAGACCAACCGCTGCCAATCTATGGGGCTTGTGATCTCCAATCCTACATTAGCACAACCTCACGAGACAACGCTGCGTAGCTGAGCGCGCAAGACGCTTTAAAGATCGACATGCCATTGTCGCAAGCCTTGCAACACATGTTAAAAGCAAAGTCGATTACTGAAGGATCCTCCCGAGTGTCAACACTTCCTCTCCGAGATACAATCCTAATGCTATGTGCTTACCACTCCAATAGCCCAGTACCTATTAATCGACAACCGCTGGGCTCAAGAACAAGATTCAAGATATGATGAAGCTAAGCATTGAGTTTGATCCTCCCGTTGAGACTCGAATGTGATCAACGCCTATGCCTAACCACGACAAGAGTTCCAATGCTATTGAGAGGATACTTATGTTTTCAACATAGATAACTTGACCATTCCTCTAATGATCGTTAAGAAGAATTTGCAAGCCGTGTCAATCCAGATGCCCGAGAATTGTTGTTGGTGCCCATCTGCACTCGATTGTGTTGGTTGAGAAGACGTGTTCAGGCATGATGGATAACCGTGAAATACTATTCCCAAACCACCGTGGAGAGTCCGTGAAGACATGTCTAAGAAATCAAGATCGAGGATGTGAATGAAACCGCACTGCTGCATGGGATACCTTGGGGCAGCCAAGTGGAAAGTTGGATTACATGGTGGGTACACTGTTCCTGAGAGCTACAAGATTCTTATTGAAGATGTTAAGGCGACCGGATGGGGTGACGATTTCCTAGAAGACTATGCTGACGTTAACACAATAAGGATTTCCTCTGCTGATCCTGTGCCTAGGGTGGCACCTCTCATCATTCATATCCTGCACAGCCCATATTCCTCCGACAAAGCTATCCCTTGGAATTATGGATCTGATGTTTACTATCATGGCGTCAAGCAAGACCCTCTGACCATTGAAGATCTTACCGTTGAAGCTACCATTCCTGACATGGACAACATCACCGGATCAAGTAAGGTGACCAGAACCGGAAGGGTTTTCTCTCCAGATATCTCTCCTCCAAAAGACACTACGACACCAGCTCGCATTCTAGCTATTCAACCCATTCCCCAAGCTAGAGGGAAAGAACCAGTGACTCACCCTGCTCATCCAAAAGTACCAGAGGAAGTTGCTGAGGACACCTCCAAATGAGAAATGGAGGAAATTCTGAAGATTATCAAGAAGAGTGACTATAATGTTGTGGAACAGTTGGGACAGACTCCATCCAAGATATCCATGCTTGCTCTGCTCTTATGCTCTGAGGCTCATGCTAACGCCTTGGTGAAGTTTCTAAAGAATGCTCACGTACCGCAAGACACTACTACTGAACAGTTTGAAGTTTTTATTGCTAGCCTGGCTGCCAACAACGGCCTAGGCTTCTCTGATGCTGATTTGACTCCTGCCGGAAAGAAACACAACAAAGCCTTGCACATCTCTGTCGAATGCAAGGGCGTTACATTGTCTCATGTCTTGATTGATACCGGTTCTGCTCTGAATATCCTTCCAAAGACTGCTTTCGATCGACTTGATGTTGAGGGGTTGGTCCTGAAGCCCAGTGATATAATTCCGAGAGCTTTTGATGGTTCTAAGCGAACAATACTTGGAGAGCTCATTCTGCCTGTTAAAGTCGGTTCCCAGACTTTTGATTCCACTTTCTTTGTCATGGACATCCGTCCACTTACTTCCTACTTGGACGCCCTTGGATACATGGGCAAGGCTACCTCTACCTTGCATCAGAAGCTGAAGTACCCGGTGAAAGGGAAGGTTGTTACAGTGTGTGGTGAAGAAGAATATATGGTCAGTCATCTACAGTCATTCCGATATCTCGAGGTGGAGGGTGAATTCTTCGAGACTCCTTGTCAAGCTTTTGAAACAATCGCCAGAGTCACGCCTGTTGACTCTCCTGTCACTCCTGAAGTTACGCATGTTCCGCCTAGGATGGCCTCGCTGAAGGATGCTCAAGCTGCAGTTGAAGAAGGAGGTAGTACTATTTAGGGTCAGCTCCCCGTTCTCCCTTTCAAATTTGACAAGACTGGTTTAGGCTTCACCATCAAAGGTCAGAAGATGATACGCCGCGAACGTGTCGGCCAACTTCCTTTCCGCATCAGCCAGGGTGGTATCCATGCTATAGAAGACAACAACAACGACTTCGACATCAACAAGTGGATCTTCCCAACTCCTGACAACGGACTCAGCAATTGGAAGACTGAAGACGTCATACTAATCTCCTTTAGACAGGAGTAATTGCTCTTGTTTTTGTTTTGCTTTTCGTATTTTCTATGTTTTGAACAATAAACTCTAAAGCCTAGTGCCTTGCCCGGGGCATCATGGCTCGTTTGTGAGGGTTATTATCTGTCATCTGCATATTTTCATTCAATAAAATCGTTGGAATTTTGCATTAATTGTTGTTTTCTTTCTTTTACTTTATCACCCCTTCAAAAAGCTATGTGTTTCTTACACACACCCTCGTGATACACTGTAGAATCACTCTGAATCTCGTTGATAACAGCTATGCTATTGCTAAATATGACTTCGATAATCCGATCTACCAAGTCGAAGACGAAAGTGAGGAAGATTGTGAAGTGCCAGGAGAACTTGTCAGACTGCTACAGCAAGAAGAACGAGTTATACAGCCACACGAAGAGTAAGTGGAGGTTGTGAATTTGGGTACTGACGAAGACAGAAAAGAGATCAAGATAGGAGCGGGTCTTGAGAGCAGTATTAAGGAAAGATTGGTTCAGATGCTACGAGACTACATTGAGGTTTTTGCTTGGTCATATGAAGACATGCCGGTTTGGACATTGATATTGTGGTACACCGTTGTCGAAAAGAAGGTTTTCTTCCAAGAAAGGTATGTCTGTGATGCGCCCCGAGATGTCCGAGAAAATCAAAGCAAGTTATGAAGCGTTCAACGGTTCTTAGCTGTTACTTCCTATCCGCAATGGGTTGCAAACGTGGTACCCGTACCTAAGAAGGATGGCAAGGTACGAATGTGTGTGGATTACAGAGATCTGAACAAAGCGAGTCTGAAAGACGACTTTCCACTTCCTCATATTGATGTTCTGGTTGACAACACCGCTCGACATAAGGTTTTCTCCTTCATGGATGGTTTCTCCGGTTACAATCAGATCAAAATGGCTCATGAAGACATGGAGAAGACTACTTTTGTTACACAGTGGGGCACTTTCTGCTACAAAGTTATGCCGTTCGGGCTGAAGAACACAGGCGCCACTTATCAACATGCTATGGTGACATTATTTCATGACATGATTCATCACGAGATAAGGATCTACGTCGACGACATGATAGCTCGGTCACAGACTGAAGAAGAACATCTTTATCATCTATAGAAACTGTTTGATAGGTTGAAGAAGTACAGACTGAGACTTAACCCCAACAAGTGCACCTTTAGAGTCAGATCCGGTAAACTCCTAGGGTTTGTCGTCAGTGGAAAAGGTATTGAAGTCGACCCCGCCAAGGTTAAAGGTATTCAAGAGATGCCAGCTCCCCGCACCGAGAAGGAAGTCAGAGGTTTCTTGGGCCGATTGAATTACATTGCCAGATTCATTGCACATTTAACTGCTACTTGTGAACCAATCTTCAAGCTACTAAAGAAAGATCAAGTGGTGGAATGGAACGACGATTGCCAGATCGCTTTTGACAAAATCAAGGAGTACCTATGTAATCCTCCTATCCCGATGTCACCCAAGGAAGACCTCTTATCATGTACTTGACAGTTTAGAGAATTCAATGGGTGTGTGTTGGGGCAACATGACGAGTCCGGTCGAAAAGAGTATGCAATATACTACCTTAGAAAAGTTTACCGATCAGAAACAAGATACTCATACCGAGAAAACTTGCAGCGCTTTGCTTGGCTGCTCACCGACTAAGACAAGATTTGTTGACCCACACTACCTTGTTGATTTCAAGATGGATCCGATAAAATACATATTTGAGAAACCAGCTTCTCCGAAGAATAGCAAGATGGAAAATGATCTTGACCGAATACGACATCCAAGACACCTCTCGAAAGCGGTCAAGGGAAGTGTAGTAGCCGATCATTTGGCTCATCAAGTCAGAGATGACTATCAGCCTATGCAGTTAATTTCCAAACGAAGATGTTTTACTAGTTACGATTGTGAAGAGCTGTGCCCGACAAGGATCCGAACAAGGATCCCGATGGACCATGGTCTTGATGGAGCCTCAAACGCACTTGGCAATGGCATTGGCGCCATCATTACATCCCCTGGCGGACACACCTTTCACCGCCAGATTATGTTTCATTGCACTAACAACATGGCGAATACCAAGCGTGCATCATGGGTATCAAAGCTATTGACTTAAGAATCAAGTTCTTGCAAGTGTATGAGACTCATTTAGTGATCAGTCAGATTAAGGGCGAGTGGGATACGAAGCATCCGAATCTCATTCCATATCAAGAGCATGTCCTGAGTTTGATCCCCTACTTTGAAGAGATCACTTTCAATCACATTCCACGAGAAGAGAATCAGTTGGCAGACGCATTGGCTACTATGTCGTCTATGTTCAAAGTCAGATGGGACAACGAGGCTCCCCAGATCATCATTGAGAAGTTTGTCGAACCAACATATTGTTATGAGCATGATACAGAAGAAAAGCCTTGGTACTATGACGTGAAGAGGTATCTTGAGACTTAGGAATATCCCGCAGGGGCATCCATCAATGATAAGAAGTTTTTGAGAAGGTTCGCATCCAAATTCTTCCTCAGCAACGACATCTTATACAAGCGCAACCACGATTTGAAGCTTACTCCACCGTAGAAAACAAATGGAACATATTATGGAAGAGTTACACGAAGGCGCATTTGGTACCCACTCCAGTGGACATACAATGGCTAAGAAGATTTTGAGAACAGGTTACTATTGGCCCACCATGGAAGCTGATTGTCACCGCTATGCTCGGTCTTGCACAAATGCCAGATATATGCAGACAAAGTACACATACCTCCAATCAATGTACTAAACCTCCTTGGCCTTTTGCAATGTGGGGCATTGACATGATTAGAGAAATCAAGCCCACAGCTTCCAACGGACATCGTTTCATCCTTGTGGCAATTGATTATTTCACCAAATGGGTAGAAGCAGCCTCATTCGCGTCTGTTACCAAGAATATAGTGGCTCGATTTATCAAGCATAATCTTATCTGTCGGTATGGCACTCCTGAAAGGATTATCACAGATAACGGCTCTAATCTCAACAACAAAATGATCACCGAACTCTGCACGCAGTTCAAGATCAAGCATCACAATTCTTCTCCTTATCGGCCTAAGATGAATGGCGTTGTGGAAGCCGCCAACAAGAACATTAAGAAGATTATACAAAAGATGACAGTGACTTACAAAGATTGGCATGAGATGTTACCATCAACAGGGGCAACCCCCTTCTCTCTTGTATACGGTATGGAAGCAGTACTACCCATCGAGGTTCAGATACCCTCAACCAGAGTCCTCCAGGACGCAGAGTTAGGCAAAGACGATTGGATCCAAACTCGCCTTGACTAGATTAACTTGATTGATGAGAAACGACTCGCATCCATTTGCCATGGATGATCTATTCGGCGAATGATCGTAGCATTCAATAAGAAGGTCAAGCACCGAGTCTACCAAGTGATCTAGTAGTCAAGCGCATCATTCTTCCACAAGGTGATCCTGTGGGCAAATGGACTCCCACCGTGAGGGACCATTTGTAGTCAAGACAGTATTTTCCGGCGGAGCTATGATACTTAACACCATGGATGGTGAAGACTTCCCACACCCTGTGAACGCAGACATAGTCAAAAAATACTACGCATAAAAGAGACCCGCTAGGTCGACTGACCTAGGCAAAAATAAGGGCATCCTGGCGAACCAAAAGGTTTCGGGCAAAAGTTAAGGATATATATACCAAACATGTACACCCGGCAAGTCGAAAACCTGAAGAGGCGGCTTGGGAAAGAAAGGGTATCCCGGTAGATTGAAAACCCGAAAGGGCGGTCTAGGCAAAAGTTAGGGATTTAAGTGTACGACTATGTCTCGCCCAGATCACCTTCTTCCAGACTACTATCAGCATTCAAGATTCAAATGGCGAAAATCAATTCACTCACTTTCTACTGACAGCAAGGAGATGAGATAGTTGAAATATATGAGTACTAGCATAGTTGGAACTTAACGAGATTGTTTCCGCATAGCTTTTCTTGTGTACAAACTACTTGGCCGTACACCACATTTCAAATAAATACAAGTTTCTTTCTCTTTACAAATTTTCACTATTGTTGTTTGCAATAAGTCCAACGTTTGCTTTGAATGATTATATGTATTTGACAGTAAAAATCTATTCACAAGCATGCGAAAAGTGAACATACAAAAGTAATTACTATAGTCTCCAAGAATTGAGATGACGACGAAAGTCACCAAAACATTTTCCCCACAGACATGATCCCCATAGAGGCGTCGCTCACGACAAACCTTCCCCAGCGGAGTATACAGTAGCCCCCGAGCAGTGATTCCACTCAACTAAACCATGTTACATCAGTCTCCAAGCAGTAACGATTCATCACCAGCAGAGGTATCCCCAGCAAAAATATCTCTTGACAATCATCACCTCCCCGGCAACAGCAGTATCCAGACCTGAAACTCGATCAGATAGTGCATCGTAGGAAACCTACATCTTTTATTCCCTAGCCAGAGATTTCGACGGGCTCCAAATCCTTCTAACCCGGTCTCCCAGCAACTATCAAATACTCTCCGGCAGGATTTATGCGCAAGATCCCCAGTAGAGTACCTCCAAGATTCTCCCCAACAGGGTCTATGCACAAGATCCTCAGCGGCGCATCTCTCGTTCTCTACCACCCTCTATAATATCTAGGCTCAAGACTTGGTCAGATAGTGTACCGGAGGAATCAAAGTTGCCTTTCTTCCCAGGATTTCCATCCGTTTCATCCCCAAACAGAAGTCAGAAGTCCTCAAGCAGAGCATCCACATCTTCTTCAAGATGGATATGTTTTGAAATACCACAACATCTATCATTCATACATTATTCATAAAAAGTCATAATTTGTGCATATGTCATTCATACACATCGTCATGCATCATAATTTGCATAAGACTAACGATATTCTATCAAAGTTTCTTTTGTTTTTCCCAAAACTGGTGAAAATCACTTCTGAAACAAACAGGTCCAGGATTAATGCCCGAAGCCAAACGGGAAAACTATCTGAACGACCGCCCTAGTTGTCCTCCGACAACTGGTCTAGGATTAACGCCCGAAGCCAGACGGGAAAACTATCTGAACAACCGCCCTAGTTGTCCTCCGACAACTGGTCCAGGATTAATGCCTGAAGCTAGACGGGAAAACTATCTGAAAGAACACCCTCGTTGTCCTCCGACAACAGATCCAGGATTAATACCCGAAGCCAGACGGGAAAACTATCCGAACGATCACAAGTTATCCTCCGATAACAGGCATTGGATCAATACCCGAAGCACAACAGGGAAGATATCCACATTTTGCCAACTACTATCCCCTCAGAGTAATCTGCACGAAGATGTATTCTGGCTCTCTCTTATTATCAACAACAACTACAGAGTCTGGCGTACGACTCGGTTGCCTTGGATGGCATCTTAAGCCCATCTCCGACTACTTATCAATATTTCTCCACTTTTAGAATGCTGCATATTTGGTTAAAAAACCAATACAAACCAATAACTTCATTTAAAGTTGAGCACGAAGTCTAACGTACGACTCCCTCCGGATGGCATCTTAAGCCCATCTGCATGCTCCTTTCACTTTCAGAAACATCAGAGCCTAGCGTACGACTCACTCCCCAGCATCGATCTTTCTAGATGGCATCTTAAGACCATCTCCGACAATTCTCCTATTCAGACGACGTCTCGAGTCTAGCGTATGACTCATTTCCCGGTGAAGTCTCCAATTTCTCCAAATGGCATCTATAAGCCCATTCCCGCATCATCACCCACAGCGAGTGCAAATTTTCAGGTGTACTCGAGTATGCAATCATCTTCTACCTCCAGGTCACGAAAGGCAAAGCATACCAATCTAACCCTTCCAGTACAAGAAGATTGAACAGGGGCAGCTGTCATACCCCAAAATTTGCCCTCCTACTTCTCAAAACAATTCATACATCCATACTCAAGGATTCCTCAAGGGTTGATCAGATAAACCCTCTCCTAGACAATCAACCCAAACTAGGGTTTGGCAATTCTCAGATCAAGATGGACTTCCCACATCTCTAATGGCTATCATGCCTCCTCATATGCTTCAAAGATTCTCCATGACAAGTTTCAAGCCTCACAAGCCAAGTTTCCTCAGGCAATTGCTCAGATGGCTGAAAATCAGTTGTATTGGGCAAAAAGTCAACTGTGGTCAACATACAGTCAAACTTCATGATTTTTGGTCAACATCCTCATTTTGAAGTTACATTCATCATTTGATCAAGGGTTGATCATGACTCATCAAGAAAACCCAAGATTTCCTCAAAAGTCAAACTTTCCAAATTAGGGTTTTTTAGTGAAAAGTCAACTGAACTTTGATTGAGCATAACTTCTTCATACTTTCTCAGAAAGTTTTCCACCACTTCTCATTTTGAAGGAAATTCAATTCTCTACAACTTCATGTCTCACACGAATGTTCAAAAAATGCTTCATTTGGAAGGTATGGATCAAAACATTACAGGTCCTTTTCAAAGTCAACAAAAAGTCAACTTTATGTTTTGAAGATTTATTGAGCATGGAAACTCTAATTGAGATGAAACCAAAGAGGTTGTTTAGAGGACACTTAGAGCTTTCTAAAAAGTCCAAGAACATTCAAAAATGTTGAAAATTGAGCAAAATACACCTTGCACAAGTTGGGTATTTTTGAAGAAGTGCACAAAGAGAGATACTTGTTAAAATCCAAACTTTTGCAAATGGGCCTCGTTTTTCTTCATTCAAACTTGTTCCTTAGACAATTTGGAACATCCAAGCCCAATGCCACGAATTTTAGCTTTATTTTTCTATTTAATTTGGATTTTATTCATTTAAATATAAATTAAATTAAAAAATAAGGTATAAAATCAAAATTAACTGCAAGATTGATTTTTCTCTCATGCTTCAGGTCCAAGTAACTCACACAAGCTGGCAAATTTCGAAATTTGCATAGATTTGGCAAGAATTTGATTGAAATTTGATCAAAAAAGGAAGATTTGATTTCATACAAAATCAAATATTTTCTACATTCATTGATCATTATTTGCTCTTGAATTCAGACCTAAATCCATCCACTATAAATATACAATGCCTACACAACAAGAAAGAACAGAAAAATTGCTTGGAAGAACCCTAATCAAACTCAAAAAAACCGTGTGTTGCAAGCAAGTGGTAGCCCTAGTTCCAGCTTGATTCAACCAATTCTAAGCATCCAAACACGTTCCTTGACATCCCCTGAAGCATTCTAGACCCTTACATCATCCAAAAACATCAAGAATCACGAAATCTGATTTTGGTTTACTCTTATATTTTTCAAAATCGAATTCTGTTTATCATGCATTTTTAACATGTTTTGATGTTTGATTTGTGTTTAGTTTGAAGTTTGCAAGCTATCTGGACAATCAAATTGTGTTTTCATGGCCTGAATTGAAATATGCCATTGCTAGGGTTTTCTGAACCGAATTAGGGCTTCCTTAAAACGGAAAAATTGGACAAAAAGACCACCACCATCGTGTTTAGAATTCAATTTGCATTCGATTCATGTACTGACAATTCATTTATATTACCTATATGAGATTTTAGAAATTGCAGGGGCTGTAGCGTCGAACCAAGGCCGACGCTATCTTTCCAGAAATTCAAATGAAGAAGATGATGTTCTTCGCGCGTGATTTGAATTTCCAGAATTCAAAAATGCTTAAAACGCCTCCGTTTCAATTACATGACACGAAATGCACGCTGACTCAGTGGTTAAGGCGTTGGCATGTGAAGATGCTCTCCAAGGTCTCCAATTCGATCCCTGGCAAGACCAATGCTTTTTCTCTTTTACAAACTAACTTATATTTTTCATATTTTTCTTATTTTTCTTTAATATTTTCCATGCATTTTATTTTATCTTCTAATATTTTTATCATGCATTTAAAAAACACCAAAAATATTTATTTTTTGCATAATCATCAGAAAAATGTTTATTTAATTTTTAATATAAAAATTATTATTTTTGCATGCATATTTAATTTAATTGCTAATTAATTGTTTAAATGGCTTATAATTGTTTTTAAATTATCAAATCAATTCCAAAAATTACCAAAAATTTATTTTATCATATTAATGTCCTCATTAACACAAAAAAATTTTCTCATTCAAAAATACTTATTTTTACTAACATTTTCCTCTTATGCAATTTTCTTCCGTTTTCCGATTTTGCATCTGTTCACAGGTTACACCGTTTCGGACGATTTTTATCGCTTTTCTTTTCCAATTATGTAACTGCCTATGGGATGTAATAGTTTAATTAGGACTTTTATTTTCCGCACTTTCAATTATGTATCTGCCCCAAAGCCATGTAATAGCGTAGGACTTTATCTTTCCGCATTTTACATTCCCGCAATTTACTTTCTGCACCCTATAAACTGCTAGTAATTAGGCGTGCATGGCAAGATAAAATTGGACATAGATCACTCATAACTCCAAGATAAAATACCTGAAATCAACACACTCTCTTCACACATGCACCCCTTAGGGTAATTCTCTCTCGTTGCCTTATGAATTCAAATGGTCAAGTCCCTCGAATGTAGAGGTATTCTAGCATCGTCGCCTTCAAAATAAATCATCATAGTCCCTTCGATACAAAGATCATAGACCCACAAAGTCGCCTACGAATACATGATCTTGACCCTCGATTGTAGCCTACGAAAAATGATGATAGTCCCTTCGAATGTGCTAGGATACTTCCTACAAGTTGCCTTCTATGACCATCCGATGTCCCTTCGAATGTCCCGCTTACATCCAACGAATAGGGTTACCTACCAACTAATGGTACGGATAACACTATTCTAAAGGAACGTAAAATAACACGAAAACGACCATTCTGAGTAGGTAATAAGACTTTTAGTTGCTTGCTCTATCAAAATACTTTTTACACCTCACACTTTTGTCAAAGTTCAAACTCTTTTCAAAAACGAAACATTTCCGAACACTTTGTATACATTCCTATATGAATCATTACAAAGTCAAAGCGAAATGCCTTTTCAAAACATTTTTGTCAAACACACAGAAAGCACAATTTTAAAGTGATCTAAGAGCAACTAAGAGCCCGTAGATAACTACGGATGAAAAGGGGTGCTAATACCTTCCCTTTTCATAACCTTCTCCCTTACTCAGAATCTAACGAAGGTCTTTTCCTGTTCTTTTCACCTTCCCTTAATTGGATAAAAGAAAAGTCGGTGGAGACTCTTGCTATCCGCACATTTGCGATACAAAAATCTCAAAGTCAGTTCACCGTATTACAATGTCCTACCTTTCTAAAGAAACAAAAGAAAGGAATGGCTGTCACTTGGTCTGATGGTGACTCAGGAAGTGAATCTGAAGAAGAATCAGCCAAACTTGTCACCGCTTCCTCTGGAGTGTGCATTCGAAATGATTCTAGTGATGAGGAAGTGACATTTGAAGAGCTTATCGAAACTTACAAGAAGCTATGCATCGAAGTGGTGAAGTATGTCAGAAAATGAGAAATAGAAAAAGTCGATTGTGAAGTCGAGGTCGAGAATGTGAAGTCGAGGTCGACAAGAAGGAAAACATTACTATAAGTCACCTCAACGGTGAAAATATAGTGTTGAACTCCAAACTTGATCGATGTCTAAGTCTGCCAAGATGTCGACATCCGTAATCGATAAGTTAGAAGAAATCCTTCACTTGGACAAATGCAGGAAATATGCATGGTCTAGGATATGGTCGCAAAGAAACCCGGTGACAAGAAGAAGAACAGCCTGGCAAACCAATGTCAAAGCAGATGTCACAACATAAGGCAGGAAATGTGTCTAGTTCAGGATATGTGGCTGCAAAGAAATTTGCTGATAGCAAGAAGAAGAACAGACCTAATAAACCAATGTCAAAGTAGATGTCACAACATTGGGTTCAACATCAAGATCAGAGAAACATGAAGAAAAAGTTTCAAAGATGGAGATGTCATTATTGTGGAAGGTTTGGACACATAAAGCCTTTTTGCTACAGACTACATGGATATCCTCATCAGACTCCTTATGTCAAGCCTAAGACCAACAAGGTTCCTTACATTCAACAGTGGAAGAAGAAGACTGCAGCTTTGATAGCTCACACTTCTCTTAGAGTTTCTGCCAAGGAAGACTGATACTTTGACAGTGGTTGCTCTAGGCATATGACTGGAATCAAGAATCTTCTAACTGAAGTCAGACCTCATACTACCAGTTATGTCACTTTTGGAGATGGAGCTAAAGGAGAAATCAAAGGTGTTTGAAACTTGGACTGCCCTGGAGTTTCAAACCTAAATGAGGTACTGCTAGTGAAGGGTTTGACTGCCAATCTCATAAGTATCAGCCAACTGCGTGATTCAGGATTCAAGGTCAACTTTACCAAGTCTGAATGTATTGTGACCAATGAAAAACAAGAAGCTGTAATAAGAGGAGTCAGATCAAAAAATAACTGTTACTTGTGGGAGTCTGAGAATACTAACCTGTCCACTGTGTGTTCTACAGCCAAAGATGAGAAGGAGGTGAAACTGTGGCACCAAAAGCTTGGTCATTTGCATCTTAGAGGGATGAAAAAGATCATATCCATGGAGGCTGTCAGAGGGATTCCAAGACTGCATATTGATGAAGGGAGAGTCTGTGGTGAATGTCAGGTAGGAAAGCAAACCAGAATGTCACATCCAATGTTAAGACATCTGACCACCTCCAAGGTGCTGAAGCTGTTGCACATGGACTTGATGGGGCCTATGCAGGTTGAAAGCCTTGGTGGAAAAAGATATGCTTATATTGTTGTGGATGATTTTTCCAGATTCACCGATAAACTTCATCGTGAAAAATCGATGTGTTTGATGTCTTTAAAGAATTATGCAAAAGACTTCAAAGAGAAAAGGAAGGCTGCATTGTCAGAATTAGAAGTGATCATGGAAAGGAATTTGAGAATAGCAAGTTTGATGAATTCTGTTCCTCAAAAGGAATCAATCATGAGTTCTCTTCTCCTATAACCTCAACAAAATGGAGTTGTGGAAAGGAAAATAGAACTATACAGAATCGCCAGAGCAATGATTCATGCTAAGAAACTTCCTATTCATTTTCAAGCTATGAATACAGCCTGCTATGTTCACAACAGGGTCACCTTGAGAAAGGGAACATCCTCCACCCTGTATGAAATATGGAAGGGAAGAAAACCTACTGTGAAATATTTCCATGTGTTTGGTAGCAAATGTTATATTCTGACAGATCGTGATCAAAGGAGAAAGATGGACTCTAAAAGTGATGAAGGAACTTTTCTGGGATACTCTACAAACAGCAGAGCATATAGAGTATTCAACTCCAGGACAAAAGTTATGATGGAGTCTATTAATGTCATAGTTGATGATCACCATCAGGAAAACAATGTCCCATATGATGTTGAGACATTGTTTGAGACATCACCACAAGTGTCTGATAAGGATGATGTGCCTGTCCCTACTTCACCAAAGTCTGAACCAGAGGAAGCTAACAAAGATCCTTCCATCAGAATTCAGAAAGATCATCCAAAGGAACTCATCATTGGAGATCCTAACTGTGGAGTCATTACAAGATCCAGAGAAATTATCTCAAACTCTTGTTTTGTGTCAAAGATTGAGCCAAAGAATGTCAAAGAGGCTCTAACTGATGAATACTGGATTGGAGCAATGCAAGATGAATTGAACCAGTTCAAGCAACATGAAGTGTGGGAGTTAGTTCCTAGACCAGAAGGAACAAACATCATTGGCACAAAGTGGATCTACAAGAACACGTCTGATGCAGAAGGGGTTGTCACCAGAAATAAAGCAAGACTTGTTGCTCAGGGATACACTCAAGTTGAAGGGATTGATTTTGATGAGACTTTTGCTCCTGTGGCTAGGCTGGAGTCAATCAAATTATTGTTAGGATTTGCTTGCATTCTGAAATTCAAGCTGTTTCAAATGGATGTGAAAAGTGCCTTCCTAAATGGCTACTTAACTGAGGAGGTATATGTTGAACAGCCTAAAGGATTTGTGGATCCTAAATTTCCTGATCATGTTTACAAATTGAGGAAAGCTTTATATGGTCTGAAACAAGCTCCTAGAGCTTGGTATGAAAGGTTGACAAAGTTCCTTACTGATAAAGGTTACAAGAAAGGAGGTTTGGACAAAACTCTCTTTGTCAAGAATGAAGGAGGAAAGATAATGGTAGCTCAAATTTATGTTGATGACATAGTGTTTGGAGGAATGTCAGATAAAATGGTGAGACATTTTGCCAACCAAATGCAAGCTGAGTTTGAAATGAGCCTTATGGGAGAATTGACTTACTTTCTTGGACTACAAGTCACACAGATGGAGGACTCAACATTCCTTTCACAAAGCAAGTATGCAAGGAATGTTGTCAAGAAATTTGGAATGGAAAATGCCAGCCATAAAAGGACTCCTGCTCCTACTCATTTAAAGTTGTCCAAAGACACAAGTGGAGCAAATGTTGATCAAAGCCTGTACAGAAGCATGATATGAAGCTTGTTGTACTTAACAGCCAGCAGACCAGACATTGCATTTGCTGTTGAGGTATGTGCAAGATACCAGGCTGAACCTAAACTAAGTCACATCAATCAGGTGAAAAGAATTCTGAAGTATGTGAGTGGAGCTTGCAATTATGGCATGCTGTATTCTCATGGGTGTGAACCAATTCTGTCTGGTTATTGTGATGCTGATTGGGCTGGCAGTGCTGATGATAGAAAAAGCACTTTTGGAGGATGCTTCTTCTTGGGGAACAATCTTGTTTCTTGGTTCAGCAAGAAGCAAAATTGTGTGTCTTTATCCACTGCTGAGGAATACATAGTAGCTGGTAGCAGTTGTTCTCAAATGGTCTGGATGAAGCAGATGCTGATTGAGTACAATGTCACACAAGATGTCATTACATTATACTGTGACAACCTGAGTGCTATTAATATTTCAAAGAATCCTATACAACACAGTAGGACTAAGCACATTGACATTAGACATCACTTCATCAGAGACCTTGTGGAAGAGAAAGTGATTAAATTGGAGCATGTAGCCACTGAACTTCAACTGGCTGACATTTTTACTAAAGCTCTTGATGCTAGTCAGTTTGAGAATTTAAGGGGCAAGTTGGGTATTTGCCAATATGAGGAGTTGTAGCAATTAACATTGCTTACAACAAGGAATGGAAGAGACTTTTTATTTCATTTAATTTTAAGTGGGCTAATTAATTATTTCCCTCTTACTTTTCAAAAGTCCAAGAATAGGAAGAGACATATATATATATATATATATATATATATATATATATATATATATATATTTCAGTTTCTTCATTTGAAAGTATCTCTTGCCATTTCATCAACAGAAACTCTCAAACTCTCTGTCAAACTTTTTCTCTTTTCCTCAAGATGTCTCAACAAAACTTGTCTTCGTCATCCTCATCATCACAAGAATCTGGCTCTCCATCTCCCACTGATTCTGGGATTAGGGCAAACGTAGAAGCCATGCAGACTGAAGCTCTGAAGGTTATCCCTCTGCGTGCAATGGCAACTGATCCTGGGAGGGTCAAGAAACATTGCACCAGGAATGCACGAAGGTCTCAAGCATCTCCTTCTGGTAAGACCTCTGAACCAACTTCCTATGTTCCTCCTGAAATAGAAAATAGGGAAGGTTCTAGGTATGTTCATCAAGCCATAGCTAGAATAGTAACTAGGATCCTGAATGAAAACCACTCTGTGCCTGGGGTTGCTGTCCCTTTAAATCAAGAATCTGCTAGCCCTAGTTTAGCAACTGATCCAGATGTCTCAGAGAATGTCAAGGCATCTGATGATCATGTCAAGAAAACCCCTGTGAATCCTGTTACTGAACCCTCTATTGATTCCCCCGTAAAGTGTGTTGTTGATACCTCTGATAAAACTCCTGAACCATGTGTTGCTGATACCACTAATAAGCCCCCTGTGGTTAGTGATGATGATATTTCTGATGGAATTCTTGAAGAATCCCCTGAAAAATTTGTTGTTGATAAGTCCCCTGTGAATTCTGCTGATGATATCTCAGATGGTATTCTAGAAGAAACTCCAGAGAAACCAGTTGATGACAACCTGGAAAACTCTCCAGTGAAAGATTCTGAAAATGTTGTGGAACCCCCTGTCATTGACTTGGATAAAGAATTCTCTGATAATGAACTCATTGCTAATGTCAATCCAAGCATTGCTAAGAGGATGATGAAAAGGAAAAGGAAACAGGCTGCCTCTCAGAGTCCTGTCAAGGAAAAGGTAGCTGAAACTGTTCATAAGGCCGAGGAAAAATCTGGTGAGGACAACAAGGTTGGACCCTCTAAAGGGAAGAGTAGGTTAAAGACTGTTGGTGGTACCTCTAGACCCAAGAGAACCCCAATCATGAAGAAGAGGAAGGTTCCTGAACCTTCAGAGTCTGAACAAGATTCTGAGTTTAATGTTGAAGAGAATGTCTCAGACATTCAACCCAGGAAGAAACCATCACTTGGGAAACTGCCCAAAGTCCCTGAAGTAGCCATTGATAACATCTCTTTCCATCACCCTGAGAATGCTAGCAGGTGGAAATATGTGTGTTTGAAAAGGATTGCTCTAGAAAGGGAACTGAATAAGAGTGCCCTTGAATGCAAGGAGGTTATAGATCTGATCAAAGAAGATGGTTTAATGAAGACTGTGGTGAAATTTTCAAACTGTTATGATGTGCTGGTAAAGGAATTTATTGTAAACTTGTCAAGTGGCTGTGCTGATGGAAGGTCATCTGATTTCAAGACTGTGTATGTAAGGGGGGGGGGAAAGTGAAGTTTTCCCCAAGTGTGATCAACAAATACTTGGGAAGATCAGATGATGCTCAACCTGAGCTAGAAGAAACTGATAATCAAGTCTGTTAAACAATCACTGCTAAGCAAGTGAAACATTGGCCATTAAAAGGAAAGCTCACTGCAAGCAAATTGAGTGTAAAGTTTGCTATTTTGCACAAAATAGGTGCTGCCAACTAGGTTCCAACAAATCACAAGTCCACTATCTCCATTGGCCTGGGTAGATTCATTTTTGTTGTTGGTACAAAAGCAAAATTTGACTATGGAACTTATGTATTTGAGCAAACCCTAAAGCATGCTGAAAGCTATGCTATAAAAGGACCAATAGCCTTTCCCTCCCTCCTGTGTGGAATCATAATTGATCAATACCCTGATATTCTGGTTGATAGAGATTCAGTATGCAAAAGAGCTCCTGCACTTGGCTTCCACTACAAGCTGTACCAAGGGAAGCATGTCCCAGACATTGTCATGACATCTGCTGAGACATCAAAAGTCAAGGCAAATTCTCAGAAGGCAAATGTCATTGCTGTGCTAAAAGAGACCTGTAGGGAACTTGAAGCAAGGAAGCAAACCATTGAAGAGCTGATCTCTACACTGGAAAAGGAGCAAGACACAGAGGTTGAGGATGAAGGGCTAGCTTGTGATGATTCTGCTGCAAATGTTGATGCTGAGGCTGATGCTGATAAAGAAACTGCTGTTGAGAGCAGTTCTGAAGATGCTTCTTTCCATAGTGCTTCTTTAGGAGAAGAAAGCACTTGATTTGTGATCCTGTTGCTGTTAATTGTTTGTTTTTGTTGTTGATTCTGTCTGTTTTAATTCTGGTTGTTTTGGATATTTGTACTCACTGGCTGGAATGTAACTTTTAAACTGATGGTACTATTTATATATTGTTTCTTTTGGGGCATTTGTACTGGTATCTTTGGCCCCTTTGTGGCTAAAAAGGGGGAGAAGAATTTATGGGCATTATGGGCAATTGTATGAAAATTGTGGGTTGAATTTATCTTCTCTAGGATCTGGTTATTTAAGCTTAGATTAGCTTAGACTGGCTTTATTTTCTGCTGCATGGATACTCTGATAGCTTAGTTTATTTTAGCCAAAAATGTGCCAAAGGGGGAGTTTGTAAGTGTTTTTATGTTGGCATTAATTTTTGGTAAAACTAGGATATGACAATGTCTTGACTGATGTCATGACATTCAGAGTTGAAGATAAATTCTGCATGAGAAGGATGTTTTAAGTACAACTCGAAGCTAAATCGTGCTTGGAATTCTGCAGAAGATTGACTGATGTCATAACCGATGTTATGACATTCTGTGTGACATTTACTGTTCTGTAGAATCTGTTTTCCGGAGAGTTTTCAGGAAGTTTGTTGAGCTGTTTTATTATGTTTTATGTTTTTAGATTACAAGCTCACGTGGCTAATTGGTTAATCTTAGTTAAACCTAATTTGGTTGTTAAAAAGACCAAGTCTTTACGATTAATTAAGTGAACCCTAGCTATTATTATGGAAGCCCAAAACTGAAGTTACAGGACTGCTTCTATAATAAGAATAGAACCCTTACTCTGCTGCTGCGCCTCTTGGACTGTATTGAAGATTTAGCAGGTTGTATTTTGTGTAATTCTAGTTACTCTTGTGAGCCAAGTAATTATCAATTGATAAGTGCCTTGGACTAGGATTTGGTTGTAAGGGTTGTTTATCACTCAAAGCTTTGAAGCACGAGTGTTGTGTCTCTTGATTAAAGCTTTTAAGAAAAATCAAGTTTGTTTATTGAAGAGTGTCTTCACAATTCAATTAATCAATAGGTTGATATCACTGCTGTGATTGAGGGGGAGTGAGTAGGAACTCAGGTCTAAGTATGACTTAGATTGAAGTTGCATTGGGTAGGTCTTAACTGAAAGAGATAAACTGGTTGGTTTATTCCTGAATTAATTCTACTAATAGTGAATTTCCTCCCTGGCTTGGTAGCCCCCAGATGTAGGTGTAGTTATACACTGAACTGGGTAAACAATTTATTGTGTTCTTTACTACTGTTTAAATTTATTGTGTGAATTGTTAACAGAGTGTCAGATACTGTGTCATAACATTCTCTGTGACATCAAGTATCTGCTGCCAGGAATTTCAAGTGCTATCCATACCATTAGTTGGTAGGTAACCCTATTCGTTGGATGTAGGAGGGACATTCGAAGGGACATCGGATGGTCATAGAAGGCAACTTGTAGGAGTATCCTAGAACATTCGAAGGGACGATCATCACTTTTCTTAGGCAACAATCGAGGGACGAGATCATGTATTCGTAGGCCACGTCGAGGGACTCATAATCTTTGTATCGAAGGGACTATGATGATATGTTTGTAGGCAACGGTGCTAGGATACCTCTACGTTCGAGAGACTTGACCATTTAATCGAAAGGCAACGAGAGAGAATTACCCTAAGGGGTGCATGTGTGAAGAGAGTGTGTCAAATTCAGATATTTTATCTTGTATTTAGATGTGATCTATGTCCGTTATACCTTGCCATACACGCCTAGTTACTAGCAGTTTATAGGGTGCAGAAAGTAAATTGCGGAAAGTAAAGTGCGGAAAAGTAAAGTCCTACGCTATTACATGGCTTTGGGGCAGTTACATAATAGGAGTGCGGAAAGTAAAAGTCCTAATTAAACTATTACATCCCATAGGCAGTTACATAATATTGAAAAGAAAAGCAAGAAAAATCGTCCGAAACGTTACAACCTGTAAGCAGATACATAATCGGAAAATACGAGAAAAATTGCATAAGAGGAAAAATGTTAGTAAAAACATGATTTTTAAATGAGGAAAAATATTTTAAGTTAGTAATGACAATTAGATGATAAGATGATTTTTTGGTAATTTTCTGAATCGATTTTGATAATTAAAAGTCAATATAATGGTTAATTAACAATTAATTAAAATATGCATGCAAAAATATTAATTTTAATGTCAAAAATTAAATAAACATTTTTCTGATTAATATGCAAAAGGAAAATGTTTTTGGTGATTTTTAGATGCATGAGAAAAATATTTAAAGATAAATTAAATTGCATGGAAAATATTAAAAGAAAAATAAGAAAAGTGTTAGTTTGCAAAGTGATAAAAAATATTTGCCATGGCCAGGGATCGAACCAGGGACCATGACCTCACACGCGCGCTGCCTTGACCAACTGAGTTGGAGTGTCTAGCTGTTTGAATAATGAAACGAAAACAATATAATCGAAGTTGAATCCTGATGCCCAGATTACGCGCGAAGATCTTCATCTTCTTCGTTTGAATTTTCAAACACATAGCGTCGGTCTGGTTCGACGCTAAGGCCCCTGCAATTTTCAAAAATCTCATACAGGAAATATAAATTAGTTATGGATACATGAATCGATTGCAAACATCATGCTAAATACGATGGTGGTCCTGGTTTTGTCCAATTTTACGTATTTTAGGAAGCCCTAAAACGAAGCAGAAAAACCTAGCTATGTCATCTTGTGATTCCGGTACCTAAAATGCAATTAACCAATGCAGAAAGCTTCGAAACTCCATTCTAAACACAAAACAAACATCAAAACATGTTAAATATGAATGGAAATCAAAAATCAATTTTGAAAAGTTTGAACCAAACCGAAACTATGATTTCGTGATTCTGGGCTTGTTGATGGCTGGTGAGTATCTGGAACGACTCAATGAACCTCCAGGAATGTATTGGAATGCCTGGAATTGGCTGAATCGATCTGGAACTAGGGCTGCCACTTGCTTGCAATGCACGGTTTTTTTGAGTTTGGAATAGGGTTCTTGAGGCAATTTTTCTGTTCTTTTTTCATGTGTATGCATTGTGTATATATAGTAGATGGATCTAGGTCAGAAATCAAGAGCAAATAATGAATCAATCAATGTAAAAAAATTTGATTTGGTATGAAACCAAATCTTTCCTTTTTGATCCAATTTTCATGAATTCTCTTGCCAATCAATGTTAATTTCGAAATTGCCAGCTTTTATGAGTTGCTTAGACCTCAAGAATGAGAGAAAAATCCAATTTGCATTTAATTTTGATTTTTTACCTTTTATTTTAATTTAATTGGCTTTTAAATGATTAAAATCCAAATTAAATAGAAAAATAAAGATAAAATTCGTGGCCTTGGGCTTGGAGGTTCCAAATTAGCTGAGGAACAAGTTTGAACCAAGAAAAGTTAGGCCCATTTGCAAAATTTTGGATTTTGCAAGTATTTCTCTTTGTGCACCTCTTCAAAAATGGCCAACTTGTGCAAGGTGTATCTTGCTCAATTTTTAACATTTTTGGGTGTTTTTAGACTTTTTAGAAAGCTTTTGATGTCCTCTAAACAACCTCTTTGGTTTCATCTCAATTGGAGTTTCCATGCTCAATAACACTTCATTACAAAAAGTTGACTTTTTGTTGACTTTGAAAAAGACTTGTAATGTTTTGATCCATATCTTCAAAATGAAGCATCTTTTGACCATACTTGTGAGACATGAAGTTGTAGAAAATTGAATTCTCTTCAACATGAGAGGTGGTGGAAAAATTTCTGATAAAGTATGAGAAAGTTATACTCAGTCAAAGTTCAGTTGACTTTTCTCTAGAAAACGCTAATTTGGAAAGTTTGACTTTTGATCAAATCTTGAGTTTTCTTGATGAATCATGATCAACCCTTTATCAAATGATGAATGTTACTTCAAAATATGGATATTGACCAAAAATCATGAAGTTTGACTGTATGTTGACCACAATTGACTTTTTGTCCAATACAACTGATTTTCAACCATTTGAGCAATTGTCTGAGGAAACTTGACTTGTAAGGCTTGAAACTTGACATGGAGATTCTTTGAAGCATATGAGGAGGCATGATGACCATTGGAGATGTTGGAAGTCCATTTTGATATGAGAATTTCCAAACCCTAGTTTGGGTTGATTGTCTAGGAGAGGGTTTGTCTGACCAACCCTTGAGGAATCCTTGAGTATGGATATGTGAAATGTCTTGAGGAGTAGGAGGGCAAATTTTGGGGTATGACAGGTGGGATTTATAAGAGGTAAAAGGCCCAATACCCCGGCCAGTGTACTACAGGTTAGACATATACTCATGTCGAATCCCGTGTTTCGTTGACATGTGCGAGAAGGCATGAGATACCACACTCAGACGAGGTTCGATTGACGATACTTTCACCCTACATCCTTTGTGTAGATGGTGCAGTACTTGATAAAGAACTGTCGAATCTGTTTATCATTAGGTACCTATTTGTGTCTAAAATTACCCGCGAGTTTGGGTTGGGCCAGGTACAGATGGTGACTGTTGGTTTTGTTCTGATGGTGACTTTTGATTCAGATGGTGGCTATTGGTTTTGTTCTGATGGTGACTTTTGATTCTGTTGGTGACTATTGGTTTTGTTCTAATGGTGACTTTTGATCCTGTGGGTGACTTTGAAATTTTGGTTTTGTCCGGATTTCTCACTTTGTGATATCCATTTATTTTGGCAATGCAGTAGTTATCCAGCATTTTGGAAGCCTTGGTTCCGTACAGTTGTTGATATGCATGGTACCTAGTTCTTGTGTGCTCTGAAGTGGTGCCAAAATTTTGATTATGTGTCTTTTAGATGGTTCAAAAATAGTGCAGCCGTTATCTGTTATAATGGAAACTTTGGTCCCATGTGCTTGCATACATATTTTTTCTACACCTGTTTAATACACATGTTCTTTCCATTTCCAAGGAATCATGCTTGTGGGCTTTGTGTTGCACTTTTTCACCTCTTATTGGTTTGAAATAAAATTAAAAGCATGTAGGTTCCTTGAAATGATTGAACATGGTATTGAACATGGTATTTCTCCCCGTGATGTGGGACCTTCTTTAAGACTTGAAGTATTTTGTGGATTCCTTCCACAACCTTGGATCTTTTGGTTCTTTTCGTTAACAACCAGCAGTTGTCCGTTGTCTTATACTCAGTCATTTCCTGTGTTTCTTGGATTGCAGTTGGTTAAGCTTCATGCTCTAGGTTCTTCACCTACCATCTGATTTTGTTACTGCAACATGCGAGTATCATTCTGTGGGCATTTGTTCATGATTTTGAAGAGTGCTTGGGTTGAAATACAAAGTCCAGCATTTGTCTGGTATCTTTTTTTAGAGCCAATTCTGTTTGGCAAACCATTGCTTAATCTTTATCTTGCGAAATTTCACTCTTGTGTGGCAGAAAATGAGGTTGATATTTCTCGATTGCAGTGTCTAATTATTTCTCCTATTCTTAGAAAATGCTTTCAGTTGCAAGTTTTGGATGTCTATTCCATAAGGTAGAAGACACTTGGTGATCCTGTTGCTGCAATTTCGCTTTGCATAATTTTCATCCTTTCTTTTGAAGAAAATCCCCTGTGAATGTCGCCCTGGGGCTCTCGACCACTTGATTTAAGACTTTTTGTCGTCCAGAGATAAGGTTTGATTTTGGATCAATTCGAAGATTGTTGTGTCAATGGTAGATCAGAAAGGGAATCTTTTGTCCAAGAGGGTATCAAGACTATTGTTTATTTTTGAATGAAAATGTTAATGCATAAGTATGTTTGTCTTGAAGAAATCCACTCGTTATCACCCATCCATTCGCTATCACTCATAAAATGACTTGCTTGCATATTGATGCAAACTTCACCAAGTATTTTGCTTAGGCAAATATTGGGGGGAGGATGACGATACTAAAATGCTAATCTTTGATTTGTATGCTTTCAAGGGGAATCCTGCTAACGATGTACAAGCCTTGTTTCAATTCCCAAACACCGGAGATATAAGGGAGATAGACCCTCGCTAACCCCTTTGAGCCTTGAAGTAGGAGTTTCTTTTCTATTCAGAAAAAAACCCTCATTTTCCTAACCTGGGGCAGGGTAGATTTCAATTAATCTGATCGAGCGTTCAAAACTCCTCAAGAGTGCGCAATCAAAGGATACGATAATGGTTATCCTCCAAAAGGTTGAGGAAAGTCTAAATTGCAACGGTCAACCTTTGTTTGTCAACATGGAATCTTTCAAAGGCTCATACAGTCACAATCATTCCCAACAAATTGAAGATGGTGTAGAGATCACACGATTTGTTCTTAAAAAATGAAGAAAAAAAAGAATCAGAAAGCCCGCTAAGTCAAACTTGGTAATAAGTCGCTTAGGCAAAAAAGGGAAAGGCAAGAAAAGTTAAAGAAAGGTTCTCAGTAAGAGAGCAAAGTTGTGTGATCAGACACCAAAATTAAAGGTGAGTGGCTATTGTGTCCGTAAACCTTGTGGGTTCCTCGAGCATGTTCAAGAAATCCTCAGCAGAAGTCATCCATACTATACTCTTCTAAGAGTTGAATGCTCGTATCAAGTTGACTGAATTTAGACTTGGAGAACATCACGAAGGGGGTGGGAGCTAAAACATTTTGAGCCTAAAAATACATATTTTTAAAACTGTGAACCAGGCCACGTTACAACCCTTAGAAGTCCTAACTGAAGCATGGGTTAATTCGAAACGTACTACAATGAGATAACATTTTCCTGACTCCTAAAAGTGTGTGCTAATTTTTGTGTTGGCATCATATGTTTGTCTTGTCATTCTAAAAAAGAAAATGTTTTTTAAAAAAAATGTTGCATTCTAAAAGTGTTTCATTCACAAGAAGTCGCAATATCATTTCCACATAAAAACTGTAAGACTTACGTAAGTGTTACATTAGAATTTTCATTCTCATAATAAACATTTTTATGTATGTGAAACAACTGTTTGACATCAAGTGAGTTTGCACAATGAGCATCAATGAAGAGTTTAATCTTGTCAAAGAAGAGGATCTTGACTCCGTTGAATCAAAAGTTGATCCTCTCAAAGAATTGATGATATCCAGGGGCATGCTTTCCAGATACCCTTTGAAGCGAAAGTAGTTTGTTGCTTTATAGTATGAGTATCCTAAGGGGTTTTGCTTTTCAAGTACTTTGTTGAGTATGAACATCACGTTGCTCTACTATTTGAGTATCTTTAAGGGGAATGAAATTTGCAGATTCAGCTAATCTGGGCCATTCTCCAATGACTCATTTGAGTAATAGAAGACCCGTTTAAGGGATGATCCGAATCATATTGCTTGAGATCTAGATGTTTATTTTGAAGTGTTGATTACCCAGAAGTCTTCGTTGAGCGTTGTCTTGTATCACTTTCAGTTGGTCCTAAGGGATAGATTGTTTATAGCATCTACTTAGGTATGAAGCAGTTCCACTTGAGAGTTATGGTTGTGTTGTCATCCAAAACTTCGAGAACTTCTCTTTCCTCTGTGAGCATGAGATGAAGATTCGATCTCTCAAGTTTTCGTCAATCTGGGCAAGTAATCTTGATGATACAGATCTCAGGAAGTCTTTTCCAAGGCAAGTTCTCCAGCAGTCCAACATATCGGGGCAAGAGATTATGCAGGGGCATTCCTTTATTTTAGAATTGATCAGTTCAAGTCTAGTCGCAAGCTAAATGATTGGTGAATTTGAAGAGTATGTCAAATAGTTTGGGTTTTTATCCTCAGCCCATCAGTGACTTAAGTTCAAATTTTTATTGCTACTTCATCAGAAGTTAGAGATCTTTATCTCCAATTGAAGCCATGATTTTTATCCTCAACACAAATCTCGAGAAGTCCTCTCAAGGCGAATCATTTCAAAGATAATTAATCTGAAGCAGTTACGTCGAGTTTCGGCGAATCTCTGCATGAACCAGATGTGTAAAGAGAACTATTCATAGCGTAAATACACCAGGGGAGTTTTATCTTGAATCAATTATATCCGTGTTTCTACAAGGATTCTCCCCAGTGAGTTTATTTCATGTTAGACTTGGGGCAGATTTGGTTTGTTTGAATTGGTAGGGTTGGTTATATGAAATATCTCCAGCATGGGGCATATCCAGTAACAGCGAAGTTTCTACTTCTCCCCAGCAAGTCTCCCAAAGTGAAGAGATTATGTCTAGATGATTCCCCAGTTTTACCTGAAGGTTGTCTATTCCCCAGTATCGTTAGGTGGAAAGTTTTGTCTGATAAGTTGCAATTGATGAGATTTCTTGACTAAGAATCTGTGCCCCCAGTGGAGTTGTGTTACTGTTGTGTTCACAAAAGAATGCCCATTCGAGGCAGAATGTTTATCGATGATTTCTTTATTCCCCAGTCAGGTCGTTGCATTTGGAAGTTCTTATCCAAGAATTTTTCCCTTTTCACTAGTGTATCAGTTATTCATCCGAGATTTCTTATTCAAGATTTCTCCTCGCCCCAGCGAAGAAATTTCCTTTCAGGATTGTGGCACAATATCTCTCATTTCCCCAGCGGAGTTGTGTTATATGAGATGTCTTATTTCTTCACGCCCAGATGAACTATTTGACTTGGATTTCTATTCCGAGAACTCTTCCATCTCCCCAGCGAGTTCGATCCTGTTGATTGAAGATAAGTGTTGTATTGCCCGAGATATATGCTATTGTGGGTGCCCATCCCACATCATTTTTTTATCCCCAGTAAGGATTTTTCATGTCAAAGATCATTTGCGAATCTCCAGTTGAGCTTCTTAAGGCCCCATTTATCCACTCTCTACAAGAGCTGTGTACAGATTTTCTCCTATCATTGACCAAAGATTGGTTGCTCCTCATGAAGTCAAAGGAATCTTTACTCCTGTGAAATCCAATGTTGTTCGGTATCTTATCCAATGAAGTCCAATCTCTATCTAGCTTTCCTCTTCAGAAGTCACAGTTTCGCCTAGATCTTCTATGGATTTGTCCAATTTCATTTGGCATCCCATATCAGAATCAACGGTTTTCGTCCAGAATTATTTCTCCAGTGAAGTCTGCAATTTGTTTTTGCAACTCTTCTCAGTGATTATAGCCTGTTTCTACCGGTTACACAAGTTATTGCCCCCCGCAGAGCTTTATCTCTTTGAAGGTTTTCTCCCCAGTGGATTTTGCAATTTATTTTTGCAAGTCTTATCAAGTTTTGGCTTGGTGTTTGATTGGCTTCTTGATTAGTCATTCCCTGGTGAAACATTTAATCATGCATCATTACATTGCATCCTCAAAGTGTAATTTTCCATTATCTTTTGGAACTTTACTCCATAGAAAAATTTCAAACATGCATTGAAACATAAGCCTTTATTGCCACTATGTTCCCTAGTGAATCTGCTAACTTCGGGTCATATCCCCCAGCAAGGTCTCTATCCTTAGTATCTCGATTTCCATCCGTTCAAGTATTTTGTTAAGAATTGGATTTGGTTGGGTGTCTACTCAATGTTTTGGTTATAGCCCAGTTTCTCTCTGGTACAATTTCATTGGTTTAGTCTCTACTACCTTGGTTGGTTCATTTTGATGTCCATCAATATACCTTTTGAATGCCAGTTTTGTCCTGATGATCGTTTCAGAAAGTGTTTTAGAAGTACGCTCTAATCACGGTTCTTTGGGTCGAGTTTTGTCTCGCTACCCGCGCATGAAATCTTGTTGTCGTATTGGTACTCATCTAGTTTATGTCATTTAACTAGTCTTCATGAGTAGAGTCTTATCTCGTTTTGTTTCTTACTCCTAGGATTCTTTCAGTTTCATCATACTTTCTATCTCGGGTTGAAACGTGTCTCTATATAACTATTGGGTTCAATAAGCTTCGTCTATTGTCTATCCTCTAGTTTGAGACTAACAAGTGCTCTGAGAAACATGCGCTCTCATCACTTTGCTTTGGGTCGAGTTTTTTCTCGTCTCCTGTGCATGAAATCCAGTTGTTGTCCTGGTACTCATCTAGTTTGTTTCATCTAACTAGGTTCCATAAGTCGAGTTTTGTCTCGTTTTGTTTCTTACTCCTGGGATTCTTTTAGTTCCATCATACTGTCTATTTCGGGTTGAAACGTTGTCTCTTTATAACTATTAGGTTCAATCATCTTTGTCTACTGTCTATCCTCTAGCTTTGTCTACTGTCTATCCGCTTGTTAAAGCACAATGTTATTTGGCTTTTCTTTGAGACCCATTTCACTTGGTATTCTCCAAGTCCAGCATTCTCTGGCTCCTTTTGGAAGGTTTCACTCTTCTTCTCAAGAGTGTAAATTTTTGGGTTCTTTTGTATTCAATCCTCTTTCACTTTGAACGCTCGAAGGTTTCCACCAGTTCTCACTTATCAAGTTGAAGAAGATTGAATAGGGGCAGCTGTTGCACCCCAAAATTTACCCTCTTGATTTAGGCTTATGTTTTATCATAAACATCATATTGCATTGCATTTATGCACTATGTGGGATCAAGATTTTTCTTATCTTCCAGGTTTTCTTCAAGCTGCAGAATTTGGTTGTATTGTTAATTAGTCCAAGATGGCTCTCATATTCTGCCGCTCTTCTGTTTATTCAGTCACCAAGGCTTCTTATGACTCGAGACATATTAATTAATTCTCTGTTTAATCAGAAGAGCCACAATTGCAAGTGTTTCAAAGTAATTCTAATTTTTCTTATCCAATGGCTCTTGTGCACAGGTTTTGGATCATTGAGGTGTTTGATGTCTTTCTTGATGTAATTCTTGAGGCATTACCATGTTGAGTTTTTTATCTCACTACATGCTCGCTCATCAACCAAGTTTTTATGTGAATTGTCATTAGAGAGGATTTTATCAGGTTTTTCATGATTAAGTAAATTTGAAGCTACTTGTTAGGCCATGCATTTTGAGGACGAATGTTGAGGTTTATTATGCGAGAAGAGTGAATTTATTGGGCTAATTAGAGTTAAATTTATAGAAGGCCTTTGAAGAGAATTTTGGTTCTTTTGTCTCATTAATTAAGAGATTTTCATCTTGACAAGTTTGGAAATGTGAGGAAAAAGTTGAAAATTGGATTTTGTTTCCAAGCACCATGCTTTAAGGAAATTCGATTGATATTTCTCCTAAATTCTAGTACACCATTCAAAGGTTTCAATTCTTGCAAGACTTCTACAAAGTTTCACAAGTTCAATTACATGGTTAAGGAAAGAATTACAATTCTTGAGTTCAAGTTACAAAGGAAGGTTTGTCATGATTACAAAAAGAGAAAACATTCAAGTTTCTTACAAATTACAAGACCAAAATCAAAGAGAGTTTTCAAACTCATTCTAATCTATCCTATGAGATTTCTATTTTCCCAAAGTTTACAAATGGAGAATTTGTTCTAAGTGGAGTTTCCTAAACCCTAATTTCTAAGACTTTGATGTCTTCTTCAAGCTCTTGATGTCGAGCCTCACCTTTGACCTTCAAGCTTGACCACAATTTACCCTTTTCCTTGCTCATTTTTCTCGAGCCCATCCAAGCCATTTGCACATGAAACAAGAATGAGAGAAAGTGTTAGTAAGCAATCAAAATTGAATTCAAACAAGAAAATTTTCAAGTGTTTTCTTCCATAATTCATCATTAGGGTGTGATAGGAATCAATTTTTTAAGGGTGATTTTCAATCATACAAGCATCAAAGCCTCATATATTTGCTGCCAACAAGTTCAGAATTGCATTTTCAATCATAAGCCAACTTCTCCTATTGCAAATCACAAAAACCTATTAGTTTCGGTTCACAAAAAAGGAGTGTGTAAAGCAAAGGCAGCTGTTGCACCCCAAATTTTACCTTGTTATTTTTCTACTTGCATTGTATTTATATTTAAAAAAAACAGTCATTCAGTAATTGCATATGCATTGTTTCGTCGTATTTAAACTGATCAAAAGTCAGTTTAAATCGATATTTTCATAATTTTATAATTGTAAAATACATGTTATTTCACTTAATTTATTTTTACCTCTTTGCCTGTTTATTGCATTGTTTTAAAATTATTTATATGTCGATGATATCAATATTTCGGTTTTATAAACAGACTGTTAAAAGCGATTCGACGCTGTGCGAAAATTAGCGAGGAAAATATTTCAAGTTTTCATCTTTTACTCACTGTTTTATAAATTTACGTATCGCGTAAATCATAAAAATGTGCTCTCCCTAATTTTTCGATACGTTTCGAAGTATCATTTTTAACTGTAAGCGTTTTAAAGTCGGGTATTTTTTATTATCATTTTATTTCGATTTTGACCATTTAGATAATTTTTCTTTAATCTTCGAAATTCGTAGTTTATTTTAATGTACTCATTTTATTTTTTTGGATGATTTATTGTTCGAACTTTTATCATTTTTAATAATTTTAAGTGTCTAATTTTTATCTCTAAAAATCAAACAAAAAATACTATTGGATTTATTAATTTTTACCAGTTCCATTTTTTAGGCCCATTTTATGAAAAGGGCATTTTAGGCATTTTAAAAAAATTGTTTAACCTAATCTTGTGGTATATATATGTATGTTATAATTGATAAGAGATGGGGGCCAAAAAAGAAATTGAAATGAAACAACATTAGGAGGCGGGGAAACGGAATAACAGAGTGTGAAAAATTGAAAACAAAAAAAAAAACAAACAACATCATCTCTTGTTCCTTTCATTACCTCACACTCTCTTCCGCCGTTCTTCATCCTCTCCGCCGAATTCTGATCACCATCTCCTCACCTTTCCCTTCCTCGCCGTAACAGCAACTCACCATTTCCTTCCATTCAGCCACAAACCCCTTTCACCTTTCCGTCGTAACTCCCTGCTACATCCCTTTCTCGCTCTGCTGTCACGCTACTTCCAAAACAACAGTGACATCCCGCGGCAACTTCAGCTTCGACTTATTTCGACAATCTTAATTCTTACTTGCTTGCCTTATGTTTGTTCATGTTAATCAACTGTAATTTCTGAGTTGTAGAGGGTGATTGATAAATAATGTTATGCTGTTTGCATTTTTCTGACCGATAAAAGCTGTCTCGATACAAGTCGGTTTCATTCTTTTTTATGGCATAGGCATAGAGTTTTTTTGTCTTGGCATTCTGGTTTGGAACATTTAAATATGAGATTGGTTTGATTGTTTGAAGTTGTGTTGAAATTTTGAACTGTACAGTATGTGTTAATAAGTTTAAAGTTCGATCTGTTTTTACAAAAAAAGTATCATAAAGAAAGTTGTGGTGAAATTTAGTTTCACATTAAATTATTATGCTATTTTGTTTCAACAAATTTAAATGTTGTGCTATTTCGATTAAAGTTGGGAAGTGATATTTATGTTTGGTTTTGATGATGGTTTGATGATTAGGCCGCGTTACTCGTGTGTAATTCTAACCGAGAAATCATTTAGGTAATGTGTATCATGTTTTAATTTCTATTGGATTTGATAAGAGGATTCTATACCGGTTTCGATGAAGGTTTGATATCGATGTCGCATTTATTCGCGTACGATTCAACCGAGAAACCATTAGGATATTATCTTGTTTTCCTTTTAATTTCGATTATAGTTTGTGTTTGAATAATATTCAAAATTAGTTTCAATGACGGTTTAATGATAATACCGTGTTACTCGCGTGTAAATCTAATCGAGAAACATGTTGGGACACCGCAAGTTATGTTGTTATCATTTTAAATTGAAATATAAATCGTTTGATATTCGAATTTAGTTCTAATGAAGGTTTAATGATGATACCACGTTTTTTCGCGTGCACATCTAACTGAGAAAGTTTGAGGGCAATATATCGTTTATTTTGAACGAAGTTGTGTAAGAAAGTCATTTTATTTCAAGAATAGTTGATAGCATATGTTGCTGCCCGGATTTGTTCAGCTTAATTTCAGTTTGTTTCGATTTTAAATTGAATAATAATGTAAATTTCTTTGGTTTTGGTTCCTTTGTGAATCGAATTACTCGCATATTTAATTATTTAAGTCCTTCCGTTTACATACATACTAGTTTCAATTTAATTTCATTACTTTGTAAATATTAACTTGTTCATTACTTCTTTGGTTTCAATTATGATCCATTAATTGTTTCTTCACTTGTTCATGTAATTTCATTTTCTTTTTCGATTTTATTACTTTATGCTACTAATATTTTTGCTACTTGTGTAGACATCCGAGGATTGATCGGAACATTCAATTTCTTTTAGCACATCTACATTTTTATCATTAGCATTTTAATATTCATATTATTATTGTTTATTTAATATTTAATAATGTACATACAATATATTTAGTATTTTTATTTTTTATATTTAATACTGTAAATATAATTATACATAGTATTTTTATTATTATACTTAGTATTGTAAATATATATTATATACATACTACTTTTATACTTTATCATATTAATTCATAATAAGTTCGAATTACATTTATTTCTTAGAATTAATTTCTATAGTCTATTCTAATTAATATAATGAAACAAAATACAATCATTGATATTTAAGTTTCACCGTATTTAATTTCTGTTTGTATACTTATAACATAATTAATTTACAGTTTTCTCTCTAATTTCAATTTATCCCCATTCGAAAAATTGTATCCCAATTCCCTTGATGCGTTGTAAATAATTTACTATTTTCTATTTTATTTTACCGTTTAATCTCCATTTATAATTAATGTATCCCTCTCCCAAAAAAAACAAATATTGTAATAAATATTTAACTGTCTTTACTTTATTATTTATTTTAACTGTCACTTACACAAAAACCAAAATATCATTTTTTTAAACTAATAACTGTAAATCATTTTTAACCCGTAAGCCGACAAAGCTAAGAAGCGTCGCGATGACCACACATGCACACATGTACGCTTGATCCTGGGCCTTCTTACAGTGAGCCTATTTCGATTAATTGTTCCAATTAGTCGTTATAGTAGACTAGCCCACTTTGCTAGTACACATGTAATTTAATTGTTTTATACTTGGTTGGCCACCTTGTATGGGCTTTGTCGATTTTATTTGTTATTTACAATTATTTCGATCCTCTTCTCATCTCCATAAGGGTTCAATGGTAGGGAATAGGCGTGGCTATTCTCTCGAGATTGATCAAGTCTTTTGGCTTGATTGATCATAACCTGATTCTTTCTCCATTCACCAAGCATTTAAAACACTTTCATTAAAACTCGATCCAACATCGAGTCTTCTATTCAAACCTCGATCCAACGTCGAGATGTTTTTTTAAATGTTTTTCATAATAAACTTGGATGAAATTTGTTTAAATCGTTAGATGGTAGCCTAATGTTTTAAACAAATTTGAAGTCTTTAGATTGTTGGATGATAGCCCAATAAGATAAAACTTCTATCCATGTCAAAAAAGCTAGAGCAGTATTTAATTAAATTGTGGGATGATAGCCCGACGATTTAATTGAATTGGAAGTCTTTAGGTTGTTGGATGATAGCCCAATAAACTAAATACTTCTATCCGCATTAAAATAGTGTAGTGACATTCGTTTAAGCTGTTGGATGATAGCCCGACGACTTAATAGAATTTAAAGTCTTTAGATTGTTGGATGATAGCCCAATAATTTAAATATTTTATCTCACTCAAAACACTTATTTCATAATAAATTTTTGAGATGAGAGATGATTGGTTGAGCTCACTTGCCAATTTCTAGTATTTGAATCATTAGATGATAGCCTAATGTTTCAATACTTGTCATCCCCAACTTAAAATCAATCCCAACTCATTCAAACTTCTTTTGTGCGCTCCAAGCACCTTTTACCTTTAAACCATTTTCAAGATTAGACATGATTCATTTATAATTGAGATGTTTCTTCCTCTATTCCCAAGGTCTTCGACTTCTCCATTTGAGTACTAGAGGTGTTCTCAAACCCTCCACCATGTTGGTGCGTAGTCCTTTATTCTTTATCACACCTTGTGGACGTTAGACGAGTCCTCTCCTTTAAAAATGATGACTTGTCTTTTCATTTAAAATTAATCAACAAACAATCATTTTCTAGCTGAACTACGACGCTCTGACTTTCCCATTGCACGAGGGAGTACGTAGGCACTAAGTCTTACGACCAAAGGCGAGCAAAACTAATAAAACATTTCTTCTCTTTTTATTTCTCCTTTCTAACTTAGAAGATTGTAAATTTTTTACACTAACACACAAACACACTTTGAACTAAATGGGTACCATCGAGTACGATGGATGTAAGGGGTGCTAATACCTTCCCCTTGCATAACCAACTCTCGAACCTACAACTCTTAATTTCGTAGACCGTCTTATCCTTTTCTTTCGTGGGTTTTATCTATATTTCCCCGTTCTTATTTTAGAACAAATGAAATTAGGTGGCGATTTCACTGTTTTTGAAAATTAAATGATTTTTGAAAAACGAGTTGCTTCAGCAGCAAGTACCATTCAGTATACAAAAATCAGAAAAAGCAACATGTTCCAGCCCAAACAATGTTTCTCAAAGCACATCAGAAATCAAAATTCAAGCCCAATTTCGAAATTCACAATAACTATCACAAGTTCCAGCCCAAATGCAGAAATGGTTTTCAAAGTCAGAAAAGGACAATACAAGCCAGAGTCCAGCATCACAGATACAAAAAATTGAACTAATCAAGTACAAAAAAGGAAAAGCCCAGTACAGAGGAAAATTATAAGGCCTATTTATCAGAAATCGGGAAATAATAGAGTACTGACACTATAAAATCAATGATTGGCACAAGTTCCAAGGTTGGTCATTGTTCACAAACCCTAGCCGCAAAGACCCAAAAGGAAAAAACCAGATAAAGCCATTATCACCTTCATCATAGAACAAACTCAGAAAATAATAGGAAATCATAGTTCACAGATCAAAATTGTAGCAAGCAATCAGAGCCACAACAACAAACAAACCTAACTAATTTATGTTCATCATTTTCCTAATCCACAGAGCCTTCAGTTTGAGAAAGAAGAAGAGGGAAAGAAGTTCAGTTACAGAAAGATCTCACTGAGATAGCCACTGCAGGACTCTTCACCGCATCTCCAAGGCTCAGTTTCCTCGTCATCATCGTCAGAATCGCGATCTAGAGGCTAGGGTTTCAGTCACCTCTTTCAAGATCTAGGCTAAATTAGACCTCCCCTACAAAACCAACACAAGATTCATGATCAGAGAAACAAGGCGAACCAGAATATAAAAGAAAATTTGGGATCGGAGCAAGTCGCCGCCTGGTGGCGATTTCTGACGCGGTGGAGTTATGAATTTTCGGTGAAGCAACACAAAACCAGTCACAGATTCGTGACCAGAAGGACAAGGCGAAGAAGAAGATGTCTGATAAATGATGATCGAGGATCATGCACCGCCCGCCGCCGTGGCCTCCACCGCCAAGGCGATTTCCGGCTGGCGGAAGTGTCTTCTCCGACGAACGTTTTTAGAGAGAGGCGAGAGAGAGTGTGAGGTTAGAGAGAGATAGGAAGTGTATTATGATTAGGATGAGTGTTAACACTCTTGTTTTGTTAATTAAGCACTGATTACTGGCTAACCCGGCGGTGACAAGTGTCACCGTCTGTTTGATTATTTTGTGATTCTATGCAGGTGTACTCACCACACCAGCCATGTTCCCTCGCCTCCTAATTGTTGGATCTCGCTGGATCATCATCAAGTCATCATCATTGTCATCGGACGCATGTGATCCCTTCAAGCCCTGATCAGACGCTCCAAGATGCAAGCCCATGATGCACTCCTGGAACCTCAGCATACTGGATGCTTGGCCCAATGAATTTCTTTTCAGCACCCCCTGTTTACTTGCATTTCTGGCCCATATACTCATATTTTTATTTGTTTTGTTCATGATCTCATTTTCCTTTGATTTCTATCAAATAATAAAATTGTAAAATAATATTTTGGTTAATTATTTAATTAGATTAAAAGATGTTGTTTATTTTAATTAATTATTTTGTAGATTAATTTTATTAAATAAAATGATTTAATTTAATTAGTTATTTAATTGATTTCGATTAGTTTGTATCATTTGTCTATCAAGACTTTTTATTGTATTGTCGATTCTATGCATCTCTAATTGTAAATTTGCTTTCCCATTCTCATATGGATCAAAATAGTTTAGAATTTCATTTCCTTGTAGCTTAGGATTTTATTTCTTCGCATGCTTTGATCATCATTTAATTATTGCCACAATACTCATCTTGTTGTTGTTATTGCCATGGATTTGTGATCGATCGTGATACAACCTGGATGACTTGATTATTGGATGATCGAGATAAGACCAAAAGGGATACTCATCATCAAGGGAATTCGAGGATGATTTATGAATATTTTTCTTATCTTGTGCGCAGTGAAGAGGCAACGGACCTTCTCCGTTAGGTATCATCGCCGCTCTCCTTACTTCTTTCTCGCACCATGTGCATATATGCTTCATGCATGCTTCATCTGATGTCTCATTATCTATGTCTTGATGTATTGTCATCTATGCATGCTTTATCTGATGTCTCATCATCTACGTCCGATGTATTGTCATCCATATATGCTATATATGATGTTTTACCATCCATACATTTGTTATTTGATGTTTCGCTCATCCATATTCAATACGATGTATCGTCATCCATGTTGTGATGTATTATCACTCACGCATGCATATATGATGTTTTATCATCCATATCTTTCTTGTCAGATGTTTTATCATCCATTTCTACTTATATCATGTTTCACCATGCTTCATTTGATGTCTCATCATCTATGTCTGATGTATTGTCATCTATACATTTCTTATCTGATGTTTCACTCATCCATTTTCATCTGATGTATCGTCATCCATGTCCTGATGTATTGTCATCTATACATTTCTTATCTGATGTCTCACTCATCCATCTTTCATATATAATGTATCGTCATCCATGTTTTGATGTTTTATCATCCATACATTTCTTATCAGATGTTTTATCATCCATTTCTACTTATATCATGTTTCACCATGCTTCATCTGATATCTCATCATCTATGTCCGATGTATTGTCATCCGCATATGTTATATTTGATGTTTCACCATCTATACATTTGTTATTTAATGTTTTGCTATTCCATCTTCATACGATGTATCGTCATCCATGTTTTGATGTATTATCATTCACGTATGTATATCTGATGTTTTATCATTCATATATTTCTTGTCAGATGTTTTATCATCCATTTCTGCTTATATCATGTTTCACCATGCTTTATCTGATGTCTAATCATCTATGTTTTATGTATTGTCATCTACATATGCTATATCTGATGTTTTACCACCCATACATTTGTTATTTGATGTTTCACCATGCTTCATCTGATGTCTCATCATCTATATCTGATGTATTGTCATCCATACATTTCTTATCTGATGTCCCGCTCATCCATCTTTCATATACGATGTATCGTCATCCATGGTTTGATGTATTATCATTCACGCATGCATATTTGATGTTTTATCATCCATATCTTTCTTGTTAGATGTTTTATCATCCATTTCCGCCTATATCATGTTTCATATTATCTACTGACTTTTATGTCATTTTATCCTATAATTCTTCCTCCATTTCATCTATGCTTAATATCTTACATAATTTGCTTCTCGTATGCTTTTGGAACTAGTTTTGACCTAGTAATTGAATTAACTTTGCATGTGTGCATTGATAGTGATGTTTGATGTTTGTTAATGGTTTGTATAAACCTTGTATATGTATGATGTGTCTACTGACCTCACTTCACATGACACCTTGCATGATTGCTCAATCACTTCTTTCCACTTTATTTTCTTCCCCATTGTCTTGGTGGTTAGCTATTGTGCTATTGTTTTAGATGTGTTGTCATCATCCATTATCTTCTTGATGTATCGTCATTTGTAGCTTAATGTTGTATCAATCTACCTTGTTATTTCTAATCCATTTATTGAGTGTGCAAGGGATTTCTATTTGATGTTCATCTGATGCGTGAAGCTTTGTCTGACGTCTTGAAGTGCACCTGAGGCAATTTCTCACACCATGCGATGAAGTTCTTTATTGTTAGTTTAGTTATTGGTTTATTTTGATTGGGCTGTAATATTTAGACTTTTATTCAGACTTTTGATTCGATACATCCCCATTCATAAACTTGTGTCCCCATTCCCATATGCTTTGTAATAGTTTAGGATTTCTTCACCAATGAACACATAGCCTCCTCTTGGGCTTTTCACCAATGAATGCATAGCCTCCTCTTTGGCTCTTCACCAATGAACACATAGCCTCCTCTTGGGCTCTTCATCAATGAAAAGGAGTTCATGATCATTTGTTGATGCAACTTGGGCACACTTGGATGGTCGATGAGCTTTTCAACAGAGTTTTCTTACCTCGTGCGTGTTGAAGGGGCAACAGACTTTCTCCGTTAGGTATCATCATCACCTTCTTTATACATGATGTTTCACCATCATTTGCATGCATATTTTACATAATGTTTTGCCATCTATGTCTACTATCATGATATTTTATCATCCATGCCTGATGTATCATCGCCCATGCATATTTTATCTTTCTTTATATGATGTTTTGCCATCCATGTCTGTTATCTTGAGGTTTTATCATCCATGCATGATGTATCATCGCCCATGGCTATTTTATCTTTCTTTATATGATGTTTTGCCATCCATGTCTACTATCATGATGTTTTATCATCCACGCCTGATGTTTTGTCATCCATGCATTTTATTATCCTTTACATGATGTTTTGCCATACATGTCTTATCATTCATTCTAAGTGTGATTGTTCGCTTCTTTATCTCTTTTACGAGATTGCCATGTTCCCCATAGGATCTTTAGTTCACTCTTCTCCAAGTTTGAACTAAATAGACCTTAGGTTTGCTATCCATGAATGACAACCTTAGGTGGATTCTTCCCTTTGTACACTGTAACACCCCAATAATACCCAAGGTTTTATATGCAAAATCAGAGTAAATTAAAATTTCATAAATTAAATACTGAGGCGTCACACCATCAAAACCAAATTCACTTTAAACAGTTTGCTTTAAAGTATAAATCTCGGATACATAGCATCGTCGTAAATCATAAATTGATTCATAAAAACCAAAACATCTCTTTAATTAAACTTCCTCATCAAATGATGTTTTCATAAAGTATGCTTCTTATATACAAAAGGAAGAACAACAAAAGAATCAACAACAAGACAACATAAATATTTCCCCCCGAGTGCTACGTATCAGAGCGACACCGACTCAACTAACAACAGCTATAAACTCCGTCTTCATAACCTGCACGTTACCAATATAAAGGTAACGGCGAAACAAGTAAAGGGTGAGATACTCCAAAACATATAATCAAAGGCATGATAATGTATATATACATATATTTGGAATCACAAGGGATATAAGTTAATGAGTGCATTCCAACACATATCCAAAACTCACTTACTCTTATCGTCATTTTAAAGTGTATAATCTACACTTAATCGCCTTAGCCTCATCGGCACAAATCATCACAACAACACATAAACCTCCGTCACCACGAAATCGTCACAAGCTAATACATCACTAATTAACACGACAATCATAAACAACAACATCAAACAACAACATTAAACAATACAAATAACATAAGCAACATAAACAAAATCATCACAAATTGGCTAAAGCCCATCGTCGCTTTTGGCATAAAGCCCATCGTCGCTTTTGGCATAAAGCCCATCATCACTTTTGGCATAAAGCCCATCATCACAAACATCATCACATCATATTTGCATTAAGCATTTCATCAAGTTAAATCATCGCAAAACTCATCATTTATATTCATCGCATAGTTATCATGAAATTATCAAATCATATTCATTTCATGTTCATAATAAAGATCATCACCAAACAAAACATCATATATCATCGTAATTCAATATCATCCATCCATTAACAAAAACCCAACGCCAAACAACTCAAACATAAACATAACCGACTCCATGAGACACGACTATGTTATGCAGGTGGTACCCGTCGCTTTGTCCATATTTAGGAACACTTGGCATAAAAGCCTCGTCGCTTGGCATAAAAGCCTCTTCGCTTGGCATAAAAGCCTATCGTCGCCAATGCAATGTATGTGACTCGATAATAAAACAATACAACACAAAAACATCATCATCGCTCATCAAAATTGGCATAAAGCCCACATCGCCATAATTTATCCAAATCAAGATAAATACATCATCGCATCATATTTGCATTATGCAAAACATCACATATAATTCATCATCATCAAAAATCATGCATTGACAAATCAGAAGCATTTATTAACAACATCAATATAATCATCACATCATCATGTACAAAGACATATACCATCGCATCACATATCAACAAGTACTCACTAACTAATACGTCGTCGCAAACATTATGTTTAATCACCCCACCTCATTATCGATTCGTTCACTAAATTCTAAATAAGGAAAAATAGTCAAACACCTATCATCGTTGCAAAATCCATCCCTAATAACCGGCATTACTCCTAATCGTCAACATCGAAATCGGATTGTCCATATGTGTCTTAAATATACTAACACGCAATCCGATTCAATTTAACCGTAAATTGGCCTATTTCGGGTCATCTCGTAAAAACTCGTAATTTCTAAAAACTAACCTCACCACTACATTCTACACGTCTGTCATACCCCAATTTTTGACCTAATATACCACCTCACATTTGCATCATTTCATAACTAACAGTTCAGACATCAATAATCGAGTGTAGCATTCACAGGTCAAAATTAGGGTTTCATCAGATTTTTATCTGATTCAAGTACTAACCAATTAGGGTTTGAGAGTTTCTCATTCCATTTGATCTATCTTGATCAAATCATCAACCTTCAATCCCCAGATATCAAATTCTCTCACAGATCAATCAAGGATCGACCAATTAGGGTTTTGATCGGGTGTGAGAATTCTCTGACTTTTTGAGCAGTGGATGACTTTTTTGGATAGAGATTGGTCATCATATCTTAGATATAACCTCTTGACCTAATTTGGATTCAAATCATCACGAAGTTCACGAATTCATCGATCGTTTTAAACATCGATGAAATTTCATCTGCAGAAAAGTCAAACTTTGACTTTTGGTCAAATTTTTTAAAACAAAACTTTTTCAATCATCAAAATACTTCAAATGATCCATCATGATCATCAAAAATCAAAGAATTTGAAAAAAGTCAACAAAAAGTCAAAAAATTCTATACTTAGAAAAATTTCTAAGTGTTGAAATTTCACATTTTTTCCAAACTTGAAGCCATTTTTCACCTAGTTCCAATTGGAATTTGAAAAACTCAAAACATGAAAGTTGTAGATCATGGAAAATCTTTCCAAAATGTCCAAGAACTTCAAAATCCATGAAGGCTAGCTATGTCTTTGAAATTGGAACAAAAGGGTCCATGAAACTTGATTTCCAAAGTTCAAACATCAATTATAGGTCATTTTTTGAGTTTTCTTCATCATGAAGTAATTCAACCTTGCCACCTTGCCAAAATGAGTCATCATGGACTGATAAATATCAGCTTGAAGATATAATTGAAGATTGGATCAAATTGTGAAAATATCACACATGGTAAAAAAGGAACCTTCCTTTTACTTTCCAAATGACAATCTTGCCCTCTAAGTTAACTTTGAGTTACCAAATGCCATGTACTTCCTTGCCTAACAATTCAGACTTTTGGCCTATAAATAGCTTCCATTTCAAGTCCAAAAAAAAATACCAAGAAACTTCACAAAATCCATGCTTTCTTTCACTTTCTTGAAAATCAAGCAATTAGTGCAAAGTTGAGAAACATAGCATTTCTTAGTTTGAGCTAAAAACATGGTAAATCTTGGTGTCTAACATGTTTCAGTACCAACATGTAACTTGTTCATGACTTAAAATCAAACTAAAAGCAAGAGAAAATCAGTTTTCAATTTCCATTTTTTCAAAACTTCAAAACTGCCTAAGCTTTCGAATTTGGATTTTTGCTGGAGCAAACCATGTTATGATCATTCAAACATCATCACCATACATCATATGAGTGATCCAGACCATTGGTAACAACCTGTAACACGATTTACATCGATTTCCAGTTTCTGTTTTTCATTGATGCAGGTCGACTTCTATAGAACAATCCAAGCAATTCCAGGAGACCATTCATACACGATCTATATATGCCGTTGGTGCTCAAATGATTGAGAAATCACAACTGGAAGTGCTCTAGAACAGCAATTGATCTCAGCTTCAACAGGTATATGACTGAACTTCAAACTCCATATTCCTTGCATCTTTTTGAAAAAGCTCTTGGCCAATTGTTTTATGCACTTAACACGATTCTTAACCCTCAAAAAAATCAAGGAATCATGAACAATACATCATTTAATTTGAAAAATCAGTTTTAGGGTTCTTCGTGTTCTTCAGAAAATTAATCTTTCAAAGTTAAAAATAAATGAAATTAAAGAGCACCATCATGTTCCTTGTTAAAAAACGAGCAACTTTCATGTTTACATCGTGTGATTTCATCACGAAATGAACAATCCATGGCTGTTGGAAGATTGGAGAAGACGAAGCAAGCTTCGCGCGTTTTTCAAATTCAAAATGTTGTTTTAAAATATATTTAACTGATTTGGCATATGTTATTGGATGTATCACCGCCCCAGCGGTTGCCAGCTCACTCTTAAAACTCTCTTGCCACGCCTTGCCCAATGGTCCCGGGTTCGAGTAGCCTTGGGACCATTTTTGCCAAACTTTTTAATTTTCACTTCATATTTTTTTCAAACTTTGGCTCTTTCAAAACCCAATCAAAACTCCTCATTTTGAGGTGATTTTTTGTACACTTGTCAATTAATATGTCTATTTTAGGATAGTGTCAAAAATTTTCAGAAAAACTTTCGTCCGATTATATTTTTATCGCGCCGAAAACGGTACTTTGAGTACTTTTCAAAACACCCTTAAAAGTGATTTTTTTTCAAACTTTCGAAGCCCGATTCTTTTCAAAACTTCTCATGAATCAAATTCACATTTCAATACATTTCAAAATCATTCTTCAAAACTTTTTTTCATCAAAACTTGCATCTTTTACCATAATCGATCCAATTCAAAACGATAAAACTGAATTCGTTTCTTCTCGAACTTCTCGATCGATTATGGGCCACCCTTATGGTGTAAGTCCCAATCCTTTATGTACATATTTAGTTTTACTTGTACATACTCAAAATCATCATTGTTAATATTCAAACATAAACAAATTTCTTTCGTTTGTTTTCATTCGTTTGTTTATACGCCGATGCCATTGGTATTGAAAGGAGCATTATTCCCTGTGAAACTGTTTTCAAACCAATGGGCCTCCATCACGGTGTAAGTCCCATAACATTCTTTAATGTACATAATATTTCTTTGTACATATCAAATTTTTGTCAAATACTTTTTACAAAGTTTCATCTGTACATAATACAGATACTCCTTTTATACTCAAGTACAGACAAACTTCGATCGTTTGTTTTCATTTCACTTGTGTATACTCAAACCCACAGTCTTTTGTGTACATATTTTCTGTGTACATATCAAACACTTTTCATACAAAATTTTATCTGTACATAACACAGACACCCTTTTTTTGTAAATACTCCAACACAGATAAACTTCGGTCGTTCGTTTCCGTTTCATCTGTATACACACTGAATACCATTGATTTTGAAAAGAAGTATTATTCCCTGTGAATCTGTTTTCAAATCAATGGGCCTCTCTTACAGTGTAAGTCCCAACCCTCCTATGTACATCCACCTTTGTCTGTACATAAAAAACTCGTTCGTGTACATATTCATTTCCTTGTACACAATTCAAACTTGTAAATAAACAAGTTGCGCTCGTTTTAAACGTTCGTTTCACAGACACTTGTTTATATTTCCTTCATAAACTCCTGCAAATAAACATCATGCATTGTTTATATTTCCTTCATAAACTCCTGTGAATACATATCACACACACACACTTGTTTATATAACTGTTCAGTTATTAACATAACAATTAGTCTAACCAATAGGCTCCCCACAGAGTTTAGCCTCCGCTTGGGCTTCATACAAGACAACTCATCTCTAGTTGAGTTCAGCCTCCGCTTGGGCTTCATACAAGATAACTCATCCCCAACATGAGTCAGCCTTCTCTTGGGCTTCGTACAAAGAACTCTCCCCGCCGCAGAGTTAGCCTCCGCTTAGGCTTCATATAAGACAACACTCCCCTGTTGAGTCAACCTCCTCTTGGGCTTCGTTCAAAAGAACTCCTCATTGAGTTTAGCCTTCTCTTGGGCATCATACAATGAAAGAGACCAGGAAATCTCTTAACAGCCTCCTATTGGGCTTCCAATACAAAGAATCACCCGCGCTAAGATAGAACCCTGAAAGGATGGTTTCTCGGTGAAATCACTTTCAAAATTCCTCAAAGAGTAAAATTTCCCGGTGAAGTTGCTCTTATTCAGAAAAGGACGGTTTCTCGGTGAAATCCCTTTCAAGCCAAAGCCAGCCATACCCTATAGCTTCCTCTTGAGCTTCATACAAGGACCCTCGATGACCCTCGGAATGCCTCCTCTTGGGCTAACAATACAAGGACCCATGGGCTTCTTAAAAGCATCCCTTTAATCCAATCAATTTCTCCTCGAGATTTAGACATCTATCATCTCGATGGAAGAAGTATCTCATCTATCACATCACATACAGTCAAAAACTTTTCAAACTTTTTTTCAAACTCTTTTCAAACAAAAACATCTGTTAATTGTAAGTGGTAACGCTTGTACACTCAAGCAAAACACCTAATACTAACAGTTAAAAGATTCAATCATCTTTTTTCAAACATCTTTCTTAAACATGTAAGTGGTAAAGCTTGTACACTCAAGCAAAACACCTAATACTTACGATGAAAGATTTTTATCAAACAACTTTTCAAAATGTATGTGATGAAATAGATTAGATACATTTTTCATTAAGATGACATTTGTCTGTCTCTTACTAACATCCCGTTGCTTTCCACTAGCATAAGTGGGAACTACGATTGCTCTGACTTTCTCAACATCCTTTTGAGAATACGTAGGCATAAGGTCTCATCCTTGCCGAGCAAATTTCTATCTCCCTCAGACCAAACAAACCATAGAACCCTGTAGATCCGAGCTACAAATGCTCTGATTCCCACTAGGGGATATGTATGCAGAAGATCCACAGATCTTTGCGAGCACAATAATAATAACCCTAGAATCTTACATAATCCATCATTCTTAAAATCCCAGAGGAGAAACTTTTCCAATCATAGAAATAGCAATTAAAAAACACACAACATATCAAACATATTCATATATAAAGCTGTAGATAACTACATATATTTAGGGTGCTCCATCTATTCCTTTATATAACAATCCCCTTACTCGAATCTCCCAATGCGTTGCGTCTAGTTTGCGCTAGTCGTTACGCATACCAATATCAATTGAGGGTATTTCACTTTCCCTTTTCATAATCATTAAATCATCTTTCTTGTGTTGAAAATAATAAAGCTTGATGCTCATGGCATCTTTATAAACAAATCAAAAGATTTAAATTGTTACGAGCGGAAGATCCGAATTCACGTTCGCATCCTCTAGCGCGTCTGTGATACGGTGAACTGACTTTGTAGGATTTTTGTATCCAAATGTGCGGATAGCAAGAGTCGCCACCGACTTTTATTTTATCCAATTAAGGGAAGGTAAAAGTAAAAAAAGACCTTCGTTAGATTCGAGTTCGGGAGAATGGTTATGAAAAGGAAGGTATTAGCACCCCTTTCCATCCGTAGTTATCTACGGGCTCTTAGTTGCTCTAGATCACTTTTTAAAATTGCTTTACGTGTGTTTGACAAAAATGTTTTGAAAAGGCATTTCGCTTTGACTTTGTAATGACTCATGTAGGAGTGTATACAAAGTGTTCGGAAATGTTTATTTTGAAAAGAAATTGAACTTTTGAAAAAGAGTGTGTAGTGTGAAAAGCATTTGATAGAGCAAGCAACTAAGAGACTTATTTACCCACTCAGAATTGGTCGTTTTGTTGTACTTCTACATTCCTTTAGAATAGCGCTAGCCATACCATTAGTTAGTAGGTAGCTCCATTCGTTGGATGTAAGCGGGACATTCGAAGGGACATCGGATGGTCATAGAAAGCAACTTGTAGGAAGTATCCTAGCACATATCGAAGGGACTATCATCATTTTTCGTAGGCGACAATCGAGGGTCAAGATCATGTATTCGGAGGCGACATCGTGGGTCTTATGATCTTTGTATCGAAGGGACTATGATGATTTGTTTGGAAAGCAACGGTGCTAGAATACCTCTACGTTCGAGGGACATGACCATTTTGAGATCGAAAGGCATCGAGAGAGAATTACCCTAAGGGGTGCGTGTGTGAAAGAAGTGTGTTGATTTCAGAATATTTTATCTTGAAAATTAGTGGGCTATGTTCATTGTTATCTTGCCATACACGCCTAATTACTAGCAATTGATAAGGGTGCGGAAAGTAAAAGTGCGGAATGTAAAATGCGGAAAATAAACCTACGCTATTACATGGCTTTGGGGCAGATACATAATTAGGAGTGCGGAAAGTAAAAGTCCTAAATTAAACTATTACAACCCATGAGCAATTACATTATTGAAAAGTAAAATAAAAACGGAAGAATCGTCTGAATCGGATCAACCTGTGAAAGAATGGGAAATCGGAAAATACGAGATGAATTGAATAAGAGGAAAAATGTTAGAAAAAATGCAATTTTTAATATGAGAAAATTAATATGTGCTGGAAATAAGATAAATAAGTTAAAATAATTTTTTGGGAATTTTTAGATGTATTTAATAATTAAAATGCAATTTATAATGATTTAAATGTTAAAATCAAAATAAAAATAAATATGCATGCAAAAAGATATTTTTTAATTTTGTAAATTAAATAAAGATTTTCTGAAAATAAATGCAAAAAGAAAAAATGTTTTTGGTAATTTTTTAATGCTTAAATAAAATATAGAAAAGAATTAAAATATGATGAAAATATTAAAAATAATGAAAATATGGAAAATATTTGAGTTTGGAAAAGTGTAAAAAGGGATTGTCTGAACCAGGAATCGAACTGGAGACATCCCTTTCAAACCTTGAAAACTGATATGCTGACCAACTGAGCCAAGCGTGCGCACTGTTTGGAAACGGATTGGTTTGAAAATAACACGCGTCATCTTTCCCTTTCCTCCCGCTCGCGCCAGTTCATCGTCTTCTTCGATTTGAATTTTTAAAAGATAGCGTCGGCTTTCCATGGACGCTACGTTCCTGGCTAATACACAAAATGCAATACACATAATATAAATTATATTTGAAACCATGGTTCGATTCCAGATGTTGTCCCGAATTCAATGGTACCAGTCCCGTGGTCCAATTTTTCCTGTATAGAGAAACCCTAAATCGAGGCCGAAAACCCTAACTATGGTGATTCTCGTTCTAAGCCATGGAAATGCAATTAACCTGCCCAGAAAGCTTGTAACCTTCATTCTAATCACAAAAACAACAACGAATCATGTTAAAAATGCATGAATAACGGAAATCGATTTTGAGAAAAACATGAACAAACCAAATTCGGATTATGTGATTCTTGATGCTTTTGGATGATGTAAAGGTCTGGACTGCTTCAGAACAACCCAAGGAATGCAATGGAATCCTCAAATGCGATTGAAAGTGGCTGGAACTAGGTCTGCACTTTGCTTGAGAGGCACGGATTTTTTGAGTTTGAAACTAGGGTTCTTGAGCAATTTTTTCGTCCTTCATCATGTGCTATGCATTGTGTATTTATATTGGATGGAATTGGAGCTGATTTGAGGAAGAAATCATCATCAATCAATGCAAATCAAATTTGATTTTGTACAAAATCAAATTTTCAAATTTTGATTAATTTTCAATCCAATCTTGCCATATCAATCCAATTTTCGAAATTTGCTGGCTTTGTTGAGTTACTTGGATGCCAAGGAAGAGAGAAAAATCAATTTGCAATTAATTTTTGATTTTATACTTTATTTTTGAATTTAATTTGTATTTAAATGAATAAATTCCAAATTAAATAGAAAAATAAAATAAAAATTCGTGGCTTTGGGCTTGGACACTCCTAATTGCTTGAGGAACAAGTTAGGATGAAGAAAAAGTAGGCCCATTTGCAAAAGATTTGATTTTTTGGAGTATCTCTCTTTGTGCATTCTTCCAAAATTGCCCAACTTGTAGATGGTGTAACTTGCTCAATTTTCCATATTTTTGAGTGTTCTTGGACTTTTTGGAAAGCTCTAAGAGTCGTCTAAACAATGTCTTTGGTCTCATCTCAATTGGAGTTACCATGCTCAATATATCTTCAAAGCAAAAAGTTGACCTTTTGTTGACTTTGAAAATGACCTGTAATGTTTTGAGCTATACCTCTCAAATGAAGCACTTTTTGGACATTCTTGTGAGACATGAAGTTGTAGAGAATTGAATTTCCTTCAAAACAAGAGGTGGTGGAAAAATTTCTGAGAAAGTATGAGAAAGTTATGACCAGTCAAAGTTCAGTTGACTTTTCATCTAGAAACCCTAATTTAGAAAGTTTGACTTTTGGGCAAATCTTGAGTTTTCTTGATGAATCATGATCAACCCTTGATCAAATGATGAATGTAACTTCAAAATGAGGATGTTGACCAAAAATCGAAGTTTTGTATGTTGTTGACCAGTTGACTTTTTGTCCAATACACCGATTTTCAACCATCCGAGCAATTGTTGTGAAGCTTGAAACTTGACATGGAGAATCTTTGAAGCATATGAGGAGGCATGAAGGCCTTTGGAGATGTTGGAAATCCATCTTGACTTGGGAGATACCAAACCCGGCTTAGGTTGATTGTCTAGAGAGAGTTTGTCTGATCAACTCTTGAGGAATCCTTGAGTATGGATGTATGAAATCTCTTGAGTAGATGGAGGGCAAATTTTGGGGTATGACAGCTGCCCGCTCAATCTTCTTGTCTGGAAGGGTTAGATTGACATGCTTGTCTTCGTGACCTAGAGGTGAAGATGATTGAACACCGAGTACACGAAAATTTGCACCGTTGGTGGATGATGCGGGAGTGGGCTTACAGATGCCATTTGGAGAAGTTGGAGACTTCGCTGGGGAACGAGTCGTACGCTAGACTCGAGTTTGTTAAATAGGAGAGCTGACGGAGATGGGCTTAAGATGCCATCTGGAAAGGTCGATGCTGGGGAATGAGTCGTACGTTAGACTCTGTAGATGTTCCTGAAACGGAGAGGAGATGGGCTTAAGATGCCATCCGAAGGGAGTCGTACGTTAGACTTCGTGATCACTTTGAATGAAGTTATTGGTCTGTATTGATTTTTAACCATATATGCAGCATTCTGATAGTGAAGAGATGTTGACAAATAGTCGGAGATGGGCTTAAGGTGCCATCCAAGGCAACTGAGTCGTATGCTAGACTCTGTAGTTGCTGTTGATAATCAGAATAAATCTTCGTGTTGATTACTCTGAGGGAAATTGTAGTTGGCAAGAATGTGGATAGCTTCCCTGTTGTGCATCGGGTGTTGATCCATTGCCTGTTATCGGAGGATAACCAGAGGCGGTCTTTCGGATAGTTTTCCCGTCGATTCGGGGCTTAATCCTGGACCTGTTCGCGAAGGCGGTCTTTCAGATAGTTTTCCCGTCGGCTCGGGGCTTAATCCTGGACCTGTTTGCGTCAGAAGTGACTATTACCTGTTTTGGAGAAAACAAGAAAAAACTTTGATAGAAAATTGGTTAGTTTTATGCAAAGCATGATGCATGACAGTGTATATGAATGACATATGCATGAATTATGACTTTATGAGAAATGAATGAATGATGAATGTCGTGATATTTCAAAACATATCCATCTTGAAGAAGATGCGGATATTCTGTTTGAAGATTTCTAACTGCTTGGGGAATTGAGTAGGTGAGAACCCTGCTTTTGAAGGAGAAGAAAGATATCTTGGATTCCTCCGATGCACTATCTGACCAAGTCTCGGGCCTAGACATTGTTGAGGAAGGTAGAGATTTGAGAAGCTCGTTGTTGGAGATCTCATATATAGACCCTGCTGAGGAGAATCTGGGAGGCGATCCGTTGGGGACCTTGTATGTAGATCCTGCTGAGGAAATTTGAGAGATGCTCTACTGGGGATTCCGAGTGTAGATCTCGCTGGAGAGCATTTGATGAGAGACCGGGCTTGAAGAGTCAGGAATCCGTTGTAATCCCAGGCTGGGGAATAAAAGGTATATGTTTCCTCCGATGCACTATCTGACCAAGTTTCGAGTCTGGATACTGCTGCCGGGAGAAGGGGAGGATTGAGAAATGTCCGCTGGGGATGAAGTGTTACTGCTTGGAGACTGATGTAACGTTGCTTGGTTGAGTGAAGTTGTTGCTCGTGGATTCCCTTATACTCTGGGGAAGGTGTGTTGTGGGTGACACCTTTATGCTCTGTGGGGAATTGTATGGGTGACTTTCGTCGTCGTCCCAAATCCTAGAGCCTGTAGTAAGTACTTTTGGATATTCACTTTTCGTATGTTTGAGAGATTTTTTTGTCAAATGCGATAATCATTCAAAGCAAACGTTGGACTTATTGCAAATAACGACAACAGAAATTGTAAAGAGAAAGAAGTTGTATTTATTTGACAGGTGGCGTATGGCCAAATAATTTGTACACAAGAAAGGTAAAAAGCTATGCGGAAACAATCTCGTTAAGTTCCAACTATGCTAGTACTCATATATTTCAACTATCTCATCTCCTTCTGTCAGAGAAAGTGAGTAGACGATCTTCGCCATTTGAATCTTGAATGTGATAATAACTGGAAGCGGTGATCCGAAGAGACATAGTCGACGCTTAAATCCCTAACTTTGCCTAGACCGCCTTTCGGTTTTCACCTGGATACCTTTTTGCCCAAGCCGCCTTTTGTTTTCGACTTGGGTGTACATGTTTTGTATATATCCTTAATTTTGCCCGAACCTTTGGTTCGCCAGATGCCCTTGTTTTTGCCTAGGCCGGCCTAGCGGGTCTCTTTATCGTAGTATTTTTGACTATGTCTGCGTTCACAGGTGTGGGAAGTCTTCACCATCCATGGTGCTAAGTATCATAGCTCCACGGAAAATACTGTCTTGACTACAAATGGTCCCTCATAGGTGGGAGTCCATTTCCCCGATCACCTTGTGGAAGAATGATGCGCTTGACTACTAGATCACCGACTTGGTAGACTCGGTGCTTGACCTTCTTGTTAAATGCTCGATCATTCGTTTCGATAAATCTGTCCATGGCGGATGGACGCGAGTCGCTTCTCATCGATCAAGTTAATCGGTCAAGGCGAACCCAATCGTCTTCGCCTAACTCGCCTCTTGAGGACTCGTTGAGGGTATCGAACCTCGATGGGCAAGACGGCTTCCATACCGTAGACAAGAGAAGGGGTTGCCCTCGTTGACGTTCAAGTGCGATAACCATGAAGAGCAAATGGTAACATCTCATGCCAATCTTTGTAAGTCACCGCTCATCTTTATAATCTTCTTAATGTTCTTATTGGCGGCTTCCATCGCGCCATTCATCTTAGGCCGATATGGAGAAGAGTTGTGATGTTTGATCTGAATCTGCGTGCGAGCTCGGTGATCATCTTGTTGTTGAGATTGGAACCGTTATCGTGATAATCCTTTCGGAGTGCCATACCGAGATAAGATTATGCTTGATGAATCGAGCCACTACATTCTTGGTAAGATGCATACGAGGTCGCTTCTACCCACTTGGTAAAGTAATCAATTGCCACAAGGATGAAACGATGTCCATTGGAAGTGGGCTTAATCTCCAATCATGTCAATACCCCACATTGCAAAAGGCCACGGAGAAGTTAAAACATTCAGAGTCGGAGGTGCGTGCACTTTGTCGGCATCGCATTTGTGACAAGATCGAGCATAGCGGTGGCAATCGCTTCCATGGTGGACCAATAAAATCTTCTTAGCCATAGTGTGTCCACCGGAGTGGGTACCAAACTCGCCTTCGTGTAACTCTTCCATGATACGTATTGTTTTCGTCTACACAGAGTAAGCACAAGTCGTGGTTGCGCTTGTATAAGATGTCGTTCTTTGAGAAAGAATTTGGAAGCAAATCTTCTCATGAACTTCTTATCATTAATGATGCCCTCGGGATATTCCGAGTCTCAAGATACCTCTTCACATCATAGTACCAAGGTTTCTCTGCGTCAAGCTCATAACAATCGTTGGTTCGTCGAACTTTTCAATGATGATCCGGGAGCCTCGTTGTCCCATCTAACCTTGAACATAGACGACATAGTAGCCAATGCGTCGCCAACCGATTCTCTTCTCGTGGAATATGATCAAAGTAATCTCTTCAAGTAAGGAATCAAACTCGTAACATGCTCTTGATATGGAATGAGATTCGGATGCTTCGTATCCCACTCCTTAATCGGTGATCACTAAAGTCGAGTCTCCATACACTTGTAAGAATTTGATTCTTAAGTCAATAGCGCTTTGATACCCATGATGCACGCCGATTCGCCATGTTGTTAGTGCAATGAAACATAATCTGGCGGTGAAAGGCGATGTCCGCTGTAGGGATGTAATGATGGCGCCAATGCCATTGCCAAGTGCGTTTGAGGCTCCATCAAAGACCATGGTCCATCGGGATCCTTGTTCGTGTCCTTGGCCTGGTTCTTCCAATCTGTAACTAGTAAAACATCTTCGTCGAAATTAACTGCATAGATCGATAGTCATCTACGGCTTGATGAGCCAAATGATCGGCTACCACACTTCCTTTGATCGCTTCGAGAAGTGTCCGGATGTCGATTCGGTCAAGATCATCCATCTTGCTATTCTTGGAGAGGCTGGTTTCTCAAAGATGTATTTTATCGGATCCATCTTAGAAATCAACAAGGTAGTGTGAGTCAACATATCTGCCTTAGCCGTGAAGCCCAAAAGCGTTGCAAGTTTTCTCGTTGTGAGTATCTTGTTTCACATCGGTAAACTTTTGCTAAGGTAGTATATTGCATGCTCTTTTTGACTCGTCATGTTGCCCCAACACACACCCCATTGAATTCTCTAACACTGTCAAGTACATGATAAGAGGTCTTCCTTCGGCGGGCGGCATCAGAATAGGCGGATTCTGAAGGTACTCCTTGATTTTGTCAAAAGCGATCTGGCAATCGTCGTTCCATTCCACTACTTGATCTTTCTTTAGTAACTTGAAGATTGGCTCACAAGTAGCGTTAGGTGTGCAATGAATCGGCAATGTAGTTCAATCGGCCCAAGAAACCTCTGACTTCCTTCTCGGTGCGGGGAGCTGGCATATCTTGAATGGCTTTAACCTTCGCGGGATCAACCTCAATACCTCTTCCACTGACAACAAACCCTAGGAGTTTTCCGGATCTGACTCCAAAGGTGCACTTGTTAGGATTAAGTCTCGATCTGCTTCTTCATCATCAAATAGTTTCGCAAATGATCTAGATGTTCTTCTTGATCTGTGATCGAGCTATCATGTCGCCGACGAGACCTCTATCTCGTGATGAATCATGTCATGAAATAATGTCACCATAGCACCGATAAGTGGCGCTGCGTTCTTCATCAAACGGCATAACCTTGTAGCGAAAGTGCCCCATGTGTAACAAAAGTCGTCTTCTCCATGTCTTGAGCCATTTTGATCGATTGTAACCGGAGAAACCATCCATGAAGGAAAACCTTATCCGGTGTTGTCAACGAACATCAATATGAGGAAGTGGGAAATCGTCTTTCGGACTCGCTTTGTTCAAATCTCTGTAATCCACACACATTCGTACTTTACCATCTTTCTTGGGCACGGGTACCACATTAGCAACCCACTGGGGATAGGAGGTAACGGCTAGAAAACCAGCGTTGAATCATAACCGGCTTTGATTTTCTCGACATCTCGGGACGACGAACCTTTTCGGGAGAAAACCTTCTTTGTCGCAATCGTGTACCACAATATCAATGTCTAAACCCGGCATGTCTTCGTATGACCAAGCAAAAACCTCAACATAGTCTCGTAGCTTTTGAATCAACCTTTCTTTAACACTGTTCTCAAGATCTGCTCCTATCTTAATCTCTTTTCTGTCTTCGTCAGTACCCAAATTCACAACCTCAACTTGCTCTTCGTGTGGCTGTATAACTCGCTCTTCTTCTTTAGCACGGCAAGTTCTCCGGCACTTCACAATCTTCCTCACTTTCGTCTTGGCTTGGTAGATCGGATTATCGAAGTCATATTTAGCAATAGCATAGCTGTTATTAACGAGATTCGGAGTGATTTTGCAGTGTATCACGTGGGTGTGTGTAAGAAACACATAGCCTTTTGAAGGGGTGATAAAGTAAAAGAAAGAAAAACACGATTGAATGCAAAAGTCAAACGATTTATTGAATGAAAATACGCAAACGACAGATAAAAACCCTCGCAAACGAGCCATGATGCCCCGGGCAAGGCATTAGGCTTTCAAAGTTTATTGTTCAAAACATAAAGAAATACGAAAAGCAAACAAAAACAAGAGCAATTACTCCTGGCTAAAGGAGATTGGTATGACGTCTTCAATCTTCCAATTGATGAGCCCATGATCTGGAGTTGGGAAGATCCACTTGCTGATGTCGAAGCCGTTGTCGTCGTCTTCTATAGCATGGATTCCACTCTGGCTGATGCGGAAAGGAAGTTGGCCGGCACGCTCGCGGCGTATCATCTTCTGACCCTTGATGGTGAAGCCTAAACCAGTCTTGTCAGATTTGAAAGGAAGATCAGGGAGCCGTCCCCAAATGGAGCTACCTTCTTCAACTGCAGCTTGAGCATCTTTCAAAGAGGCCATCCTAGGCGGAACTTGTGTAACTTCAGAGGTGAGAGTCACAGGCATGACTGGTATTGTTTCAAAAGCTTGACAGGAGTCTCAAGAATTCACCCTCCATCTCGAGATAGCGGAATGACTGTAGATGACTGACCATATATTCTTCTTCACCACATACTGTGACAACCTTCCCTTTCACCGGGTACTTCAATTTCTGATGTAAAGTAGAGGTAACAGCGCCTGCCCCATGTATCCAAGGGCGTCCGAGTAAGCAAGAATAAGCTGGACGGATGTCCATGACAAAGAAAGTGGAATCAAAAGTCTGGGAACCGACTTTAACAGAGTGAGCTCTCCAAGTGGCGCTTAGAACCATCAAAAGCTCTCACGATAATGTCACTGGGTCTCAGAACCAACCCTTCGACATCAAGTCGATCAAAAGCAGTCTTCGGAAGGATATTCAGAGCAGAACCGGTATCCACCAGAACATGAGATAATGTAGTGCCTTTGCATTCAACAGAGATGTGCAAGGCTTTGTTATGTTTCTTTCCGGAGAGTCAAATCAAGATCGAGAAGCCTAGGCCGTTGTTGGCAGCCAGGCTAGCAATACAAACTTCGAACTGGTCGGTGGTAGTGTCTTGCGGCACATGAGCATTCTTCAGAAACTTCACCAAGGCGTTAGCATGAGCCTCGGAGCATAAGAGCAGAGCAAGCATGGAGATCTTGGACGGAGTCTGTCCCAACTGTTCCACAACATTGTAGTCACTCTTCTTGATAATTTTCAGAATTTCCTCCATTTCTTGTTTGGAGGTGTCTTCGGCAACTTCCTTTGGTACTTCTAGGAAAGGTGATGAGTTACGGTTCTTTCCTCTAGCGGGATATTGATTGAGTAGCTGGAATGCGCTGGAGTCGCAGTGTCTTTGGAGGAGAGATATCGGAGAGAATACCCTTCCGGTTCGGGTCACCCTTGGATCGGTGATGTTGTCAATGTCGAATGGTAGCTTCAAGTAAGATCTTCAATGGTCGAGGGTCTTGCTTGACACCATAATAGTAAACATCACTCCATAATTCCAAGGGGCTTTGTCGAGGAATATGGAACCGGTCTTGAGAAGTGATAATGAGAGGTGCCACCTAGGCACAGATCGCAGAGGAAATCCTTATTGTGTTAACATCAAGATAGTCTTCTGGAAATCGTCACCCCATCCGTCGCCTTAACATCTTCAATAGGAATCTTGTAACTATCGAGGATGTGTACTTCACCATGTAATCATACTTTCCACTCGGTTGCCCCAAGGTGTCCCACATGATGATACAGCTGCTCGCATTGTCAATCTTCAACTTAGACATTTCTTCACACCTGCACGGTGGTTTCGTAAATAGTATCTCACGGTTATCCATCATGCATCGAACACGCCTTCTCAACCAAGCACAACCATCGTGTGCGAGCACCAACGACAATTCTCTGGGCATCCTGGATTGACACCGCTTGCAACAAATTCTTCTTCATCATCGAGGAATGGTCAAGTCGTCTATGTTGAAAACATAAGTATATCGCCACAAAGATTGGAACTCTTGTCATGGTTAGGCATAGGCGCGTTGATCCCATTCGAGTCTCAACAGGAGGATCAAACTCAATCGCTTAGCTTGATCATATCTTGAATCTTGTTCTTGAGCCCAACAATTGTCGTTGTCGTGCCGGCTGTTGGAATGGTAAGCACACTTAGCATTAGGATTGTACGGAGAGGAAGTGTTGACACCGAGGAGGATCCTCAACGTAATCAACTCGCTTTCAACATGTGTTGCAAGGCTTGCGACAAAGGCATGTTGATCTTCAACTGTCTTCGTGGCGCTCGGCTGCGTTGTCTCACGAGGTTGTGCCGATGTAGGATTGGAGATCACAACCGCCCCAGATTGAGCACGGTCGGTCTTGGCTCGCTTTTCGACCATACAGATTGGCCTCTTTCTTAGCACCAAAAGATCTCTTCGCAGATTTGAAGATGTCTCACCGAATCTTCCACTCTTGATACCCTTCAATGCGCTCATGTCAATATCAACTCGGTGAATCCGGATGAAGAATTTCCAATCGATGATTGAAGAACGGGCTGTCGGTGTCCCCATGAACATATCAACCAACTCCCTATTGGACAAGGGTGGTGAACTCGCCGCTAGATCTCTCCCAGCGTACTCTTGAACTTCGTCACGACCCATAGACATGCTTTGTAGTTGCATGCGAGTGGGTGTCAATTCAAGATTGTACTCATATTGTCCAGAAAGCATCACCACGCCACCCAAGTACGGATACGGTCATTCTCTAGTGATAGTACCATTCCAACGGGTTCCGACAAACTCTCTTGAAAATAGTGCATCCACAACTTTCTCATCGTGGGATTGATCTTCGGACATAGGACTTCAAATGTAGCTTAGGGCAAGACATGCCATCATACTTAGCAAGCAGAACTTTGAACTTGGGAGGAATCACAACACGTAAACAAGACTCGGATCATCAAAGTTCAGCCGGACATCTTCATTTTCCACAAAGATTCGACGATCTTCAAGTTGCTTGTACTTGTCATCTTCCTCGAGTGTTGGCTATAATCGATGGTCCTCTCCTCCTTTCTTTGGCTCACGCCGATCACCTTCATCACCCTTGGTACTCCCTCGGTATGGACACTTCCTTCAGAGAGCTCAATACGGTGACCACTTTAGGACCCCTTTGAAACGCTCTACCCATGTTGAGGAGACCAACAACCTTCTTCTTCTTGTTGATGAGCTTCTTGATCTTCTTGGCCTTGGACCAAGCTGGTAAACATCTCGAACCGAGCATTCGAGCCGGAGATCTTTGACATCTGCTCAAGAGCCATTTCTGCTAAAATAAATAGCGAGCAAATGAGAAAACCAATCTCCAATGTACCTGTGATGCAATGTTATGCTATGATATGCAATGTTTATGCGAATGCAATGCAATGTTTTCAAGGACCTAAGAGATTTAAATTTGTTAAACAAGCAATGAACAAACATTTATTAGTACTTCTCATTATTATTCTTTTTCTTTTTAAGTACAAGAGATAGTTCAAAGCAAATAAAAGAAAACATGAACATCCTAAAGCTCTAAGTCTCCCATGGGCGCTTTCTCTTGGTGCCGATGTAAGCGTTGATGTTTCGCTCCTCGTGAAGTAGCTTGATCAACTCTAGAACTTTCTTCTCGCTTGCATAGCACTGAGCTTCAAAGGTATCCCTTTCTTCTTTAAGTCGAATCAGATCTCTTCAAGTCTTCAAAATCAGAGGCATGTCGGGATGGAGAACGATAGTACGCCACCTATAGCAACAGTTCCATAATTTGGTAGAAAGCGTGAATGGCATCATGAGGTTTTGAGCTCGAGCTCGCACCCATTTGAGGTAAGGTTCCCAAGGAATGGAGTTCGGGTGCCCCAAAGTCTTGGTGTCGGTCTTCTTTACCATGCCCCAAGCATGTATAAACCTTCGTCGGTAATTCTGGAGATCGTGATTGTAGTCGAACACAATGTCTTGGAGAAGCATATCATGTGGACCATCTCTTCGAGCAAAACCAAACTGACGTAGAGCTAGAGAAGGGTTGTAAGTAATACCTCCCTTTATACCAAGTAGTGGTACATTAGGGAACTCTCCGCAACGCTCAATGAATGTGAAATCCTTTTGAGAGAAAAGATTCCAACGGATATCTGAATGAGAGAGTGACATCAATCTTTGAGACCATCTCAACCTTTGTTCATTCTTCAAAACTGATGGAGGAAGGTGCGAAATAAACCACCTTGAAAGTAACGGGATACAACACATGAGAGTTCCTTGTCGCTTAGTAGTACGAGTGCGGAGAGAATGTAGAATGTCTCCAAGTAAGGTAGGCGGATTGCGGGTAAGAAACAACTTGATGGCATTGACATCTATGAATTGATCCGAGTTAGGAATAGAACCAAACCATAAATTAGCAAGGCCACGATGTTCTCAAATGCATGGAAACTCATAACTTTGAGGAATTCTCGGCTTTCTTGATTAAGAACTTGGAAAGTAAACCCTTAACTCCACTTCTAGTTTCCCAATTGGCTTCAATGTCTGAGCGCTTAAGATGTAAAGCGGATGCAATGTCTTCGAACTTAGGGACCTTTTCTAAACCGTGAATGGCATTTGATCAAGAATAGGTACCCCAAGTAGCTTAGAGAACTCTTCCAAGGTAGGAACCAACTGATAACTGAAATGTAAAGCAATGGTGTTTCGGTCAAGAACTGAATAGGACATGCATCATATCTTCTTCAAAACCGAGATAACCAAGTCAAGTAGATAACCATGTCTTTGATGAACTGAGCATGGTCGGAATTTCAAACCAATTCTTTGAGTTGAGAAGGATACCCATGAAGTTGATTCGGATAGTCTTTCTAGAAGCCATAATCCCTACAAAACAAGCAAAGATAAATCCCTAGGTCCTTGAAATAGTTAGAGATGATATGCAATGCGAATGATGTCATGATGTCATGTTTAGCACAACAATTCACACAATGAGCCTAGGTTAAGGCTTGCATGAGGTATAGGTGATTACCCTACCAAAAGTTTGAGTTGGTTCATCCTGTCCTATAATAGTAAGGGTTCTAGGAATCTCATATCATAGATCTCGTAGGCGCTTATTTTCGACGGCCAAGTGGTCGATCGAAAATGTCCCAAAAGTCCGATCTCAATGAGCGTAGCATCGAGTATCAACCAACCTCGGTCTACACCAAAGCCGGCCATCTCACTACCTTCTAATGGCTAAGATGGGTCAATTAAGGTTCTAAAAGTTTAGTTAGCACTTGATGACACCACGCAGAAGCCAAATACTTTCTTCAACTTGGGAATGAAGAGTATCGGGGCAACCAAAGTGTCACGCTAACGTAGCCATCATGTTGACCGCGTAGTTATACGTCTAACGGTCGCGATGATCTAATGCTACTTACCTAAAAGGAAACCCGGATCCGGGTGTAGGATCCCCCAACAATATAATACCCAAGCAACCCTTAAAGATAAAGCATACAAGTCAAACAAAAGCAATAAAGGTTATCTAGAAATCCCTAAGGCAATTCTCTCTTTAGGGTGTTTCCCAGAGTAGCGTGATACGGTGGCGACTTTGTAGGATTTTGTATCCAAATGTGCGGATAGCAAGAGTCGCCACCGACTTTTATTTTTATCCAATTAAGGGAAGGTAAAAGTAACGTAAAAGACCTTCGTTAGATTCGAGTTCGGAGAATGGTTATGAAAAGGGAAGGTATTAGCACCCTTTCCATCCGTAGTTATCTACGGGCTCTTAGTTGCTCTAGATCACTTTTTAAAATTGCTTTACGTGTGTTTGACAAAAATGTTTTGAAAAGGCATTTCGCTTTGACTTTGTAATGACTCATGTAGGAGTGTATACAAAGTGTTCGGAAATGTTTGTTTTGAAAAGAAATTGAACTTTGAAAAGAGTGTAGTGTGAAAAGCATTTGATAGAGCAAGCAACTAAGAGACTTATTTACCCACCGAATTGGTCGCTTTGTTGTACTTCTACATTCCTTTAGAATAGCGCTAGCCATACCATTAGTTAGTAGGTAGCTCCATTCGTTGGATGTAAGCGGGACATTCGAAGGGACATCGGATGGTCATAGAAAGCAACTTGTAGGAAGTATCCTAGCACATATCGAAGGGACTATCATCATTTTTCGTAGGCGACAATCGAGGGTCAAGATCATGTATTCGGAGGCGACATCGTGGGTCTTATGATCTTTGTATCGAAGGGACTATGATGATTTGTTTGGAAAGCAACGGTGCTAGAATACCTCTACGTTCGAGGGACATGACCATTTTGAGATCGAAAGGCATCGAGAGAGAATTACCCTAAGGGGTGCGTGTGTGAAAGAAGTGTGTTGATTTCAGAATATTTTATCTTGAAAATTAGTGGGCTATGTTCATTGTTATCTTGCCATACACGCCTAATTACTAGCAATTGATAAGGGTGCGGAAAGTAAAAGTGCGGAATGTAAAATGCGGAAAATAAACCTACGCTATTACATGGCTTTGGGGCAGATACATAATTAGGAGTGCGGAAAGTAAAAGTCCTAAATTAAACTATTACAACCCATGAGCAATTACATTATTGAAAAGTAAAATAAAAACGGAAGAATCGTCTGAATCGGATCAACCTGTGAAAGAATGGGAAATCGGAAAATACGAGATGAATTGAATAAGAGGAAAAATGTTAGAAAAAATGCAATTTTTAATATGAGAAAATTAATATGTGCTGGAAATAAGATAAATAAGTTAAAATAATTTTTTGGGAATTTTTAGATGTATTTAATAATTAAAATGCAATTTATAATGATTTAAATGTTAAAATCAAAATAAAATAAATATGCATGCAAAAGATATTTTTAATTTTGTAAATTAAATAAAGATTTTCTGAAAATAAATGCAAAAAGAAAAATGTTTTGGTAATTTTTAATGCTTAAATAAAATATAGAAAAGAATTAAAATATGATGAAAATATTAAAATAATGAAAATATGGAAAATATTTGAGTTTGAAAAGTGTAAAAGGGATTGTCAACCAGAATCGAATCGAGACATCCCTTTCAAACCAAAACGATATCTGACCAGGAAGCGTGCCTGTTTGAAACGGATTGGTTTGAAAATAACACGCGTCATCTTTCCTTTCCTCCTCGCCAGTTCATCGTCTTCTTCGATTTGAATTTTAAAAGATAGCGTTTTCCATGGACGCTACGTTCGCTAATACACAAAATGCAATACACATAATATAAATTATATTTGAAACCATGGTTCGATTCCGGATGTTGTCCGAATTCAATGGTACCAGTCCGTGGTCCAATTTTTCTGTATAGAAACCCTAAATCGAGGCCGAAAACCCTAACTATGGTGATTCTCGCTCTAAGCCATGGAAATGCAATTAACACCTTAAAGCTTGTAACCTTCATTCTAATCACAAAACAACAACGAATCATGTTAAAATGCATGAATAACGGAAATCGATTTTGAGAAAAACATGAACAAACCAAATTCGGATTATGTGATTCTTGATGCTTTTGGATGATGTAAAGGTCTGGACTGCTTCAGAACAACCCAAGGAATGCAATGGAATCCTCAAATGCGATTGAAAGTGGCTGGAACTAGGTCTGCACTTTGCTTGAGAGGCACGGATTTTTTGAGTTTGAAACTAGGGTTCTTGAGCAATTTTTTCGTCCTTCATCATGTGCTATGCATTGTGTATTTATATTGGATGGAATTGGAGCTGATTTGAGGAAGAAATCATCATCAATCAATGCAAATCAAATTTGATTTTGTACAAAATCAAATTTTCAAATTTTGATTAATTTTCAATCCAATCTTGCCATATCAATCCAATTTTCGAAATTTGCTGGCTTTGTTGAGTTACTTGGATGCCAAGGAAGAGAGAAAAATCAATTTGCAATTAATTTTTGATTTTATACTTTATTTTTGAATTTAATTTGTATTTAAATGAATAAATTCCAAATTAAATAGAAAAATAAAATAAAAATTCGTGGCTTTGGGCTTGGACACTCCTAATTGCTTGAGGAACAAGTTAGGATGAAGAAAAAGTAGGCCCATTTGCAAAAGATTTGATTTTTTGGAGTATCTCTCTTTGTGCATTCTTCCAAAATTGCCCAACTTGTAGATGGTGTAACTTGCTCAATTTTCCATATTTTTGAGTGTTCTTGGACTTTTTGGAAATCTCTAAGAGTCCTCTAAACAATGTCTTTGGTCTCATCTCAATTGGAGTTACCATGCTCAATATATCTTCAAAGCAAAAAGTTGACTTTTTGTTGACTTTGAAAATGACCTGTAATGTTTTGAGCTATACCTCTCAAATGAAGCACTTTTTGGACATTCTTGTGAGACATGAAGTTGTAGAGAATTGAATTTCCTTCAAAACAAGAGGTGGTGGAAAAATTTGAGAAAGTATGAGAAAGTTATGACCTCAAAGTTCATTGACTTTTCATCTAGAAACCCTAATTTAGAAAGTTTGACTTTTGGGCAAATCTTGAGTTTTCTTGATGAATCATGATCAACCCTTGATCAAATGATGAATGTAACTTCAAAATGAGGATGTTGACCAAAAATCGAAGTTTTGACTGTATGTTGACCACTTGACTTTTGTCCAATACACCGATTTTCAACCATCCGAGCAATTCGAGGAAACTTGACTTGTGAAGCTTGAAACTTGACATGGAGAATCTTTGAAGCATATGAGGAGGCATGAAGGCCTTTGGAGATGTTGGAAATCCATCTTGACTTGGGAGATACCAAACCCGGCTTGGGTTGATTGTAGGAGAGAGTTTGTCCGATCAACTCTTGAGGAATCCTTGAGTATGGATGTATGAAATCTCTTGAGTAGATGGAGGCAAATTTTGGGGTATGGCGTCACCTTTTATGAACAGGAAAAATGGCGACTACTGGGAGTACTGAAGCTTTGATTTTTCAAAAAAAGAAAGCGTTACTCGTCCGAGAGCACCAAGCTTTTGTTTTCAAAAGAAAAGAAAGGGATAAGCTTTTTTTTGCATATATCATTTTTCTTTATTGTGTGTTTCGCGATTTCATCGATGGAAAGAAATCCTAACCGGATTTAAGAAACATTTTAAGATCTAGGTGGAGATATTAATACGTGAGCGCTCAATGCTTTCAAGTTAATATTTCCGTGATGGAGGTTATCTTGAGGGTATTGTGTTTAGCGAGTAATTGCAAATGTATTTTCGGAGAACTTAAGAAGTCGAGTGGGTAGAAGACATAAACCATCCGGCCATTAGGATGTACCGCAGAGATTATTCGGTGTAAGCCTAGAGTAATTGTCATGCGATGCTACGATCAAAGTTTCTCTTGAAAATATTATGGACCATCGAGTATTCACCAAATCCAATAATGTTTTGAAGGGAGTGTTGAGCTCAGATATCGTGAGAACCCGCTTCACGGTGAATAAGCCCTTAGAACTTAACCACGTTGATTCTTATCGCTGGCTTCATGCTCGTGACTTCAACGCTTGCCGTGTGTATAACTACTAACCATGTTTGCCGCGATTCATGCATTCATTCATTCAAAACAAAAAACTTCATTTCTCTTCCCATTTCCAAAGAATTTAGAGATTTTTTTCTTTGTAAAATATTTTAGGTTAGAGTGATGGACGCCGAGGAAGATTCACCAAGAGATACGTTTTAGAATTCACGACGTAGGAAAGTTGAAAGAGTTAGCATCCTTGGTAGAAGATCCCTGGTTTAAAACGCTATGGGACTCTTTAACTCTTCGACGCTAACGTTGATGAAGGACTTCTCAAAACTTTCGTTCAGTTTACGATCCGCCTACATTTTTCACCTTCCACGATTATCAGTTGATGCCTACTTTGGAAGAGTATGCGCATATCCTAGGTATCTCAGTGTCAGACAAAGTGCCTTTCAATGGTTTGGAAGCCATTCCTAATTCACAAGTCATTGCAACGATGACTCACTTAAAGAAATCTGAGATAGACAAAAACCTAACTACCAGAGGAAAACTCTTAGGACTGACTTCAAAGTTCCTAATGGAGAAGGCTCTCAAATTCTCTGAAGCCGGTAGTATGGTAGCCTTTGAAGCTATTTTAGCTTTACTCCTCTATGGATTGGTGTTGTTTCCCAACGTCCCAAATTTCATCGATATTAACGCCATAAGGATCTTTCTGATTGGAAATCCCGTTCCCACTTTGCTTGGTGACACATACGTCTCTATTCATCATAGGAATCGTCAAGGAGACGGAACTATTGTGTGTTGTGTACCTCTATTTTTCAAATGGATTACCTCACATTTGCCTAAATCTCCTATCTTCCGCGAAAACAAAGACGAGTGGCATTGGTCCAGAAGACTCATGTCTCTTACAAACGACGATATCCATTGGTATACTTTAGCAAACAATGAGATGGAAATCATTGAGAGTTGTGGAGAATTTGCCAACGTACCTCTCATTGGTACTAAAGGGGGAATCAACTACAACCCATTCCTAGCAAAACGTCAGCTCGGATATGCAAATTCTGGTAAACCTTCCGGCTTTACAGTAGAAAGCTACTTCTATCATGAAGGAGAGGATTCCCAAGGATTGAAAGCTAGGATGATTAAAGCCTGGCATCACATCCGAAGAAAAGGAAAGGGAAAGGCAAAGAATTGTGTAGCCATGGAAACCTACACTTCTTGGATAAAGAAAAGAGCGAAGGAATTTCGAATGCCTTACGCTTATGAGGATCCCATTTTCTCAATCGCTTCCAAATCGACAAATTTTCCCGTTGAAGCTGTGGGAGAATACCAAGAAGCCTTGACCAAGATAAGGTTTGAGAAGGAAGCTTTGGAAAGCAAATTCCTTAAGACTAACCTTGAGATTGAGAAGCTCAAGAAGCAAGTCAAAAATCATGAAAAGACGCTTTATTTCCAGGATGAATGGCTCATGGAGAAATATGAGAAGATCCGCTAGAAGGATAGCGCAATCCAGAAATACGTCAAGGAAGGGAAAAGAAAACTTGAGGAGATGACAACCAGCGATCCCGCTCCCAACAAGTGGAAGAGAGTCATTAGCAAGCTAAGAGCCGAGAAAGCCGAACTAAAAGCTCACTATGGGAAGAAAATCCTGAAGCTGAAGCTGCATCAACCCTTGGATCGTCATCCGATGAAGATGTTTAATTAGTTTAATTTAGTTTGTAATTTTATCATTTATTGTGTGAGCAATGCTCCAACAAAAAACAATCGTTGTAATCTTCCTTCATTAATCAATAAAATTCGTGTTTTCCATCCAAATATTTGCCAGAAATATCTCGTTTAGTGTAAATTCTTTGGAAATTTCTTTTCTTTACAATCATATTCATGCATCATACTTTGCATTTGAGTCTATTGATTAGGGTCTGATACTTTCAACTTCAACAACTTCACAGCTTTTCTAGCTTGAACAGTTCGAACAAATAGAAAGATCGTCAAGCTGTCGCGTCTTAGAGTTTCTCGACTGCGTCCGCAGCCAACTCGAACGTACGATACCAGATCAAAAAGAAGAAAAGTAATGGAGAATTTTGAACAAGAAAACGTTGAACTCCGTGGTACGGTAACCACACTACAAGGAGAAGTGGAGAGACTCACGTCTTTGGTCAATTCGCTTGCCACAGCGCAAAGTCAACAAGCAGCGTCGAGCAGTCAAAACCAAATAGCAACTTCTGAGGATACTACTACTCCAGTTTCATCTGTCGCAGTCAGTAGTTCACCTTTTAACATGCCAGAGGGCTATCCATGGGGAATGCCTTTTAACTTCGGCATTGGAGTTCGCCAACCGACTTCTCAAACAACCTCGCTTGAAATACCTACTTTGCAGCAGAACGCTACATTCACTCCACAACGTGGAATAACTTTTCCAAGTAACAATGTCGGTTTCTCAACCGATCATGTTGAACTCGACTTGTAGTACATGCTACCACAGACGAAGAAGTTCATCACACTCCAGGAAATAACACGAACGCTCATGGTTCAATGGAGAATCTCCGGGAACAGCTCCTCAAAATGCAGCTTGAGATAAAAACGATTCGAGGGAAAGAATTGTTTGGAAAAAACGCCCAGGACTTGTGCTTAGTTCCTCGCGTAAAAATACCTGCAAAATTCAAAGTCCCTGACTTTGAAAAGTACAAAGGAAACTCCTCATAAAGTCATCTCACGATGTATGCGGAAAATGTCTACGTACAATGAGGATCATCCATCGATCCATTACTTCGTGATAGTCTCACCGGTGCCGCACTGAAGTGGTATATGGGTTTAGACAGCACGAATATCCAAACATTCAATGACCTAGGCAAAGCCTTTATCCAGCAGTACAAATTCAACATGGACATGGCTCCTGATAGGGATCAACTCCGTTCCATGTCTCAAAAGGAAAGAGAGACGTTCAAGGAATATGCGCAACGATGGAGGGAAATTGCTGCCCAAGTCAACCCGCCCTTGGAAGAGAAAGAGATGACTAAGGTATTCCTCAACACTCTTGGTCCATTCTACTATGAGCGAATGATCGCTAGTGCTCCAGGAGACTTCAACGAAATGGTAAGCATGGGAATGCGACTAGAAGAAGGGGTTCGGACAGGACGTCTAACCAAGGAAGTAGGATCTTCTAGTAGTACAAAGAAAGTTGGAACCAGCTTCCCAAGGAAGAAAGAACATGACGTAGGAATGGTGTCCCGAGGGAAACCACGCAAAAATGTCATTCAACAACGATAGGTAGCTGCCATAGCACCCGCTGTCAACACAACTCCAGGAATTGCTCCGCAATTTCAACAAAATCAACAAACTCAACAGCCTCGTCAACCGGCTCAGCAGTTTCACAATCAAAACCGTACGCCTCGGGTCACTCAGTTCGACCCAATTCCTATGACGTACACAGAACTTTATCCTGCGCTAATAGAAAGGAATCTAATACAGACAAGGTTACCACCTCCGGTCCCTGAAAAACTACCATGGTGGTACAAAGCTGATGTTTCTTGCCCTTTTCACCAAGGGGCACCAGGCCATGACCTTGAGCATTGCATAGCGTTGAAGCGGTAGATTAGTGAAGACTAATCTCCTTTCCTTCGAAACACAAGTCCGAATGTGAAGCCAATCCACTTTCGGTCATAGTGGACACTCGGTGAATCTAATACTAAGGAATACAGACCTTGTCACACGTAAGCTTAGTCGGAGGAAACTTAGTACATCTCCATGAATCGACGTGCAATGGCGTTTTTACTAAGCATGATTACAGACTTGCCGTGTCTGCTCAAGGATATTCAAGGATGTTCCACCATAAGAGCAGATATCCAATATTTGTTAGACATTGGTGACCTACAAATTTACAGAGATAGAGACGACCATGACGTAAATACAATAGGGCATTTTCCGCATGAGCTTTTAGTCTCAGATATCAACTCGGAAAATCCCGAAGTAAACATTGTGATCCCTTGTTTCAACATACCCGAGCATGTGGAGATCGCGTACAACAGTTCCAATAGTTTAACATCTCCTTTGGTGATTTGTCCACCTGGTCCTGTTCCGTACAATTCTACCAGAGCAATTCCTTACCAGTATAATGCAACCTTGATAGAGGATGGGAAAGAGAAACCCATGCCTACACTTCCAGCTAATGTCAATATAACGAAATTGACGAGTAGCAAGCGGACAGTACGCCCATTAGCACCAAGATCGCCTGCAATTCCTGTTGTTAAACAAAACCCAGTTAGCATATCTGCTGAGAATCCTGCAACGATTCCCATTGCTAACCCAAGCACAAACATTGGCTCTACTGATAGAACCAACATTAACTCAGACTTTGACGAGATACTGAAACTAATCAAGAAGAGCGAATATCGAGTCATAGACCAATTAATGCAGACTCCTTCAAAAATTTCGATACTGTCTTTACTCCTCAACTCCGAAGCTCACCGAGAAGCTTTAATAAGAGTACTAGACCAGGCTTATGTGGATCACGATGTGACTACAGACCAATTTGGGGGGATCGTCTCCAACATAACAGCTTTCAATAATCTGAGTTTTAGTGATGAAGAACTTCCGGAAGAAGGGAAAGATCACAACTTGGCCTTGCACATCTCGATGATTTGCCAGACAGATTCCCTATCCAATGTATTGGTAGATACAGGTTCATCCTTAAATGTGATGCCAAAGACGACACTCGCTCGTTTGGCTTACAAGGGAACGCCAATGAAGTTCAACGACATCATAGTACGAGCTTTTGATGGATCAAGGAAGTCAGTAATTGGGGAAGTTGATCTCCCAATGACGATTGGCCCTCACACTTTCCAAATTACCTTCCAAGTCATGGACGTGCCAGCTGCATACAGTTGCTTACTAGGAAGACCTTGGATCCACGATGCAGGAGCAGTAACTTCTACTCTCCATCAGAAATTAAAATTCACAGTAAATGGAAAGTTGGTGACCATCAGTGGTGAACAAGCTTTGCTTGTAAGTCATCTGTCCAGTTACTCTTTCATCACGGCTAATGACATTGAAGCGCCGTATCTCCCAGAAAATCCGTTAGAAGATGAATCTACTAAAAATAGATCATCTATCTCTTCGTATAAAGAAGCGGCACAAATGGTGAAAGATGGCAATACTCAAGGATGGGGGCAAGTTATCAAACCTGTCAAGAATGAAACGAAAGCCGGACTTGGGTTCACACCCGTATTCTCCAAAGAAAAGCAGAAAGATGAAGCACTTTCCCCGATCAAGGAAGTATTTCATAGTGGAGGTTTCTTAAACCCTGTTCCGCAAGAGGTTAATGTTGTAACCATTGAAGAGGATGAAGACGATCCATCTGAATCTAAAGAGTGGAGCACTTACTTGAACAGCCCTGAATATGTATCTCAGGAAGAATTTCCCGAACCAACCGATCAATTCAAAAACATGTCCTTGCAAGGCATAAAAATCCGCCTGTCCCTGATGAAGTTTGGGATACCTTGGGAGAGCCAAGTGGTAAGTATGACTACATGGTGAAGTATTCTGCGCTAGAAAGCTCAAAAATCCGGATCGAAGATATCCAACCCACAGGATGGGGTGATGACTTTGAATACCCTAGTCAATCAGAAGAGGGATATGCATCTTCTCCGCCTAATCAGCAAATCGAGGTCCCAAACGAAGATCTCTGCTTCAACACATCTGTGGAGTTCACCAAACCAGATCCTGGTTATCACTACATCAACATGATCACTGAAGATCAAGAGTACGACTCGGGATACGAGCTAGAAAGTGTCGCCGACAACGATTCTCTTCACTCAGAAGACTGGAAGGAACACCCCCAGTATTCAACACAGAGATCAACAGGAAGTACGAATGCTATATCTCACACTTCCCGATCTGTTAATCAAGAAGATCGCTTTAGCAGCACCAAAGGCAAAGGCCATCGTCCAGAGTCTTCAAAGCCTGCTCAACCAGCAACCAAAGTTTACTCAAGGGTTAAACCAAGTGGGAAATTACCAGAGTATCTCGATATCCAAGGAGTTCGTCACTACTGGAAACCTGTTGAAGTTAGGACTAATGTTCATAGCTCTAAGTAGTTTTTCTTTGCTTTTTGTTTTGAACTCTCGCTTCGCCCAAAGCGAAGAGATGTTTTATAGGGTTTAGTTTTAAATAATCTCTCTTTGTCTTGCCCAAGACAAATGAGTTTGTATTTAAGGGCCCTGTTCATATTGTGAATCATAAATAAAATGCGTTGTTTTGATTCCACACTTTGTGTTTATTTTTCATTTTACCCTTTCTTGGAAATGATAATCCTAAAAAACACAATGACAAAAAAATCTTCAAAAAAAAATCATAATGAAAAAATTAATCTGCATACACTTTCAAAAAAAATCTTTCTTTAATCAAAAATAAAATCAAAACATGCAGATTAAACAAATGGACAAATCCATTGAAAGCAGTAACTCTATGCTCTCTCCCAACTGAAATCCTAAGTGAGGAAGAAATTGAAGAAGAGATCCGGATGAAATTTCTAGGTTGCTAAGGCACGAGGAGAGGATCATTCACCTCATAAAGAACCTCTAGAAGCAATCAACTTGGGTTCGAGGAAGATAAAAAAGTAAATATCGGAGTTTCGCTGCAGCGGTGTCAAAAGAAAACTGATAAGTCTTCTCAAAGAATACGTTGATGTGTTTGCTTGGTCCTACCAGGACATGCCGGGTTTGGATACCAACATTGTGGAGCATCACTTACCATTAAGACCGGAGTGTCGCATTAAGCAAAACGAGAAGAGTTCACCCTGAAATGGCTGACAAAATCAGAAAAGAAGTTCAAAAGCAGCTCGATGCTGGTTTCCTAATCACTTCTGAATATCCTCAATGGCTAGCCAACATAGTGCCCGTCTCCAAGAAGGACGGTAAAGTCAGAATGTGTGTTGACTACCGGGATTTGAACAAAGCTAGTCCAAAAGATGACTTCCCACTACCGCATATTGACATGCTAGTGGACAGCACTGCAAAATTCAACGTCTTTTCCTTCATGGACGGTTTCTCTGGCTATAATCAGATCAGAATGTCTCCCGAAGATATGGAGAAGACATCGTTTATCACGCCATGGGGCACTTTTTGCTACAAGGTAATGCCATTTGGATTAAAGAATGCAGGCGCAACTTACCAGAGGGCGATGACTACTCTCTTCCATGACATGATGCATAAAGAGATCAAGTCTCGTGGATGATATGATAGCAAAGTCCATACGAAGAAGAGCACATAGACTATCTCTTAAACGTTTCGACTAAGGAATCACAATCCTAACAAATGTACCTTTGGGGTGAGGTCTGGAAAACTTCTAGGTTTCATCGTCAGTCAAAAGGGAATTGAAGTTGACCCTGACAAAGTCAAGGCTATTCAAGAAATGCCTACACCACATACGGAAAAGCAAGTAAGAGGATTTCTAGGACGGTTGAATTACATCTCCAGATTTATCGCTCAGATGAATGCTACCTGTGGGCGATATTCAAGCTTCTCGCAAAGATCAAGGTTGTGTGTAAGATTGCCAAAAGCATTCGACAAGATCAAGGAATACCGCCAAGACCACCAATACTGATCCCTCCAGTCGAAGGAAGACCATTAATCTTATACCTTACCGTACTAGAAAAGTCCATGGGCTGCGTACTTGGACAACAAGATGAAACCGGTAAGAAGGAGCATGCCATCTACTACCCGAGTAAGAAATTCACGTGAAACTCGTTACTCCATGCTCGAGAAGACATCTTGCGCTTTGGTATGGACTTCAAAACGTCTTAAGACATGATCAATCACACGACTTGGTTAATCTCCAAAATGGATCCAATCAAGCACGATTTGAAAAGCAACCGGAGAATCGATGGCGTATGCTACTATCTGAGTATGACATCCAGTACCGCGCTCAGAAAGCAATCAAAGGAAGCATTCTCGCCGATCACTTGGCTTATCAGCCGCTCAACGAATACCAGTCTCTCAAGTTTGATTTCCCAGACGAGGATGTTATGTACTTGAAGATGAAAGATTGTGACGAACCGCTACTCGGAGAAGGACCAGATCCAGAATCCAGATGGGGCCTACTCTTTGATGGAGCAGTCAATGTTTTTGGCAATGGAATTGGGGCAGTTATCATCACTCCCGAAGGTTCTCATATACCATTCTCTGCCAGGTTGCTATTTGATTGCACCAACAACGTAGCAGAATATGAAGCATGCATCATGGGTATCGAAGAAGCCATCGATTTGAGGATCAAGATCCTTGACATATATGGAGATTCAGCCCTTGTGATCAATCAAATCAAAGACAAGTATGAAACTCATCATCTTGGTTTGATTCCTTACAGAGATTATGCAAGACGGTTGTTGACTTTCTTCAACGAAGTAGAATTGCATCATATCCCTCGAGATCAAAATCGAATGGCAGACGCCTTGGCTACTCTATCTTCCATGTTTAAAATCAACAATTGGAACGGTATGCCCAGAATTCGCATCAGACGCCTTGAAAGACCTGCATATGTCTTTGCAACAGAAGCAATCTTTGACGATAAACCGTGGTTTCACGACATCAAACGTTTCCTTCAAACACGAGAGTACCCACTTGGGGCATCGTACAAGGATAAGAAAACTCTGAGGAGGCTTTCTAGGAATTTCTTCCTGAACGAGGATGTGCTATACAAAAGAAACTTCGACATGGTTCTGCTCAGATGCGTCGGCAGACAAGAAACAGACACGATCATCCATGAAGTGCATGAAGGGTCCTTTGGAACCCATTCAAATGGGCATGCAATGTCTAGAAAAATCTTGAGAGCAGGATACTATTGGATAACGATGGAATCCGATTGCTGTAAACACGTCAAGAGATGTCACAAGTGCCAGATCTACGCAGATAAGATCCATGTGCCACCGACTCTACTCAACGTTCTCTCCTCTCCATGGCCTTTCTCCATGTGGGGCATCGACATGATTGGAATGATTGAACCAAAAGCGTCCAACGGACATCGCTTCATTCTAGTAGCCATTGACTACTTCACCAAATGGGTCGAAGCAGCGTCTTACGCCAACGTCACAAGACAAGTGGTTGTGAGGTTCATCAAGAACAACCTCATTTGCCGATATGGAGTTCCAAGTAAGATCATTACCGATAATGGATCGAACTTGAACAACAAAATGATGACAGAACTGTGTGAGGAATTCAAGATCGAGCATCATAACTCGTCTCCTTACCGGCCAAAGATGAACGGCGCCGTTGAAGCAGCCAACAAGAACATCAAAAAGATCGTCCAGAAAATCGTCATCACCTACAAAGACTGGCATGAAATGTTGCCATTTGCTCTGCATGGGTATCGTACTTCAGTACGCACTTCAACAGGGGCAACTCCTTTTTCTCTAGTATACGGCATGGAAGCAGTGCTCCCCGTAGAAGTTGAGATTCCATCAATGAGGGTTCTCATGGAAACAAAGCTATCTGAGGCTGAATGGTGTCAAAGCAGATACGACCAGTTGAACTTAATTGAAGAAAAGCGCGACCGCTCTGTGTCACGGACAACTCTATCAAAGAAGAATGAAAGCTTTTGACAAAAGGTCCGACCGTGAATTCGAGAAGGCGACCTCGTGCTTAAAAAGATTACATCTTTCAACTGATTCTAGGGCAAATGGACTCCTAACTACGAAGGTCCGTACATCGTCAAAAGAAGCTTTTCGCGGTGCCATGACTCTCACAACCATGGACGGTGATGAACTCCCGCATCCGTGAATCTTGATGCGTCAAGAAATATTTTGTCTAAAAACAAAAGAACTTCGGTAAGTCGAAAACCGAAAAGGGCGACTTAGGCAAAAATGAGCGTCTCGGTGGATTGGAAACCTGAAAAGGCGATCCAGGAAAAAATTAGAGACAATAAACAGAAAATATCCTGATAGATTGAAAATCTGAAAAGACAATCTAGGCAAAAACAAGGATACAAAAAAAATGACAAAGTAAACTCCCATATCAATTTGAAGAAACTTCCATCAACGGATCTTCAATCAACTCTTTTAAAGCCACAAGCGCAGTGGGAATTCGAAGTTGTTAGGGATAATAGCGGTTATTTGCTTTCAATGTAGCCTTTTCCCAATAAATTATCATTTCCAACTCTTGTAAATAAGCTCATGGAATCACGCCTTTGGCTGATTACCATTCTATTAATAAACTTGAGCCTTGTGCCCTTTGTTTGCAATTCTTGTTTATTCTGTTTTGCAAAATAACGCTTTTTTTTTTGTGAAAATCACTTTTTGAAACAAATATGTTTTAAATGAATTTTTACTTCAAAATTTTGGAACAAAAGCAAAATTCTCCTTTGAAACTATGAACACGGAAATAACTTCAACCGTTTCTCCAAGAATGTTTGATCCCTGAGTCGCCAAATTTCTCCTCAACGGAAATCTTCAAAGGACAGTATTCTTATCCAAAAAGAATCCCTAATCAAGTTGCCAATGGAATGCCTTTCTCTGAAAGTTTAAAGCATGCAACTCAAAATCTTCATCAGTGAACGTTTGCACCAGTGCTGTAATCTTCACTAAGTATTTGTTCGAACTGTGACGCGGTCCTCTTCCCCAAATACCTCTTTTAGTGTCTTTGTCAAAGTGTTGTTAGCATGCATATAACATTCATGACATTCATACATAGTAGCATCATTCTTTTGCATTTTTTGCATTCCTCAAAATGTTGCTTCTGGTTATATATATATACTCATACGAGTATATCATATCTCCAGCAGATTCTCTCCAAACAGGAAAGTTACGCATTTTCCACGTTCCCCGGCAGAGTATCCCCAAATAGAGAAATGTATTTTCTTTTCTTCACCACATTCCCCAGCTGAGATCATTCCTCATTTGGAACAATGTCTTGATTGACTTTTTCTTTCCAATTCGTTCCTGGATAGAGCCCTGTCTATAATCAATGAAGCAATATGCAATAGCCTCATTGTCTGAGCCGCTTATCTTCATTTCCTCAACACTGTCATAAAAATTTGTTTTCTCAACAAGGTCAAATCACGACCGTATGAGAAATTCCTCAACAGTTGTCTTTCTGTCAAAAGGAAAACCTGTGTCTTCTGATCAAAAATGCCCGCGTCTCCTCAAAAAGAGAGATTCTTGGCAAAATTGTATCCAGGAAAATAGAAACTCATTTTTGAGTTCATTCCTTTCATCTCTCATTATTCACAAAGTGAATACACAGAAATTGTCTTAAAAGATTTACCTTGTTATAGTTATCACTTTTCTGATAATTGGTAATATCTTTAAAGCTCATTCGATCTTGTTTCCACTTCATTTATTCACAAAGCTAAATATTGATAAATTTTCTCAAAAGTTACCTTGTTATAGTTATCACTACCGATAATTGGTAACATCTTCAACATTCATTACCATAAACTATCACAAGGCTGATAATTGGTAATATCATTTTCACTTACCTTAAACAATGTCACAAGGCTGACAGAAGGTAATCTCTCTGTTTCCGAAACGAAACAAACATTCACATGTTTTGTGAAATCATTCTTTCCCCAACAGGGACGTGTTCAAAAATTTTCCCCCACCATGTCATTTCTTTGATATCATCTGGGTGAAATTTTTTTTATTTTTACAATCATTTTGCATCATCCGCATCTTTTGGTATCTTAGGTCCAAAATTTGCGTATTCTGATATTTAAGTATCTTTACACCTATCAAAACAAAGATATTCATCTTCATCTCTCAGGTTAAAGAAACTTAAATAGGGGCATCTTTCATACCCCAATTTTTGACCTAATATACCACCTCACATTTGCATCATTTCATAACTAACAGTTCAGACAGCAATAATCGAGTGTAGCATTCACAGGTCAAAATTAGGGTTTCATCAGATTTTTATCTGATTCAAGTACTAACCAATTAGGGTTTGAGAGTTTCTCATTCCATTTGATCTATCTTGATCAAATCATCAACCTTCAATCCCCAGATATCAAATTCTCTCACAGATCAATCAAGGATCGACCAATTAGGGTTTTGATCGGGTGTGAGAATTCTCTGACTTTTTGAGCAGTGGATGACTTTTTTTGATAGAGATTGGTCATCATATCTTAGATATAACCTCTTGACCTAATTTCTGGATTCAAATCATCACAGAAGTTCACAGAATTCATCAGTCGTTTTCAGAAACATCTGATGAAATTTCATCTGCACAGAAAAGTCAAACTTTGACTTTTGGTCAAATTTTTTAAAACAAAACTTTTTCAATCATCAAAATACTTCAAATGATCCATCATGATCATCAAAAATCAAAGAATTTGAAAAAAGTCAACAAAAAGTCAAAAAATTCTATACTTAGAAAAATTTCTAAGTGTTGAAATTTCACATTTTTTCCAAACTTGAAGCCATTTTTTCACCTAGTTCCAATTGGAATTTGAAAAAACTCAAAACATGAAAGTTGTAGATCATGGAAAAATCTTTCCAAAATGTCCAAGAACTTCAAAATCCATGAAGGCTAGCTATGTCTTTGAAATTGGAACAAAAGGGTCCATGAAACTTGATTTCCAAAGTTCAAACATCAATTATAGGTCATTTTTTGAGTTTTCTTCATCATGAAGTAATTCAACCTTGCCACCTTGCCAAAATGAGTCATCATGGACTGATAAATATCAGCTTGAAGATATAATTGAAGATTGGATCAAATTGTGAAAATATCACACATGGTAAAAAAGGAACCTTCCTTTTACTTTCCAAATGACAATCTTGCCCTCTAAGTTAACTTTGAGTTACCAAATGCCATGTACTTCCTTGCCTAACAATTCAGACTTTTGGCCTATAAATAGCTTCCATTTCAAGTCCAAAAAAAAATACCAAGAAACTTCACAAAATCCATGCTTTCTTTCACTTTCTTGAAAATCAAGCAATTAGTGCAAAGTTGAGAAACATAGCATTTCTTAGTTTGAGCTAAAAACATGGTAAATCTTGGTGTCTAACATGTTTCAGTACCAACATGTAACTTGTTCATGACTTAAAATCAAACTAAAAGCAAGAGAAAATCAGTTTTCAATTTCCATTTTTTCAAAACTTCAAAACTGCCTAAGCTTTCGAATTTGGATTTTTGCTGGAGTAAACCATGTTATGATCATTCAAACATCATCACCATACATCATATGAGTGATCCAGACCATTGGTAACAACCTAACACGATTTACATCGATTTCAGGTTCTTTTTCATTGATGCAGGTCGACTTCTATAGAACAATCCAAGCAATTCCAGGAGACCATTCATACACGATCTATATATGCCGTTGGTGCTCAAATGATTGAGAAATCACAACTGGAAGTGCTCTAGAACAGCAATTGATCTCGACTTCAACGGTATATGGTGAACTTCAAACTCCATATTCCTTGCATCTTTTTGAAAAAGCTCTTGGCCAATTGTTTTATGCACTTAACACGATTCTTAACCCTCAAAAAAATCAAGGAATCATGAACAATACATCATTTAATTTGAAAAATCAGTTTTAGGGTTCTTCGTGTTCTTCAGAAAATTAATCTTTCAAAGTTAAAATAAATGAAATTAAAGAGCACCATCATGTTCCTTGTTAAAAACGAGCAACTTTCATGTTTACATCGTGTGATTTCATCACGAAATGAACAATCCATGGCTGTTGGAAGATTGGAGAAGACGAAGCAAGCTTCGCGCGTTTTTCAAATTCAAAATGTTGTTTTAAAATATATTTAACTGATTTGGCATATGTTATTGGATGTATCACCGCCCCAGCGGTTGCCAGCTCACTCTTAAAACTCTCTTACGCTTGCCCAATGGTCCGGGTTCGAGTAGCCTTGGGACCATTTTATAAACTTTTAATTTTCACTTCATATTTTTTCAAACTTTGGCTCTTTCAAACCCAATCAAAACTCCTCATTTTGAGGTGATTTTTGTACACTTGTCAATTAATATGTCTATTTTAGGATAGTGTCAAAATTTTCAAAAACTTTCGTCCGATTATATTTTTATCGCGCCGAAAACGGTACTTTGAGTACTTTTCAAAACACCCTTAAAAGTGATTTTTTTTCAAACTTTCGAAGCCCGATTCTTTTCAAAACTTCTCATGAATCAAATTCACATTTCAATACATTTCAAAATCATTCTTCAAAACTTTTTTTCATCAAAACTTGCATCTTTTACCATAATCGATCCAATTCAAAACGATAAAACTGAATTCGTTTCTTCTCGAACTTCTCGATCGATTATGGGCCACCCTATGGTGTAAGTCCCAATCCTTTATGTACATATTTAGTTTTACTTGTACATACTCAAAATCATCATTGTTAATATTCAAACATAAACAAATTTCTTTCGTTTGTTTTCATTCGTTTGTTTACACACCAAATCCATTGGTTCTAAAAGAAGAATTCTTCTCAGTGAAATTTCTTTTCAACCAATGGGCCTCCATTACGGTGTAAATCCCATAACATTCTTTTATGTACATAATATTTCTTTGTACATATCAAACTTTTGTCAAAACACTTTTTACAAAGTTTCATCTGTACATAATACAGATATTCCTTTTATACTCAAGTACGGACAAACTTTGATCGTTTGTTTTCCTTTCACTTGTGTATACTCAAACAAAACAATCTTCTGTGTACATATTTTCTTTGTACATATCAAATACTTTTCATACAAAACTTTTATTTGTACATAACACAGATACTTTTTACAAATACTCCAACACAAATAAACTTCAATCATTTGTTTCCGTTTCATCTGTATATACACTAAATACCATTGGTATTGAAAGAAGAATTCTTCTCAGTAAAACCTCTTTTAAACCAATGGGCCTCTCTTACAGTGTAAGTCCCAACCCTCCTATGTACATCCACCTTTGTCTGTACATAAAAACTCGTTTGTGTACATATTCATTTCCTTGTACACAATTCAAACTTGTAAATAATCAAGTTGCGCTCGTTTTAAACGTTCGTTTCACAGACACTTGTTTATATTTCCTTCATAAACTCCTGTAAATAAACATCATGCATTGTTTATATTTCCTTCATAAACTCCTGTGAATACATATCACACACACACTTGTTTATATAACTGTTCAGTTATTAACATAACAATTAGTCTAACCAATAGGCTCCCCACAGAGTTTAGCCTCCGCTTGGGCTTCATACAAGACAACTCATCTCTAGTTGAGTTCAGCCTCCGCTTGGGCTTCATACAAGATAACTCATCCCCAACATGAGTCAGCCTTCTCTTGGGCTTCGTACAAAGAACTCTCCCCGCAGAGTTAGCCTCCGCTTAGGCTTCATATAAGACAACACTCCCCTGTTGAGTCAGCCTCCTCTTGGGCTTCATTCAAAAGAACTCCTCATTGAGTTTAGCCTTCTCTTGGGCATCATACAATGAAAGAGACCAGGAAATCTCTTAACAGCCTCCTATTGGGCTTCCAATACAAAGAATCACCCGCGCTAAGATAGAACCCTGAAAGGATGGTTTCTCGGTGAAATCACTTTCAAAATTCCTCAAAGAGTAAAATTTCCCGGTGAAGTTGCTCTTATTCAGAAAAGGACGGTTTCTCGGTGAAATCCCTTTCAAGCCAAAGCCAGCCATACCCTATAGCTTCCTCTTGAGCTTCATACAACGACCCTCGATGACCCTCGATGACCCTCGGAATGCCTCCTCTTGGGCTAACAATACAAGGACCCATGGGCTTCTTAAAAGCATCCCTTTAATCCAATCAATTTCTCCTCGAGATTTAGACATCTATCATCTCGATGGAAGAAGTATCTCATCTATCACATCACATACAGTCAAAAACTTTTCAAACATTTTTTCAAACTCTTTTCAAACAAAAACATCTGTTAATTGTAAGTGGTAACGCTTGTACACTCAAGCAAAACACCTAATACTTACAGTTAAAAGATTCAATCATCTTTTTTTCAAACATCTTTCTTAAACTTGTAAGTGGTAAAGCTTGTACACTCAAGCAAAACACCTAATACTTACGATGAAAGATTTTTATCAAACAACTTTTCAAAATGTATGTGATGAAATAGATTAGACACATTTTTCATTAAGATGACATTTATGCATCTCTTACTAACATCCGTTGCTTTCCACTAGCATAAGTGGGAACTACGATTGCTCTGACTTTCTCAACATCCTTTTGAGAATACGTAGGCATAAGGTCTCATCCTTGCCGAGCAAATTTCTATCTCCCTCAGACCAAACAAACCATAGAACCCTGTAGATCCGAGCTACAAATGCTCTGATTCCCACTAGGGGATATGTATGCAGAAGATCCACAGATCTTTGCGAGCACAATAATAATAACCCTAGAATCTTACATAATCCATCATTCTTAAAATCCCAACGGAGAAACTTTCCCAATCATAGAAATAGCAATTAAAAAACACACAACATATCAAACATATTCATATATAAAGCTGTAGATAACTACATATATATAGGGTGCTCTATCTATTCCCTTTATATAACAATCCCCCTTACTCAGAATCTCCCCAATGCGTTGCGTCTAGTTTGCGCTAGTCGTTACGCATACCAATATCAATTGAGGGTATTTCAGCTTTCCCCTTTTTCATAATCATTAAATCATCTTTCTTGTGTTGAAAATAATAAAGCTTGATGCTCGCAGCATCTTTATAAACAAATCAAAAGATTTAAATCGTTACGAGCCAGAAGATCCGAATTCACGTTCGCATCCTCTAGCGCGTCACCTTTTAACGCGAACAACGTTGAACTTAGCTAGCACGTCAATTTTCGTTGAATTCGGAGTAACTTACTCCGTCGTCGAATTTACCGGAATCGGAAAATCAGAATATAATCGGGTTCCAAAAAAAGTGCGAAAAATCAGACTTTTGGAGGCTACATATGCATCAACACGGCCCGTGTCGAAAAGCCCCTAGAAACACAAAAAAACCAAACTCAGTGAATCAACACGGGCGCCCGTGTGAATCAACACGGCCCGTGTTGATTGGCCTGGCAGCACATATCCCTTCTTCAAGAGGTCAACACGGGCACCCGTGTTAATCAACACGGCCCGTGTTGATTGCTGTGTGTAAAAACTCCATTTTTGACATTCCCAACTTCACTTTTACCATTCTGTCATACCCCAATTTTTGACCTAATATACCACCTCACATTTGCATCATTTCATAACTAACAGCTCAGACAACAATAATCGGGTGTAGCATTCACAGGTCAAAATTAGGGTTTCATCAGATTTTCATCTGATTCAAGAGCCAACCAATTAGGGTTTGAGTTTTCCTCACTCCATTTGATCTATCTTGATCAAATCATCACCCTTCCATCCTCAGATATCAAATTCTCTCACAGATCAATCAAGGATCGACCAATTAGGGTTTTGATCGGGTGTAAGAATTTTCTGACTTTTTGAGCAGTGGATGACTTTTTTGGATAGAGATTGGTCATCATATCTTAGATATAACCTCTGACCTAATTTCTGGATTCAAATCATCACAGAAGTTCACAGAATTCATCAGTCGTTTTCAGAAACATCTGATGAAATTTCATCTGCACAGAAAAGTCAAACTTTGACTTTTGGTCAAAATTTTCAAAACAAAACTTTTTCAATCATCAAAATACTTCAAATGATCCATCATGATCATCAAAAATCAAAGAATTTGAAAAAGTCAACAAAAAGTCAAAAGATTTTATACTTAGAAAAATTTCAAAGTGTTGAAATTTGTCATTTTTTTCAAACTTCAAGCCATTTTTTCACCTAGTTCCAATTTGAATTTGAAAAAACTCAAAGCATGAAAGTTGTAGCCTGTGAAAAGATCTTTCCAAAATGTCCAAGAACTTCAAAATCCATGGAGTCTAGATACACTTTTGAAATTGAAACAAAAGGCTCCATGAACATGATTTTCAAGGTCAAAACTTGTAAAATTATAGGTCATTTTGCATTTCTTCTTTCTAGAACATTTTCCACTTTGCCAAGTTGATATAGAACTGATAAATATCAGTTAGAGGTGATGATTGAAGGATAAGATCAAGATTGGATTTTTACACATGGTAAAAAAGGGAAGGTTCCTTTTGCTTTTGAAATACCATTCTTGCCCCTTAAGCAATCCATGAATCACCAAATGGCTTGTCCTTGTTGCCTAACAATTCAGAACCTCTTGCCTATAAAAGGATGCCATTTCAAGAGAAATCAACAAAAAAAACAATACCAAATTCATGCTTTCTTCCATTTTCTTGAAAATCAAGCAATCTAGTGCAATTTAAGAAAACATAGCATTTTGAATTTGAGCTGAAACCATGATGAAATTTGGTGTCCAACATGTTCCATGATCATAATTAAACTTGTTCCAAGCTTAAAAACAACTTGATCAAAGCTAAAAATCAGTTTTCATTTTCATATTTTCAAAACTTGCAAAACTGCCATAAGATTCGAATCTGAAGTTTGGTTGGATCAATTGATGTTGTAATCATCCATACATCTTCCCTATACCTCATGGACATGATCCAGATCCATAGCATCTAACTGTAATACGATTTACATAGAAATCAAGCTGCCATTTTTGAACTGTGCAGGTTGACTTAAGTGGGAAGATTGGAGCAAGTTCAGAGCAAGCAGGCTATCCATAGAGCATCCTTACATGCCGTTGGAGCTTAATCAATCAAGAAACAACAACTGGAAGTGCTTTAGAACAGAATTCGATCTCAGCTTTTCTAGGTTAGAACACGAACTTCAAACTCCATATTCCTTGCACCAATTGAGAAAAGCTCTTGGCCATTATCTTTCTGCACCGAAAACGATCATTAACCCTCAACAAAATCAAACAATCATGAACAATACATCATTTAATTTGAAAAATCAGTTTCTAGGGTTCTTCGAGTTCCCAGAAATTCAAACATGATTGACTGAAAATAAATAAAATTAACAACCACCGTTGTATTCCTTGTTCAAAACCGAGTCATTTTGATGTTTACATCGTCCAATTCCATTGAGAAACGAGGGAGATAGCTTGGATCAAAGTTTCTGAAAATCAAAAACTGTAAACCCAGGTTGCGCGCGTTCTTCATGTGTTCTTGATTTTCAAATTTTTAAATAAACCAATTCTTTATCAACGCGTGTTTTAATCCACTAACACCTCAGCGCGTTTGGCTCAGTTGGTTGCTGGCTTGGTCTTAAGTCTTTCTGCCACGCGTCCCACTCAAAGGTCATGGGTTCAACACCCAGCAAGACCATTCTTTTTACAAACTTGTCAATTTTTTCATGTTTTTTCTTCAAACTTTCACAATTTTTTTGACCAATCAAAACTTCTCATTTTGAGATGATTTTTTAAACAATTGTCAATAAATACATCTATTTTGTGATAGTGCAAAAATTTTCAGAAAAAACTTTCATCTGATTAAATTTTAATCGAGCCGAAAACAACGTTCTAAACACTTTTCAAACCTCCTTAAAAGATGAATTTTTTCAGGTTTTCGACTTCCGATTTTTTTTTCAAAACTTTTCATACATCAACCTCACATCTCAAAAACATTTTCAAATCATTTTTTTTAAAACATTTCATCAAACTTACATCTTTTTACCATGATTGATCCGATTCAAACGATAAAACTAATTTCGCCTTCTCTCGAATTTCTCGATCGATCATGGGCCTCCCTTATGGTGTAAGTCCCAATCCTTTATGTACATATTTAGTTTTACTTGTACATATTCAAAACATCATTGTTAATATTCAAACATAAACAAATTTCTTTCGTTTGTTTTCATTCGTTTGTTTACACACCAAATCCATTGGTTCTAAAAGAAGAATTCTTCTCAGTGAAATTTCTTTTCAACCAATGGGCCTCCATTACGGCGTAAGTCCCATAACATTCTTTTATGTACATAATATTTCTTTGTACATATCAAACTTTTGTCAAAACACTTTTTACAAAGTTTCATCTGTACATAATACAGATATTCCTTTTATACTCAAGTACGGACAAACTTTGATCGTTTGTTTTCCTTTCACTTGTGTATACTCAAACAAAACAATCTTTTGTGTACATATTTTCTTTGTACATATCAAATACTTTTCATACAAAACTTTTATCTGTACATAACACAGATACTTTTTACAAATACTCCAACACAAATAAACTTCGATCATTTGTTTCCGTTTCATCTGTATATACACTAAATACCATTGGTATTGAAAGAAGAATTCTTCTCAGTAAAACCTCTTTTAAACCAATGGGCCTCTCTTACAGTGTAAGTCCCAACCCTCCTATGTACATCCACCTTTGTCTATACATAAAAACTCGTTTGTGTACATATTCATTTCCTTGTACACAATTCAAACTTGTAAATAATCAAGTTGCGCTCGTTTTAAACGTTCGTTTCACAGACACTTGTTTATATTTCCTTCATAAACTCCTGTAAATAAACATCATGCATTGTTTATATTTCCTTCATAAACTCCTGTGAATACATATCACACACACACTTGTTTATATAACTGTTCAGTTATTAACATAACAATTAGCCTAATCATTAGGCTCCCTACATATTTAGCCTCCGCTTGGGCTTCATACAAGATAACTCATCCCCAACATGAGTCAGCCTTCTCTTGGGCTTCGTACAAAGAAACTCTCCCCGCAGAGTTAGCCTCCGCTTAGGCTTCATATAAGACAACACTCCCCTGTTGAGTCTGCCTCCTCTTGGGCTTCGTTCAAAAGAACTCCTCATTGAGTTTAGCCTTCTCTTGGGCATCATACAATGAAAGAGACCAGGAAATCTCTTAACAGCCTCCTATTGGGCTTCCAATACAAAGAATCACCCGCGCTAAGATAGAACCTTGAAAGGATGGTTTCTCGGTGAAATCACTTTCAAAATTCCTCAAAGAGTAAAATTTCCCGGTGAAGTTGCTCTTATTCAGAAAAGGATGGTTTCTTGGTGAAATCCCTTTCAAGCCAACGCCAGCCATACCCTATAGCTTCCTCTTGAGCTTCGTACAAGGACCCTCGATGACCCTCGATGACCCTCGGAATGCCTCCTCTTGGGCTAACAATACAAGGACCCATGGGCTTCTTAAATGCATCCCTTTAATCCAATCAATTTCTCCTCGAGATTTAGACATCTATCATCTCTATGGAAGAAGTATCTCATCTATCACATCACATACAGTCAAAAACTTTTCAAACTTTTTTTCAAACTCTTTTCAAACAAAAACATCTGTTAATTGTAAGTGGTAACGCTTGTACACTCAAGCAAAACACCGAATACTTACAGTTAAAAGATTCAATCATCTTTTTTTCAAACATCTTTCTTAAACATGTAAGTGGTAACGCTTGTATACTCAAGCAAAACACCTAATACTTACGACGAAAGATTTTTATCCAACTTTTCAAAAATGTATGTGATGAAATAGATTAGATACATTTTTCATTAAGATGACAATTGTCTGTCTCTTACTAACATCCCGTTGCTTTCCACTAGCATAAGTGGGAACTACGATTGCTCTGACTTTATCAACTTCCTTTTGAGAATACGTAGGCACAAGGTCTCATCCTTGCCGAGCAAATTTCTATCTCCCTCAGACCAAACAAACCATAGAACCACAGAGATCCGAGCTACAAATGCTCGATTCCCACTAAGGGATATGTATGCAGAAGATCCACAGATCTTTGCGAGCACAATAATAATAACCCTAGAATCTTACATAATCCATCATTCTTAAAATCCCAACGGAGAAACTTTCCCAATCATAGAAATAGCAATTAAAAAACACACAACATATCAAACATATTCATATATAAAGCTGTAGATAACTACATATATTTAGGGTGCTCCATCTATTCCCTTTATATAACAATCCCCTTACTCGAATCTCCCCAATGCGTTGCCTAGATTGCGCTAGTCGTTACGCATACCAATATCAATTGAGGGTATTTTTTCCCTTTTCATAATCATTAAATCATCTTTCTTGTGTTGAAAATAATAAAGCTTGATGCTCATGCATCTTTATAAACAAATCAAAAGATTTAAATCGTTACGAGCCGAAGATCCGAATTCACGTCGATCCTCTAGCGCCACCTTTAACACAGAAAATGGCGACTCTGCTGAATGTCGAAACTTTGATTTTTCAAAAAAAAAAGCAGCATTACTCTCGAGAGCACCAAGCTTTTTGTTTTCAAAAAGAAAAGAAAGGGATAAGCTTTTTGCATATATCTTTTTCTTTATTGTGTGTTTCATGATTTCACTTGATGGAAAAAATCCTATCCGGATTTAAGAAACATTTTTAAGATCTAGGTGGAGATATTAATACGCGTTCAATGCTTTCGAAGTTAATGTTTCGCAGTGGAGGTTATCTTGAGGGTATTGTGTTTAGCAAGTAATTGCAAAACGTATTTGGAGAACTTAAGAAGTCGAGTGGTGTAGAACACATAAACCATCCCGCCATTAGGATGTAGTGCGTAGATTATTCGGTGTAAGCCTAGAGTAATTGTCATGCGATGCTACGATCGGCGAGTTTCTCTTGAAAATATTATTGGACCATCGAGTATTCAACAAATCCAATAATTTTTGAAGGGAGTGTTGAGCTCATTATCGTAGAACCCGTTGCGTGAATAAGCCCTTAGAACTTAACCACGTTGATTCTTATCGTTGGCTTCATGCTCGTGACTTCAAACGCTTGCCCGTGTGTATAACTACTAACCATGTTTGCCGCATTCATGCATTCATTCATTCATTAAAAACCAAAAAAAAAAGCTTCATTTCTCTTCCCATTTCCAAAGAATTTAGAGATTTTTCTTTGTAAAATATTTTAGGTTAGAGTGATGGACGTCAGAGGAAGATTCACCAAGAGATACAGTTTTAGAATTCCTGACGTAGGAAAGTTGAAAGAGTTAGCATCCTTGGTAGAAGATCCCTCGGATTTCAGAAAACGCTATGGAACTCTTTTAACTCTTCTGAACGCTAACGTTGATGAAGGACTTCTCAAAACCTTCGTTCAGTTTTACGATCCAGTCTACCGCTATTTCACCTTCCTTGATTATCAGTTGATGCCTACTTTGGAAGAGTATGCGCATATCCTAGGTATCTCAGTGTCAGACAAAGTGCCTTTCAATGGTTTGGAAGCCATTCCTAATTCACAAGTCATTGCAACGATGACTCACTTAAAGAAATCTGAGATAGACAAAAACCTAACTACCAGAGGAAAACTCTTAGGACTGACTTCAAAGTTCCTAATGGAGAAGGCTCTCAAATTCTCTGAAGCCGGTAGTATGGTAGCCTTTGAAGCTATTTTAGCTTTACTCCTCTATGGATTGGTGTTGTTTCCCAACGTCCCAAATTTCATCGATATTAACGCCATAAGGATCTTTCTGATTGGAAATCCCGTTCCCACTTTGCTTGGTGACACATACGTCTCTATTCATCATAGGAATCATCAAGGAGACGGAACTATCGTGTGTTGTGTACCTCTGTTTTTCAAATGGATTACCTCACATTTGCCTAAATCTCCTATCTTCCGCGAAAACAAAGACGAGTGGCATTGGTCCAGAAGACTCATGTCTCTTACAAACGACGATATCCATTGGTATACTTTAGCAAACAATGAGATGGAAATCATTGAGAGTTGTGGAGAATTTGCCAACGTACCTCTCATTGGTACTAAAGGGGGAATCAACTACAACCCATTCCTAGCAAAACGTCAGCTCGGATATGCAAATTCTGGTAAACCTTCCGGCTTTACAGTAGAAAGCTACTTCTATCATGAAGGAGAGGATTCCCAAGGATTGAAGGCTAGGATGATTAAAGCTTGGCATCACATCCGAAGGAAAGGAAAGGGTAAGGCAAAGAATTGTGTAGCCATGGAAACCTACACTTCTTTGATAAAGAAAAGAGCGAAGGAATTTCGAATGCCTTACGCTTATGAGGATCCCATTTTCTCAATCGCTTCCAAATCGACAAATTTTCCCGTTGAAGCTGTGGGAGAATACCAAGAGGCCTTGACCAAGATAAGGTTTGAGAAGGAAGCTTTGGAAAGCAAATTCCTTAAGACTAACCTTGAGATTGAGAAGCTCAAGAAGCAAGTCAAAAATCATGAAAAGACGCTTTATTTCCAGGATGAATGGCTCATGGAGAAAGATGAGAAGATTCGCCAGAAGGATAACGCAATCCAGAAATACGTCAAGGAAGGGAAAAGAAAGCTCGAGGAGATGACAACCAGCGATCCCGCTCCCAACAAGTGGAAGAGAGTCATTAACAAGCTAAGAGTCGAGAAAGCCAAACTAAAAGCTCACTATGGGAAGGAAATCCTGAAGTTGAAGCTGCATCAAGCCTTTGGATCGTCATCCGACGAAGATGTTTAATTAGTTCAATTTAGTTTGTAATTTTATCATTTATTGTATCATTTGTGTGAGCAATGCTCCAACAAAAAACAATTGTTGTAATCTTCCTTCATTAATCAATAAAATTCGTGTTTTCCATCCAAATTTTGCGAAATATCTCTTAGTGTAAATTCGAAATTTCTTTTCCATGCATTCCATCAGCTTTTCAGCTTGACGATTCGAACAAATAGAAAGATCGTCAGTCGTCGCGTCTTAGAGTTTCATCGCGTCGCACCAACTCGAACATACGATACCGATCAAAAGAAGAAAAGTAATGGAGAATTTTGAGCAAGAAAACGTTGAACTCCGTGACGGTAACCACACTACAAGGAGAAGTGGAGAGACTCACGTATTTGGTCAACTCGCCACAAGAAAGTCAACAAGCGAGATCGAGTCAAAACCAAATAGCAACCGAGGATACTACTACTCGGTTTCATCCGCGATCAAGAGTTCACCTTTAGCATGCCGAAGGCTATCCATGGGAATGCCTTTTAACGGCATTGGAGTTCGCCAACCGACTTCTCAAACAACCTCGCTTGAAATACCTACTTTGCGCGACGCACATTCATCGCACAACGTGGAATAACTTTTCCACAAGTAACAATGTCGGTTTCTCAACCGATCATGTTGAACTCGACTTGTAGTGCATGCTACCACGCACGAAGAAGTTCATCACTCCAGAAATAACACGAACGCTCATGGTTCAACGGAGAATCTCCAGGAACAGCTCCTCAAAATGCAGCTTGAGATAAAAACGATTCGAGGGAAAGAATTGTTTGGAAAAAACGCCCAGGACTTGTGTTTGGTTCCTCGCGTAAAAATACCTGCAAAATTCAAAGTCCCTGACTTTGAAAAGTACAAAGGAAACTCTTGTCCGCAAAGTCATCTCACGATGTATGCCAGGAAAATGTCTACGTACAATGAGGATCATCAGTTGTTGATCCATTACTTCCAGGATAGTCTCACCGGTGCCGCACTGAGGTGGTATATGGGTCTAGACAGCACGAATATCCAAACATTCAACGACCTAGGCAAAGCCTTTATCCAGCAGTACAAATTCAACTTGGACATGGCTCCTGATAGGGATCAACTCCTTTCCATGTCTCAAAAGGAAAGAGAGACATTCAAGGAATATGCGCAACGATGGAGGGAAATAGCTGCCCAAGTCAATCCGCCCTTGGAAGAGAAAGAGATGACTAAGGTATTCCTCAACAATCTTGGTCCATTCTACTATGAGCGAATGATCGCTAGCGCTCCAGGAGACTTCAACGAAATGGTAAGCATGGGAATGCGACTAGAAGAAGGGGTTCGGACAGGACGTCTAACCAAGGAAGTAGGATCTTCTAGTAGTACAAAGAAAGTTGGAACCAGCTTCCCAAGGAAGAAAGAACATGACGTAGGAATGGTGTCCCGAGGGAAACCACGCAAAAATGTCATTCAACAACGACAGGTAGCTGCCATAGCACCCGCTGTCAACACAACTCCAGGAATTGCTCCGCAATTTCAACAAAATCAACAAACTCAACAGCCTCGTCAACAGGCTCAGCAGTTTCACAATCAAAACCGTACGCCTCGGGTCACTCAGTTCGACCCAATTCCTATGACGTACACAGAACTTTACCCTGCGCTGATAGAAAGGAATCTAATACAGACAAGGTTACCACCTCCGGTCCCTGAAAAACTACCATGGTGGTACAAAGCTGATGTTTCTTGCCCTTTTCACCAAGGGGCACCAGGCCATGACCTTGAGCATTGCATAGCGTTGAAGGCAGAAGTACAGAGATTAGTGAAGACTAATCTTCTTTCCTTCAGAAACACAAGTCCGAATGTGCAAGCCAATCCACTTCCCAGTCATAGTGGACATTCAGTAAATCTAATATTAAGGAATACAGACAGGTACCTTGTCACAGACGTGAGCTTAGTCAGAGGAAACTTAGTACATCTCCATGAATCGTACAGTGCAATGAGCGCTTTTACTAAGCATGATTACGCAGCTTGCCATATCTGCTCCAAGGATATTCAAGGATGTTCCACCATAAGAGCATATATCCAATATTTGTTAGACATTGGTGACCTACAAATTTACAGAAATAGAGACGACCATGACGTAAATACAATAGGGCATTTTCCGCATGAGCTTTTAGTCTCAGATATCAACTTGAAAAATCCCGAAGTAAACATTGTGATCCCTTGTTTCAACATACCCGAGCATGTGGAGATTGCGTACAACAGTTCCAACAGTCTAACATCTCCTTTGGTGATTTGCCCACCTGGTTCTGTTCGGTACAGTTCCACCAGAACAATTCCTTACCAGTACAATGCAACCTTGATAGAGGATGGGAAGGAGAAACCCATGCCTACACTTCCAGCTAATGTCAATATAACAGAAATCGGACGAGTAACGCGAAGTGGACGAGTACACGCTCCATTAGCACCAAGATCGCCTGCAATTCCTGTTGTTAAACAAAACCTAGTTAGCATATCTGCTGAGAATCCTGCAACGATTCCCATTGCTAACCCAAGCACAAACATTGGTTCTACTGATGGAACCAACATCAACTCAGACTTTGACGAGATATTGAAACTAATCAAGAAGAGCGAATATCGAGTCGTAGACCAATTAATGCAGACTCCTTCAAAAATTTCAATACTGTCTTTACTCCTCAACTCCGAAGCTCACCGAGAAGCTTTGATGAGAGTACTAGACCAGGCTTATGTGGATCACGATGTGACTACAGACCAATTTGGAGGGATCGTCTCCAACATAACAGCCTGCAATAATCTGAGCTTTAGTGATGAAGAACTTCCGGAAGAAGGGAAAGATCGCAACTTGGCCTTGCACATCTCGATGATTTGCCAGACAGATTCCCTATCCAATGTATTGGTAGATACAGGTTCATCCTTGAATGTGATGCCAAAGACGACACTCGCTCGTTTGGCTTACAAAGGGACGCCAATGAAGTTCAACGACATCATAGTACGAGCTTTTGATGGATCAAGGAAGTCAGTAATTGGGGAAGTTGATCTCCCGATGACGATTGGCCCTCACACTTTCCAAATTACCTTCCAAGTCACGTACCGGTGCATCTGCTTACTAGGAAGACCTTGGATCCACGATGCAGGAGCGGTAACTTCTACTCTCCATCAGAAATTAAAATTCACAGTAAATGGAAAGTTGGTGACCATCAGTGGTGAACAAGCTTTGCTTGTAAGTCATATGTCCAGTTACTCTTTCATCACGGCTAATGACATTGAAGCGCCGTATCTCCCAGAAAATCCGTTAGAAGATGAATATACTAAAAATAGATCATCTATCTCTTCGTATAAAGAAGCGGCACAAATGGTGAAATATGGCAATACTCAAGGATGGGGGCAAGTTATCAAACCTGTCAAGAATGAAACGAAACCCGGACTTGGGTTCACACCCGTATTCTCCAAAGAAAAACAGAAAGATGAAGCACTTTCCCCGATCAAGGAAGTATTTCATAGTGGAGGTTTCTTAAACCCTGTTCCGCAAGAGGTTAATGTTGTAACCATTGAAGAGGATGAAGAAGATCCATCTGAATCTGAAGAGTGGAGCACTTATTTGAATAGCCCTGAATATGTGTCTCAGGAAGAATTGCCCGTACCAACCGATCAATTCAAAAACATGTCCTTGCAAAGGCATAAAAATCCGCCTGTCCCTGATGAAGTTTGGGATACGTTGGGAGAGCCGAGTTGTAAATTTGACTACATGGTGAAGTACTCTGCGCCAGAAAGCTCAAAAATCCGGATCGAAGATATCCAACCCACAGGATGGGGTGATGACTTTGAATACCCTAGTCAATCAGAAGAGGGATATGCATCTTCTCCGCCTAATCAGCAAATCGAGATCCCAAACGAAGATCTCTGATTCAACACATCTGTGGAGTTCACCAAACCAGATCCTGGTTATCACTACATCAACATGATCACTGAAGATCAAGAATATGACTCGGGATACGATCTAGAAAGTGTCGCCGACAACGATTCTCTTCACTCAGAAGACTGGAAGGAACACCCCCAGTATTCAACACAGAGATCAACAGGAAGTACGAATGCTATATCTCACACTTCCCGATCTGTTAATCAAGAAGATCGCTTTAGCAGCACCAAAGGCAAAGGCCATCGTCCAGAGTCTTCAAAGCCTGCTCAACCAGCAACCAAAGTTTACTCAAGGGTTAAACCAAGTGGGAAATTACCAGAGTATCTCGATATCCAAGGAGTTCGTCACTACTGGAAACCTGTTGAAGTTAGGACTAATGTTCATAGCTCTAAGTAGTTTATCTTTGCTTTTTGTTTTGAACTCTCGCTTCGCCCAAAGCGAAGAGATGTTTTATAGGGTTTAGTTTTAAATAATCTCTCTTTGTCTTGCCCAAGACAAATGAGTTTGTATTTAAGGGCCCTGTTCATATTGTGAATCATAAATAAAATGCGTTGTTTTGATTCCACACTTTGTGTTTATTTTTCATTTTACCCTTTCTTGGAAATGATAATCCTAAAAAACACAATGACAAAAAAAATCTTCAAAAAAAAATCATAATGAAAAAATTAATCTGCATACACTTTCAAAAAAAACATTTTTTTTAATCAAAAATAAAATCAAAACATGCAGATTAAACAAATGGACAAATCCATTGAAAGCAATAACTCTATGCTCTCTCCCAACTTCGAAATCCCCTGCGAAGTCGCCGAGGAAGAAATTGAAGAAGGGTTCCCGGATGAAATTTTTAGGTTTCTAAAGCACGAGGAAAGGATCATTCAGCCTCATAAAGAACCTCTAGAAGCAATCAACTTAGGTTCTGAGGAAGATAAAAAAGAAGTAAATATCAACTTCGCTTGTCAAAAGAAAACTGATAAGTCTTCTCAAAGAATACGTTGATGTGTTTGCTTGGTCCTACCAGGACATGCCGGGTTTGGATACCAACATCGTGGAGCATCATTTACCGTTAAGACCAGAGTGTCCGCCATTAAGCAAGAAAGAGTTCACCACGAAATGGTCGACAAAATCGTAAAAGAAGTTCAAAAGCTCGCGGTTTCCTAATCACTCGAATATCCTCAATGGCTAGCCAACATAGTCCGTGTCGAAAACGATTTGAACAAAGCTAGTCCAAAAGATGACTTCCCACTACCGCATATTGACATGCTAGTGGACAACACTGCAAAATTCAACGTCTTTTCCTTCATGGACGGTTTCTCTGGCTACAATTAGATCAGAATGGCCCCCGAAGATATGGAGAAGACATCGTTTATCACGCCATGGGGCACTTTTTGCTACAAGGTAATGCCATTTGGATTAAAGAATGCAGGCGCAACTTACCAAAGGGCGATGACTACTCTCTTCCATGACATGATGCATAAAGAGATCGAAGTCTACGTGGATGATATGATAGCAAAGTCTGACACAGAAGAAGAGCATATAGACTATCTCTTAAAGCTGTTTCAACGATTAAGGAAGTTTCAGCTCCGCCTGAATCCTAACAAATGCACCTTTGGGGTGAGGTCTGGAAAACTTCTAGGTTTCATCGTCAGTCAAAAGGGAATTGAAGTGGACCCTGACAAAGTCAAGGCTATTCAAGAAATTCCTACACCACATACGGAAAAGCAAGTAAGAGGATTTCTTGGACGGTTGAATTACATCTTTATCTCTCGGATTGCACAATATTCAAGCGCAAAGATCAAAAGGTTGTGTGGACGGAAGATTGCCAAAAGCATTCGACAAGATCAAAAAACCACCAATCCGATCCCTCCGATCGAAGGAAGACCATTAATCCATGCCTTACCACTAGAAGAGTCCATGGGCTGCGTGCTTGGACAACAAGACGAAACCGTAAGAAGGAGCATGCCATTTACTATTTAAGTAAAAGTTCACACCGTGAAACTCGTTACTCCATGCTCGAGAAAACATGTTGCGCTTTGGTATGGACTTCTCAAGACATGATCAATCACACGACTTGGTTAATCTCCAAAATGGATCCAATCAATACGATTTGCCCCGCTTAACCGGAGAATTGCTCGATGGCGATGCTACTATCGAGTATGACATCCGACCGCGCTAAAGCGGTCAAAGGAAGCATTCTCGCCGATCACTTGGCTTATCAGCCGCTCAACGAATACCAATCTCTCAAGTTTGATTTCCCAGACGAGGATGTTATGTACTTGAAGATGAAAGATTGTGACGAACCGCTACTCGGAGAAGGACCAGATCCAGAATCCAGATGGGGCCTACTCTTTGATGGAGCAGTCAATGTTTTTGGCAATGGAATTGGGGCAGTTATCATCACTCCCGAAGGTTCTCATATACCATTCTCTGCCAGGTTGCTATTTGATTGCACCAACAACGTAGCAGAATATGAAGCATGCATCATGGGTATCGAAGAAGCCATCGATTTGAGGATCAAGATCCTTGACATATATGGAGATTCAGCCCTTGTGATCAATCAAATCAAAGACAAGTATGAAACTCATCATCTTGGTTTGATTCCTTACAGAGATTATGCAAGACGGTTGTTGACTTTCTTCAACGAAGTAGAATTGCATCATATCCCTCGAGATCAAAATCGAATGGCAGACGCCTTGGCTACTCTATCTTCCATGTTTAAAATCAACAATTGGAACGGTATGCCCAGAATTCGCATCAGACGCCTTGAAAGACCTGCATATGTCTTTGCAACAGAAGCAGTCTTTGACGATAAACCGTGGTTTCACGACATCAAACGTTTCCTTCAAACACGAGAGTACCCACTTGGGGCATCGTACAAGGATAAGAAAACTCTGAGGAGGCTTTCTAGGAATTTCTTCCTGAACGAGGATGTGCTATACAAAAGAAACTTCGACATGGTTCTGCTCAGATGCGTCGGCAGACAAGAAACAGACACGATCATCCATGAAGTGCATGAAGGGTCCTTTGGAACCCATTCAAATGGGCATGCAATGTCTAGAAAAATCTTGAGAGCAGGATACTATTGGATAACGATGGAATCCGATTGCTGTAAACACGTCAAGAGATGTCACAAGTGCCAGATCTACGCAGATAAGATCCATGTGCCACCGACTCTACTCAACGTTCTCTCCTCTCCATGGCCTTTCTCCATGTGGGGCATCGACATGATTGGAATGATTGAACCAAAAGCGTCCAACGGACATCGCTTCATTCTAGTAGCCATTGACTACTTCACCAAATGGGTCGAAGCAGCGTCTTACGCCAACGTCACAAGACAAGTGGTTGTGAGGTTCATCAAGAACAACCTCATTTGCCGATATGGAGTTCCAAGTAAGATCATTACTGATAATGGATCGAACTTGAACAACAAAATAATGACAGAACTATGTGAGGAATTCAAGATCGAGCATCATAACTCGTCTCCTTACCGGCCAAAGATGAACGGCGCCGTTGAAGCAGCCAACAAGAACATCAAAAAAGATCGTCCAGAAAATGGTCATCACCTACAAAGACTGGCATGAAATGTTGCCATTTGCTCTGCATGGGTATCGTACTTCAGTACGCACTTCAACAGGGGCAACTCCTTTTTCTCTAGTATACGGCATGGAAGCAGTGCTCCCCGTAGAAGTTGAGATTCCATCAATGAGGGTTCTCATGGAAACAAAGCTATCTGAGGCCGAATGGTGTCAAAGCAGATACGACCAGTTGAACTTAATTGAGGAAAAGCGCCTGACCGCTCTGTGTCACGGACAACTCTATCAAAGAAGAATGAAAAAAGCTTTCGATAAAAAGGCCGACCTCGTGAATTCCGAGAAGGCAACCTCGTGCTTAAAAAGATTCTGTCTTTCCAACCAGATTCTAGGGGCAAATGGACTCCCAACTACGAGGGCCCGTACATCGTCAAAAGAAGCTTTTCTGGCGGTGCCATGACTCTCACAACCATGGACGGTGATGAACTCCCGCATCCTGTGAATGCTGATGCAGTCAAGAAATATTTTGTCAAAAAAAAAAACAAAAGAACAGCTCGGTAAGTCGAAAACCCAAAAAGGGAGGCTTAGGCAAAAATGAGCGTCTCGGTGGATTGAAAACCTGAAAAGGCGATCCAGGCAAAAATTAGAGACAATAAACAGAAAATATCCTGATAGATTGAAAATCTGAACAGACAATCTAGGCAAAAACAAGGATACAAAAAAAATGACAAAGTAACTGCACTCAGTCCATACTTCGTCAATTTGAAGAATCTTCCATCAACGGATCTTCAATCAACTCTTCTAAAGCCACAAGCGTAGTGGGAATTCGAAGTTGTTAGGGATAATAGCGATTATTTGCTTTCAATGTAGCCTTTTCCCAATAAATTATCATTTCCAACTCTTGTAAATAGCTCATGGAATCACGCCTTTGGTTGATTACCATTCTATCAATAAACTTGAGCCTTGTGCCTTTTGTTTGTAAATCCTGCTTTATTCTGTTTTGCAAAATAACGCTTTTATTGTGAAAATCACTTTTTGAAACAAAAATGTTTTAAATGAATTTTTACTTCAAAAATTTTGAAACAAAAGCAAAGATTCTCCTTTGAAACTATGAGCACGGAAATAACTTCAACCGTTTCTCCAAGAGTGTTTCGATCCCGATGGAGTGCCATTTCTCTCACAGAAATCATCAAAGGACGGTATTCTTATCCAAAAAAGAATCCCCAACGAAGTTGCCAATGACATGCCTTTCTCTGAAAGTTTAAAGCATGCAGCTCAAAATCTTCATCAGTGAACGTTTGCACCAGTGTTGTAATCTTCACTAAAGTATTTGTTCGAACTGTGACGCGGTCCTCTTCCCCAAATACCTCTTTTAGTGTCTTTGTCAAAATGTTGTTAGCATGCATCTAACATTCATGACATTCATACATAATAGCATCATTCATTTGCATTTTTGCATTCCTCAAAATGTTTGCTTTTGGTTATATATATACTCATATGGGTATATCATATCTCCAGCAGATTCTCTCCAAGCAGGAAAGTTACGCATTTTCCGTGTTCCTCGGCAGAGTATCCCCAAACAGAGAAATGCATTTTCTTCTCTTCACCACATTCCCCAGCTGAGATCATTCCTCATTTGGAACAATGTCTTGATTGACTGTTTCTTTTCAGTTCATTCCTGAATAGAACCTCGTCTCTAATCAACAAAGCAATAAGCAATAGTCTCATTGTCTGAGCCGCTTATTTTCATTCCTAAAACTTGTCATAAAAAGTTTGTTCTTCTCAACAAGGTCAAATCATGACCGTACGAGAAATTCCTCAGCGGTTTGTCTTTTTGTCAAAAAGAAAACCTGTGTCTTCTGATCAAAAATGCCCACATCTTCTCAAAAAGAGAGATCCTTGGCAAAATTGTATCCAAGAAAATAGAAGCTCATTTTTGAGTTCTGTTTTTTTTCACTGTCTGTTATTCACAAAGCTGAATACACAGCAAATTTTCTTAAAGGATTTACCTTGTTATAGTTATCACTTTGCTGATAATTGGTAATCTCTTTAAAGCTCATTCCAGTGTTGTTTCCACTACTGTCTGTTATTCACAAAGCTGAATATTCAATAAATTTTCTCAAAAGAGTTACCTTGTTATAGTTATCACTTCGCTGATAATTGGTAACGTCTTCAACATTCATTACCATAAACTATTACAAGGCTGATAATTGGTAATATCATTTTCACTTACCTTAAACATTGTCACGAGGCTGACAGAAGGTAATCTCTCTGTTTCCGAAATGAAACAAACATTCACATGTTTTGTGAATCATTCTTTTCCCTAACAAGGACATATTCACAAAATTTTCCCCTACCATGTCATTTTCTTTGATATCATCTGGGCGAAACTTTTTACAATCATTGTGCATCATCCGCATCTTTTGGTATCTTAGGTCCAAAATTTGCGTATTCTGATATTTAAGTATCTTTACACCTATCAAAACGAAGATATTCATCTTCATCTCTCAGGTTAAAGAAACTTAAATAGGGGCATCTGTCATACCCCAATTTTTGACCTAATATACCACCTCACATTTGCATCATTTCATAACTAATAGCTCAGACAACAATAATCGGGTGTAGCATTCACAGGTCAAAATTAGGGTTTCATCAGATTTTCATCTGATTCAAGAGCCAACCAATTAGGGTTTGAGTTTTCCTCACTCCATTTGATCTATCTTGATCAAATCATCACCCTTCCATCCTCAGATATCAAATTCTCTCACAGATCAATCAAGGATCGACCAATTAGGGTTTTGATCGGGTGTAAGAATTCTCTGACTTTTTGAGCAGTGGATGACTTTTTTGGATAGAGATTGGTTATCATATCTTAGATATAACCTCTTGACCTAATTTCTGGATTCAAATCATCACAGAAGTTCACAGAATTCATCAGTCGTTTTCAGAAACATCTGATGAAATTTCATCTGCACAGAAAAGTCAAACTTTGACTTTTGGTCAAATTTTTCAAAACAAAACTTTTTCAATCATCAAAATACTTCAAATGATCCATCATGATCATCAAAAATCAAAGAATTTGAAAAAGTCAACAAAAAGTCAAAAGTTTTTATACTTAGAAAAATTTCTAAGTGTTGAAATTTCTCATTTTTTTCAAACTTCAAGCCATTTTTTCACCTAGTTCCAATTTGAATTTGAAAAAACTCAAAACATGAAAGTTGTAGCTTGTGAAAAGATCTTTCCAAAATGTCCAAGAACTTCAAAATCCATGGAGTCTAGATACACTTTTGAAATTGAAACAAAAGGCTCCATGAACATGATTTTCAAGGTCAAAACTTGTAAAATTATAGGTCATTTTGCATTTCTTCTTTCTAGAACATTTTCCACTTTGCCAAGTTGATATAGAACTGATAAATATCATTTAGAGGTGATGATTGAAGGATAAGATCAAGATTGGATTTTTACACATGGTAAAAAAGGGAAGGTTCCTTTTGCTTTTGAAATACCATTCTTGCCCCTTAAGCAATCCATGAATCACCAAATGGCTTGTCCTTGTTGCCTAACAATTAAGAACCTCTTGCCTATAAAAGGATGCCATTTCAAGAGAAATCAACAAAACAAACAATACCAAATTCATGCTTTCTTCCACTTTCTTGAAAATCAAGCAATCTAGTGCAATTTAAGAAAACATAGCATTTTGAATTTGAGCTGAAACCATGATGAAATTTGGTGTCCAACATGTTCCATGATCATAATTAAACTTGTTCCAAGCTTAAAAACAACTTGATCAAAGCTAAAAATCAGTTTTCATTTTCATATTTTCAAAACTTGCAAAACTGCCATAAGATTCGAATCTGAAGTTTGGTTGGATCAATTGATGTTGTAATCATCCATACATCTTCCCTATACCTCATGGACATGATCCAGATCCATAGCATCTAACTGTAATACGATTTACATAGAAATCGAGCTGCCATTTTTGAACTGTGCATGTTGACTTAAGTGGGAAGATTGGAGCAAGTTCAGAGCAAGCAGGCTATCCATAGAGCATCCTTACATGCCGTTGGAGCTTAATCAATCAAGAAACAACAACTGGAAGTGCTTTAGAACAGAATTCGATCTCAGCTTTTCCAGGTTAGAACACGAACTTCAAACTCCATATTCCTTGCACCAATTGAGAAAAGCTCTTGGCCATTCTCTTTCTGCACCGAAAACGATCATTAACCCTCAACAAAATCAAACAATCATGAACAATACATCATTTAATTTGAAAAATCAGTTTCTAGGGTTCTTCGAGTTCCCAGAAATTCAAACATGATTGACTGAAAATAAATAAAATTAACAACCACCGTTGTATTCCTTGTTCAAAACCGAGTCATTTTGATGTTTACATCGTCCAATTCCATTGAGAAACGAGGGAGATAGCTTGGATCAAAGTTTCTGAAAATCAAAAACTGTAAACCAAGGTTGCGCGTTCTTCATGTGTTCTTGATTTTCAAATTTTTAAATAAACCAATTCTTTATCAACGCGTGTTTTAATCCACTAACACCTCAGTGCGTTTGGCTCAGTTGGTTGCTGGCTTGGTCTTAAGTCTTTCTGCCACGCGTCCCACTCAAAGGTCATGGGTTCAACACCCAGCAAGACCATTCTTTTTACAAACTTGTCAATTTTTTCATGTTTTTTCTTCAAACTTTCACAATTTTTTTGACCAATCAAAACTTCTCATTTTGAGATGATTTTTTAAACACTTGTCAATAAATACATCTATTTTGTGATAGTGCAAAAATTTTCAGAAAAAACTTTCATCTGATTAAATTTTAATCGAGCCGAAAACAACGTTCTAAACACTTTTCAAACCTCCTTAAAAGATGAATTTTTTCAGGTTTTCGACTTCCGATTTTTTTTTCAAAACTTTTCATACATCAACCTCACATCTCAAAAACATTTTCAAATCATTTTTTTTTAAACATTTCATCAAACTTACATCTTTTTACCATGATTGATCCGATTCAAACGATAAAACTAATTTCGCCTTCTCTCGAATTTCTCGATCGATCATGGGCCTCCCTTATGGTGTAAGTCCCAATCCTTTATGTACATATTTAGTTTTACTTGTACATATTCAAAATATCATTGTTAATATTCAAACATAAACAAATTTCTTTCGTTTGTTTTCATTCGTTTGTTTACACACCAAATCCATTGGTTCTAAAAGAAGAATTCTTCTCAGTGAAATTTCTTTTCAACCAATGGGCCTCCATTACGGTGTAAATCCCATAACATTCTTTTATGTACATAATATTTCTTTGTACATATCAAACTTTTGTCAAAACACTTTTTACAAAGTTTCATCTGTACATAATACAGATATTCCTTTTATACTCAAGTACGGACAAACTTTGATCGTTTGTTTTCCTTTCACTTGTGTATACTCAAACAAAACAATCTTCTGTGTACATATTTTCTTTGTACATATCAAATACTTTTCATACAAAACTTTTATTTGTACATAACGCAGATACTTTTTACAAATACTCCAACACAAATAAACTTCAATCATTTGTTTCCGTTTCATCTGTATATACACTAAATACCATTGGTATTGAAAGAAGAATTCTTCTCAGTAAAACCTCTTTTAAACCAATGGGCCTCTCTTACAGTGTAAGTCCCAACCCTCCTATGTACATCCACCTTTGTCTGTACATAAAAACTCGTTTGTGTACATATTCATTTCCTTGTACACAATTCAAACTTGTAAATAATCAAGTTGCGCTCGTTTTAAGCGTTAGTTTCACGTGCACTTGTTTATATTTCCTTCATAAACTCACGTAAATAAACATCATGCATTGTTTATATTTCCTTCATAAACTCCGTGAATACATATCACACACACACACTTGTTTATATAAGCATTGGTTATTAACATAACAATTAGCCTAATCATTAGGCTCCCCACAGATTTAGCCTCCGCTTGGGCTTCATACAAGATAACTCATCCCCAACATGAGTCAGCCTTCTCTTGGGCTTCGTACAAAGAAACTCTCCCAGAGTTATCCTCGCTTAGGCTTGGATAAGACAACACTCCTGTTGAGTCGACCTCCTCTTGGGCTTCGTTCAAAAGAACTCCTCATTGAGTTTAGCCTTCTCTTGGGCATCATACAATGAAAGAGACCAGAAATCTCTTAATGACCTCCTATTGGGCTTCCAATACAAAGAATCACCCGCGCTAAGATAGAACCCTGAAAGGATGGTTTCTCGGTGAAATCACTTTCAAAATTCCTCAAAGAGTAAAATTTCCCGGTGAAGTTGCTCTTATTCAGAAAAGGATGGTTTCTCGGTGAAATCCCTTTCAAAAGCGACCATACCCTATAGCTTCCTCTTGAGCTTCGTACAAGGACCCTCGATGACCCTCGATGACCCTCGGAATGCCTCCTCTTGGGCTAACAATACAAGGACCCATGGGCTTCTTAAAAGCATCCCTTTAATCTAATCAATTTCTCCTCGAGATTTAGACATCTATCATCTCTATGGAAGAAGTATCTCATCTATCACATCGCATACAGTCAAAAACTTTTCAAACTTTTTTTCAAACTCTTTTCAAACTCTTTTCAAACAAAAACATCTGTTAATTGTAAGTGGTAACGCTTGTACACTCAAGCAAAACACCGAATACTTACAGTTAAAAGATTCAATCATCTTTTTTTCAAACATCTTTCTTAAACATGTAAGTGGTAACGCTTGTATACTCAAGCAAAACACCTAATACTTACGACGAAAGATTTTTATCCAACTTTTCAAAAATGTATGTGATGAAATAGATTAGATACATTTTTCATTAAGATGACATTTGTCTGTCTCTTACTAACATCCCGTTGCTTTCCACTAGCATAAGTGGGAACTACGATTGCTCTGACTTTCTCAACTTCCTTTTGAGAATACGTAGGCACAAGGTCTCATCCTTGCCGAGCAAATTTCTATCTCCCTCAGACCAAACAAACCATAGAACCCTATAGATCCGAGCTACAAATGCTCTGATTCCCACTAAGGGATATGTATGCAGAAGATCCACAGATCTTTGCGAGCACAATAGTAATAACCCTAGAATCTTACATAATCCATCATTCTTAAAATTCCAACGGAGAAACTTTCCCAATCATAGAAATAGCAATTAAAAAACACACAACATATCAAACATATTCATATATAAAGCTGTAGATAACTACATATATATAGGGTGCTCTATCTATTCCCTTTATATAACAATCCCCCTTACTCAGAATCTCCCCAATGCGTTGCGTCTAGTTTGCGCTAGTCGTTACGCATACCAATATCAATTGAGGGTATTTCAGCTTTCCCCTTTTTCATAATCATTAAATCATCTTTCTTGTGTTGAAAATAATAAAGCTTGATGCTCGCAGCATCTTTATAAACAAATCAAAAGATTTAAATCGTTACGAGCCAGAAGATCCGAATTCACGTTCGCATCCTCTAGCGCGTCACCTTTTAACGCGAACACATTCCCATTGATTCTAATCAACATCAACCTCATAATCCCTACTCCTATTCCAACTCTTCTAATCTATTCCACTTAAACAATCAACCAAAACCCTATAAATTAACTTATCAACTTTTCCCCCAAATCCAAAACATAAACATCAAAACCTGACAATATGAGATGGAGAATCAAACCCGTTACCTCTAGTGCTTGGATGATTCAAGATGATTCTACAACTCCAACCTCAAGCTTCTCTCTTGCTCCTCTTCTTCTTCTTCTCCTTCTTCCCAAACCCTCATTTTCCTCCAAGTTGTATTTTTGGTTTTGTGTTCACAAAATGGAAAGAAAGAAGGAAAATGGTTTTATAAGGTTGTTTCTATTAGCTTCCAAGTTTCCATGTTTGGTTTTGGTATTTTGAATGGAAGGAAAATGAGGAGAAATGGTTTATAAAGGTATTTCTACTAGTAAGCCAAGGGTGAAAACCCAATCCTCAACAATTGCTCCCCACACCCCTAACTTACTAATATTATTAATTCAATTAATTAAATAATTCTGGGGAATTAAATATCGGATCCGAATGAAACGTCGTCAAATATATTAATAGATATATTAATTAACACAAACATTTTCCTCGCAAAATAAATATCGATCGGTAATTCGAAAATATTTATTTAATATAATATTAATTAAAACAGGGTGTTACAACTCTCCCCCACTTATAAACTTTTCGTCCTCGAAATTTCGACTAAAACGAACAAATCGGGACATGCCTACGCATTCGTCCACTAAATCCTCGCGTCAATTAAACAACATACAAAAATACACCAAACACAAGGGTATCTCCCTAACCACAATGTCGAAACAAGAACAACCATGCCGAGATGCAAAGTCCATACAATGCACTCAACAACCAACTAACACCCAACAACTAAACAAGTCGCAGACACACCGGTTCACTCGAGAACCAAACAAACAAGATCGATATTATCCTAACGTCTCAACCATAGAATTAGTCATACACTCGAACCGACACCTCGGAAACGAGTCACCCAAGATAGGAACATAAAGTACTACGACATAACACCGACACCATCGCTAAAACGAAAACAACAAAATGGTTATACAACCCAAAACTGAAACAATCAGAAAAGGATAAAATCACGAGTGCTACTCAAACACAAAAGAGATGCCTTCATTCACGCATAAGTACGAACTCAAGAATTACACTCGCAGTTATCGCTTTCAATCCAGAAAATCACAATGTCACATCATCCTTGTAGATTACCAACGTGCCACCCTTGAATAATGACAAGTTACTCAAACATAATCGAACTGCGATACACCACTCATTCAAGGGCTTATACAGACGACTTGCGACTATAACTCACAAGTCCAAATCCAAAAATCTCGCATACTTGCTAACAACTCAATGCTCGATATCTAAACCATGCCGTGTCACGTTTTCTCATAAGATGCCGACCGTAAATCAACTTGGTTAATTCCTCAACTTCACAATTACTCAGAATGGATAAGTTCAAAGCGTACACCCATCAAGACACCTCGCAACATCAGCTTCATCAACTCGAAGAATCACTCTTTCATTCTCGATTGATCAACGTCCATTGATCCTCTAAAATACGCGACATAGTTTGACCTTTTCAAATATTGTCCAAATATTCACTTGTGAAACTTCGACGTATACACTTGACTTCAACGAAGTCTTCCCTAATAACAATTCAATTCCCAAAGTACATATAAGTAATCACTATCCTCGCACCGTCACAACGATCAATACACAGGCTTCTTATTCGAAACACCTTCATAAATCTCAATCCTTCAAAGTGGTAACTTAGACCAAAACACTCTCTCAAGAACTCAACCCATCAACGTCATCTCATACTCCTGACTTACAACACAGGTTGGACTTAGAACCACAACATCCTTTTCATGGGATCCAACGTGAACACCGTCGCGACCGACTTAAGTCACAATAGAACACCTTCCTTTATAAAACATCAATCATCCTTAAGTACCTGTGGTTACCAAACCATCACCAAATTCTTTACCGTCAAGACTTATTTTAGTCGTAATCTAATAATCCACCGCGACCATTAGTATCCGACGAAATCCATATGTTAGTAGTGAACAAATCCTTAATAACTTTCTGAGCTTAATCTCAACAAGCGTCTCAAAACAAACATGCAACATTCTTCAAAATAATAAATCCCAAATCAGATATTCTTGGGTTATCTGCGATATCAACATATTAAACTCATCACCAGACGAAGTCTCTTTATAGATCGCACTCAAACTTGAATTGTCTTTAACAATTCCAATCTTCTCGTCGTTAACATATGCACCTGTAAAATTCCAATGAGCACAACCGCATCAAACTCTAATTCACGCGTCCGACAATTTTCCTTTATGAAAATCAAATCGTTCCAAGGTAGCAACACACTTTTCCAACTCTATGTCGAAATACATCTTAAGTCCAAAATGAAATATCACAATACACCGCACAAGGTTCTTCAGTACAAAACAAAACCAAAATCAAGGCATTCGCTAAACTTTCACCGGCTCAAACAAATTCGCTTCCCATTGCGAAGTCCCAAATAATGACTCGACTATCTCAAGTCAAAGTACCCACAATCTACACCAACTTATAAAAAGATCTTCCGTCAAACTCACAAAGTTAACCATCCAAAACAAAGGAACTGCTAAGCTCTGAAATAACCCCCTTTGAAGTCTTCTACAAGATACAAAATAAATCTTCGCGGAGCTGTCCATAATATCACCATCTAAGTCGCTTACTTAAGACACTCACGTCCGACAGTTCTAAAACTCCTTCTTTAGAATACTCGACATGCACCGATCTAACTTCACTACTGATAACGTGTTGCACCCCAAAATTTGCCCTCCTATCTCGATTTTATCTGGCTCAGGCTTCATGTTCATCTGCATACGCGTCCATTAGGCCATTGCCATTAAACAGTCATTCATCCATTGCATATGCATCATTTCGTCGTATTTAAATTGACTAAAAGTTAGTTTAAATCGATAGTTGCATTGTTTTGTAGTTGTGAAATACCCGTTATTCCGCTTCATTCATTTTTATTTCTCTACCTGTTTACTGTATCGTTTTAAGTTGATTATATATCGATGATATAAATATTTCGATTTTACAAACAGACTGCTAAAAGCAATTCGACACTGTGCGGAAAATTAGTGGGAAAAATATTTCAAACTTTCGCCTCTAACTCACTGCTTTATGAATCTACGTGTCACGTAGATCATGAAAATGTGATCTCTCTAATTTTTCGATACATTTTCGAGCCTCGTTTTTAACCGTAAGTGTTTTAAAATCAGGTATTTTATATTATCGTTTTATTTCAATTTTAAATATTTCGATAATTTTTCTTTAATGTTTGATACCTGTAATTTATTTTAATATGTTTATTTTATTTTTTCGGATAAATTATTGTTCGAACTTTTATCATTTTTAACAATTTTAGATGCCCAATTTTTATCTCTAAAAATCAAACAAAAAATACTATTAGGCTTTTTAATTTTTGCTAGATCCATTTTTGAGGCCCATTTTATGAGGGACATTTTTGGTATTACTTAAAAATTGCTTAACCTAATTCTATGAGTATATATATGTTGTTAGTTACTGTTGGGAAGGGGGCAAAATTTGGGGGAACAAACGAAAGCATGAGGCGGATCTGAAAAATTTAAAAAAATATAACTTTTCTCTTCATCCATTTCACCTTGCTGTTTCCTTCATCCCTCTCAATGTAACCCTCACATAACCATCGTTCCCCTCTTATCCACTGCCTTCGCCATCCATACGCCTTCCGTCTTCGCCGTAAACCCTCATTTCCCTCTCCACCGTGTCACTGTCCTTCCTTGCCATCGGCCACTCTCCCTACAAACTCCCTCAGCTCAAACCCATATTCTGCTCCACACTCCTCGCCGTCTCGCCTCTGCTTCACTCCCTGTCTTCAATCCCTTTCATTTCTCCATCGACCACCACACGCCCTCATACTCCTCACGTCCGTCACTCTCTCCAACCGCCTTCCTCTCACACCCTCGACCAAACATCCATCATCGCGTTACCCCCTATTTCCGCTCAACCTGTTCTCGCTGCCTTCAGATTCCGTACCCCTCTGTTCATGAACCCAGGTTCCCTTTCCACTGCCTCCCGCGTCTCTCTCTCACGCCTTCGACCTAACCCCCATTCCACAGTACCCGCTGCTACTCCCTCCTCCGTCAACTCCCTTCATACTGCCACCGTAATACTCTCCCTGTCTCCATCGTTCCAAAACCCCAGCCTCTTCCTTCCATCCGCCGCATCTCTACGCCTCAGAACACCACCCCCATTCTATAACTTTCATCGCCGCATATCATCTTGTTGTTCAACGTTCAATCCGCTTTCATCAACATCACAGTGTCGACTCTGTATCAGCAACCTTGTTCAATCGTGTTCTCCAATCACTATCAACAATCGTCGGTAGCTTCTGTTCGTACAAGCTTGAGCATCCTAGGTGACGGGTTCTTCCCTCGATTATTCCTCACACTCAACATCACAAACTTGAGAAGTGTTGACATCCTTTCATCTATGTGGATTGATTCGGTTATCTTATGATTTTGTTTTAAAGCGACTTTGAAACCTTGTGGTAATTTACATTAAAAGGATTAGTCAAATTTACGTGTCAAGAGTATACGATACATATAATAATATATTGATGATTGTCTTTGAAATATGGTTGTTAACTACGAAAAGATTGGTTATGTTTGCATTTCTTGATTAGAATGTTTTGTTTATGACAAATTCCGCAAACAGTTTGATGCTTGGCTAAGTTGTTGTTTGTGTTTAATCAAGGTCGAAGTATCAACGTCATTGTGTTATTGTTCTATTTTAATTCCGATTAGTCATGGTAACGATGTTTAGTTTCGAGGAAGGTTTGTTGTTTCCGCATTTATTTGCGTGAAACAAACCGAAACCGTTGAGACACCGTGTTATTATGTTATTCTAATTTTGATTGAATTTGAGATGAGAATGCCATACTAGTCCGATGATGGTTTAACGTCTATTTTCGCGCTTATCCGCGTAAGATTTGACCGAGGAACTATGGGCAACCGATTGTTTCTATCTTTGCAATGTTCCTTTTGTTCAAAAGAGATTTGGATACATTTCAAATTCGAATGTGAAGTTTAATCGATAATGGCACCACTTTTTGTTGATGTTTTATTGGTCGATGTTTTATTGGTTGTAATAGCCAAGGTTTGGTAGTTTCGATGAAGGTATAGTGATGATGCCGCGTTTATTCGCGTGTAAGTCTTACCGAGAAAATGATAGGATATTTATGGTGTTACTCTCGATTATGTTCGATTGAAGTTGTGACGATTAATTTCTAGGTGGTTTTGGTAGTTTCAATGATGGTTTATTGTCAATGTCGCATTTATTTGCGTAAGATTTAACCGAGAAACTATCGTGGGCAATATTGTTTCCTTTGCGTGAATTTGAGCAAGAAAAATCGTTTCGCCTTGATTTAAATTGGTTCATTAGTTGCTGCCCGGATTTAATGTCGTTGATTTTTGATGGTTTTAAATCCATTTTGCTATGTTTCGAGTTTGTTAGAACAATAACAATACGTGTTAAGCTAATTTCTTTTGTATTATCATTGAGTTGTGGTATTTTGTTTTGAATCGATTCTTGAAGATTAATTCGGCTATTTCCTTTTGTGCTAAACATGTTTGGGTTGAATTTTGGGGTATAATGATGCATGTATAGTTGCTGCCCGGGTTAGTAAATGGATGAAAATATACGAGTTGGTTGATAATCCGTGGTTGATTGAGTTTATCTTGACACCTTAAATTCATGAAGTTGTTGTTTACAAATTCACATCCCTACTATTTCATTAACTCAAGTTGATTTCGATTCACACTGTCACTTGTGTATACATGTTTAGTGATTCTAATGGAGAATTTTTATTACTAACACATGTTCTACCTTGCAATTTCATCTCGTTTTAATTTTATTCCGCACTTATGCTACTAACTAGTTTGCTACTTGTGAAGGCATTCAAGGATCGTTCAAACATCATTTATTCTTAGCATCCATATAAATTCTCTCCAATTGCATTTTTATAGTTATCCTACTATTTAGTATTTAGAATTTTAATTTTATGAACATACAAATATTCAGTATTTTATTTTTAATATTGTAAATATAATTATATATAGTATTTCTATTTTATATTTAATATTGTAAATACAATTATACTACTTTTATTCTTATACTTTATTCATATCCATTTGTAAATAAATTCAATTACATTTTAATTATTATTTTTGTGTTACGATTTCGAATTCGAAATTTAATTCAACCTTCGAATGAATTCGAAATACATACTTAAGCATTGCAACATTTTCCGCATAGTTTTTTTTTTTTTGGTTTGTATCTTGAGTGATGTAGGAGCCTTCATTCGGTATTCATCCGATACATCAAAGCCTTATCCGACCTTGAAGACTACCCGAAGCTCAATTCTTTCACCGCACAGAAGCTATTTATTCAAACTAATTCGATTTGGTTGTAATAACTTAGGATTTATTTTCTTGTGTGTTCTAATTACCGTTTAATTATGCGCTTATCATATTAGAACACATAGCCTCCTCTTGGGCTCCTCATCAAAGAAGCAGGTACACATACACAATGCACACCTGCACACATTCATAGTTTGGTCCTGGGCTTTTCTACAGCGACAACTATTCGATCGATTGTTCCAATCGGTCGTTTAGAATACTAGTGTCACGCTAGTCCCACTTTTAAGAGCATACACAAAGCCACCTTGTATGGGCTCGCTTGTTTTCCTAAAACACTTTCAAATCAAAAATATTGTTATGGTACTTAATTAAATTGTTAGAGGTTCGCCCAACAATTTAATTAAAATATAAAGTATTTGGGCCATTAGAGGGTAACCCAATGACTTGAATACTTTATTCCATACACTTGAACATTTAAAACACTTTCAAATTAAATTAATTAATTGAATTTGTTTTCAAAAATCAATTTTTCTATAAAACAAAAAAAATAGTGTTATGGTATTTAATTAAATTGTTAGAGGTTCGCCCAACGATTTAATTAAAATTTAAAGTATTTGGGTCGTTAGAGGGAAACCCAATGACTCGAATACTTTATTCCATACACTTGAACGGTTAAAACACTTTCAAATTAAATTAATTAATTGAATTTGTTTTCTAAGTCAATTTTTTCCAAAAAAAATAAAAAGAACATAGTGATATGGAATTTAATTAAATTGTTAGAGGTTCGCCCGACGATTTAATTAAAATATAAAGTATTTGGGCCATTAGAGGGTAACCCAATGACTTAAATACTTTATTCCATAACGCTTAATAAAAAGTGAACTTTGTTTCACCTCACTCCTTTCATAATAAAGATTTTGGATGAGAGAAGATCGGTTGACCTCAATCACCAATCTCGAGTATCGAATCGTTAGAGGATATCCCGACGTTTTGGTACTTGTCATCTACCATTAAAATCAATTCAACCCATTCAAATCCTTTTTCGCTCATACGCGATTATCAAAAATCAAAAACATTTTCTTCTAAAATCAATACAAACAATCCAAGACATTTTCAACAAGAACTACGGAGTTTTGACTTTCCCATTGCACGAGGGAATACGTAGGCACGCGGTTTCGAAACCGTGTCAAACTCAAAATAATAATAAACAAACCATGTTTCATTCTTTCTTATTTTTTTGATCATTAATTAGAAGATAGCATTTTTACTTTAAACACACAAACATACTTCGAACTAAATGGGTCCCATCGAGTACGATGGACGTAAGGGGTGCTAATACCTTCCCCTTGCGTAACCGACTCCCGAATCCATCCTTTTTGGTCTTGTAGACCGCCTTATCCGATTTTTGTGGGTTTTATCTATATTTCCCCGTTCTTTCTAGAACAAATAAAATTAGGTGGCGATTTCATTGTTTTTGAAAATTCATTTTAAATGATTTTTTGAAAATCGAGTTGCTTCAGTTGGCGACTTCACTGGGGAGAAGATATAAATCTTTTTTTGACTAAGCGAGTCAACCCTAGTTTAGTTCTTCGCATGTTTGTGTGTTTGTTTATCGCTTTCTTCTTTATGCTTATCTATTGTTTACTTGCTTATTTTTCTCTATGCTTTATATATTAATCTGTTGATATATTATTGTGATGGGAATTCATGGGCATTGATACATAGATAAGCCCACTACCCAGGCTTCTAGGTCACCTTTTAGGAATAGAGGGGTTGCGTAGCCTAGGTCCACCTGACTCCATTGTCTTGTTGGCCGGAAGCGAAGACTCCGGCTTAGAGTTGGTGGTTTTAAGGAGGTTGTTGGCCCGCGATAGCGCAGGACATCAATCTTTGGACAAATGACCTATAACTCTAAGTTTGTTCATGTTATCCAAGCCTAGACCGACCGCTCAAATTTTGGATTTCGAGCATCCCTTTAAAGAGCCGTTTCTTGGAGTATACTTTTGCAAATACTATCGCCACGTAGGCCTCTCGCGCGATGATAATATCTGTTAAAAGGGGATCTGAGACTCCAAGAAACATTTAGCAAAAAACATTAGAACCACCTTGTTCGGGATTATTGGGTAGAAGCCTAGAGTTGTCCTATTGTAGGAGCCCACCTAAATAAGTTGTTCTGATTACCAATACCATCCCTGATTCACGTCTCTGTGAACCTGTTATTATCATCATGTTGCATTCCATTTGCATCAATCATCAAAAGAGTTTATTTATCTTATCATCCATGCATCATCATGCATTTCATTCATTACAACCAGAGGACTCATTTCAACTTGGCTTCTTATTCAGAATCTCAAGACTGCAAGACTGATTTCCTGACATCGTCGTCATCATGGATCAACTTCAAGCAAGTGTAGCTGCGATGAATACTCATATAGATACCCAGATGGATCAATTCATGGAGATTATCCAGAACCTCGCCATTGGACATGAAGAGTTAAAGCAAGTTGTTCAGAGGTCCGAAGTTGTTACTACTGATCATGTTAATCCACCAGGTGTTAATCTTAACCACATGGAGGTCCTTTCAGATGAAAATGTCAAAAACACCGTTCAAATGCATGTCAATGGAACTCCTCACTGTGAGGACATCTTCGAGTCTTCGTTTGACACCTTCAGATTTCCGATTGAAGAGATTGAGTCTGAGAAAAAGCTTCACCTCCTTGAGAAAAGGATGAAAGCTATTGAGGGTCGTGATTCCCTTGGTTTAGACGCTCCTAGTTTATGCTTGGTGCCTGGTATCAAAATTCCTGCAAAGTTCAAAGTCCCCATTTTCGAGAAATATAAGGGTACCTCTTGTCCAATTACTCACATCAAGTCCTATTGCAATAAGATGGCTCCCTATGCGGAAAATGACAAGCTCCTCATGCACGTTTTTCAAGATAGCCTCAGTGGAGCATCTCTCGAATGGTACACTCAGCTTGAGCGAACTCACATCCAAAGTTGGAAGGATTTGGCTGAAGCTTTTGTCAATCAGTACGACTATAATAGGGACATGGCTCCCACCAGAATTCAACTCCAAGGTTTAACTCAAAAGACTGAAGAATCTTTCAAAGTATCGCAGAGATGGAGAGAATTAGCGCTAGAGTTCAACCTCCTCTTTTGGAGCGAGAACTCATTGAGATGTTCTCCAATACCTTGCAAGGTCCCTATCTGATTGCTGGATGTACTTCTACATTTTCACACCTAGTCGTTGTAGGGGAACGAATTGAGCGTGGTCTCAAGATGGGCAACATTCAGGATGTTGATATTACTTCTGAATTTCCAGAGCAAATGGATGAAGAGGCAAGTACAATTTCCGAGGATGAGGAAGAAGTTCCTACTTACCCTCCATTTCAGATTCCTAATCAAGTGACAAAAGCTACTTCTAATCTGTGTGCTCCACAAATCTGTGCTGCAATTGTCTGTCAAACACCCGTTCAGTATGCTCCCCAACAGCAGAACGCTCCTCAACAACAAACTTATCGACAAAATCGTCAACAGCGAGGTGGGAAGAATCTGATAAGGCCCAGAAAAGTACATGATCCAATCCCCATGCCTTATAGTGAGTTGTTATCTCACCTACTCCAACATTCTTTGGTGGAGTTAAAGGAGCTCGGGACGCCTCCTTTTCCGTATCCTTTGGGATATGATCCTGATGCATACTGTGAGTTCCATTCTGGGGCACCTGGCCATACAATTGAAGGATGTAATCTTTTCAAAGGCACAGTTCAGAAACTCATTGATTCCAAAGCAATCACGTTCACTCCAGAGGGCCTACGCATTAATTGAACTTTCTTTTGACTCAGTGAACGCCAAGACTACAAAATGCATCTTCTGAAGCAAGAAATCCATACGGAGACCAGTCTCCTCAACATGGATATTTCTAGTGTCATCTTGCATGCTCATTTGTAATTTTTCTTGTTTTGTTCAGTACTTTCTTGTATGCAAAACTTGCTCGTTCTTGAATATTAATCATAATGCATTGAATATGTTCGTCTTGAAATAATCCATTCGTATTCACTCATATTTGTTTTACTATGCTTTTGATAGTCAACTCTTATTAATAAAGCAACACCTCTGGAGGGAGGATGATGAATAATTTACTAAGAATCTCAAACGTTATTGCTTTCGAGTAAAAACCCTGCTAACGATGTACAAGCATTGTTTCAAATTCCTAAATACTGGAGATATAAGGGAGTGAAACCCTCGTTAACCCCTTTTGAGCCTCGAAGTAGGAGTTTCTTTTTTATTCAAAAAAACCCTCATTTTTAAAACCAGGGGCAGGGTAGTGTTCAGTTAACCCGATCGAGCGTTCAAAACTCATCAAGAGTGCGCATCCAAAGATACAACAATGGTTATCTTTCAAAAGATCGAGGAAACTCAAAGTTGTAATGGTCAACCTTCGTCTATCATCAATGTGCGTCGAAAGAGGTTGAAACCGTAATGGTTATCTCTCGCACAAGAAATCAACAGATGACGATACCACAATTGTTATCTCTCATCCGCCAAGGATTCAAGCAGTCACAATCACCTTCAATCAAACAAGGGTGCAAGATCACACGACTTGTTCAAAAAAAAAGTGATAAAAATGATGACAAAAAGCCCGCTAAGTCGAAACTTCATAATAAGTCGCTTAGGCAAAAGTCAGGCAAAAGAAAAAGTTCAACAAAAATCCTCCTTACAAGAACAAGGCTGTGTGGTCAGACACCAAAAGCAAAGGTGAGTGACTGTCGTGTCCAAGAAACCTCAGTGTTTCCTCAACCGCATCATAAACTTCTCTCAAGAGATGAATGCTCGCATCAAGTTATCTGAACTTAGGAATGGAGAACATCACGGAGAATGGGTGGGCACCAAATATTTTGAGCCTTAAAACTTTTTTGTAAAACCATGAACCTGACCACATTACAACCCTTAAAAGTCCTAATTGAAGCATGGGTTAACTCGAAAGCAAAACTGTTACAAGAATACGGTAACCTGACTCCTAGGAGGCTTGCTAAACATTTGAGTTGGTATCACTCAATCTTTTACAAAAAAAAATCAAAAGTTTCGATATCTTTTCAATAAAAGTTTCTTTAACTTCAAGACAAACATGAACTTTGCATTAGAATTATCATTCGTAGAATAAAACATTCTTTGCATATAGATAAGTGCTTAAGCATCAAGTGAGCTTGCATAATGAGCATCAGACATATAATTTGATTATCCTGAGGGACATATTGCTTCAAGTATCTGATTGAGAACAAAACAGTCAGAGTTGGGAAGTAAGGTTGTGAAGTAGCCTACTTTCCAGATGTGAGTTAACCACCCTGAGTAGGTGATATCTTTAAAGTTCAGTCAATCTGGGGCATTTATGTCGAGATTCGAATAATCTCTCAATGGGCTGAGCAATCAGGGCATTTGTCCGAGCATGGTTGAAACCTTCTTCACCTTTGGTTAGCCAGGGGCAATGTTTCCAAGCTTATAACACTAGGGCAGATTATCTTGATGGTACAGATCTCAGGAAGCTCTCTCGAGGCTACTTTCTTCAAAATCCCTACAGACAGGGACAAAGAATTATGCAAGGGCATTCCTCCACTTCATAATCAATCAGGTCAGGTCCAGGCGCAAGCTAAACAACTGTTGAGTTTGAATGACATGTCAGGAAGTCAGGATCGTCATCCTCAGTTCATCAGAGATCTAAGTCTGTGTTGGATTTTTCTCCATCAGAAGTTAACGATCAATATCTCCAAAAGTCAGGATTGTCATCCTCATTGGAGATCAAGATTTAATTCCTGGTTATTGGTTTCCTTCAACAAAAGTCAGAAGACAGGATTCTATCCTTTGAGTTCCAACAGATTGTCTTTGCTTCGACACATTGCATATAGTAATCATCATTGCAGTGCTCCGCATTTTTTGCAGATTTTGTTACCCCAAGATTTTAGAATGAAAGGGCATGATACGCCTAAACTTTGGTCACCAACAAAGTTTCTTTCTCTCCAACAAGAGTTATCTATGGCATATGTATGCCCTCAAATGTTATCACTCTTTCGTCGTCGCGGAAGATCGCAAAGATCGGCTTACACCAGCAAGATCATTTTCAAAGGCTCACTTGTGCCAGAAGATATTGTCGACTCCTCTTATGCAAGAGCTCGAAATCCTGAGTTACTGAAATCAGGAATTTTATGCAACATGATTGTCATCCCAGATGAATGTCAATTTCTAAGAGTTACTTCCCCAGTGATGTTGATCATTGAGAGGATACTTCTATTCTGCAATCCCCCTGTCGGAGACCAGACTATCATCTCTTTGTTAAAAACCAGAAGATTTATATTCAATTCATGGATGGTTGATGTTTCCTCGGCAGCTCACAATTGCTTTTAGTCCCAGACGAAATATCAAGACATGCATCATTGCATTGCATTGCATTCTCAAAAATGCGTAGCATTCCCATTGATATGGAGCATTACGCCAAAATAATAATCTCAAACATGCATCTAAGCATAAGCCAGATTAAAATGTTTCTCGAGTACCTTTTGCGTCTCCGAAGATAAGTCTATCCATAAAAAATCCCCAAGTGGTATTCCCTGTCAAGTTTCCTCAAGACATATCTTCTTGTTGTTGCTATCTGCATTTTTGACCCTGTGTCGGTCTCCTACACCGTTCAATTCAATTCAATTATCAAGCGTCTTGCTTTTTTGCAAATTTTTATTTTGGTATTCTTACCCGTGTTTGCCTCTGTCGTTAGAGTGCGAGTAAGAGTCGGTGTCTAACCTTTCTTGCTTCTCAATTGTTTGAGTATCCATACTTGGTGTGTGGTAATTCATATAATTGCCGCTCTTGAAGAATTACACCCCGCCTTTGGCCTGAGGGATATTGTTTTTCTTGCATATTTGCAAACTTTCAAAGTCCAACATAGCCTGTCGATCCTTGCTAGAGTCTCTTTTGGTTGGCCTCTTTCCCCGTAAATTCGTCTTCGATCGACGATTTTACCATTCCATATATCTTCTCCCGAGTGAGTCTGCTCGAGTCGGTCTCCTTCTTGTGTGTGTCTAATATCTTTACCTGACATATACTCTCGTCAGTTCTCATTTTTGATCTGCGAAGCAACTTATTCAAGTATGCTCGTTCCAAAGATCTATGAGTTCTTACCTTTCTGATCTGCGAAGCAACTTATTTAAGTATGCTCGTTCCAAAGGTCTGTCTGGTTTCGTTTCTGATCTGCGAAGCAACTTATTAAAGTATGCTCGTTCCAAAGATCTGTCTGTTCTCACTTTGATCTGCGAAGCAACTTATTCAAGTATGCTCGTTCCAAAGATCTATGAGTTCTCATTTTTTATCTGCGAAGCCGCTTATTCAAGCGTATTCGTGCTAAAGGTCTATGTTTGGAGTTCTTCGTTTCTCCTTTCTTCTAAGCCCAATTTGACTAAAACTTTTCTCCCCGGTAACCTTACCGATGCCAGTAACCTTACTGTATGTCTCAATTTCCCCGATCACCTGATCGATGTCTTGAAACCGTTGTAGCAACTTTGCTAATTTTGTTTCACCCGATCACCTGATCGATGTCTTCCGGTAACCTTACCGTTGTAGCAACTTTGCTAATTTTGTCTCCCCGATCACCTGATCGATGTATTCCGGTAACCTTACCGTTGTAGCAACTTTGCTAATTTTCTTTTCCAATCACCTGATTGTGATCCCCCGGTAACCTTACCGATGTAACAACTTTGTTAATTTTGTTTCCCCGATCACCTGATCGATGTCTCCCGGTAACCTTACCGACGTTATGGATCTTACTACTTCTTTGGTTTCCCGGTGACCTCACCGACGATAATGACCTCACTATGGCTTTCTTTTCCAATCACCTGATTGTGTTCCCCCGGTAACCTTACCGACGTCAGCCATTTTGATATCATTTTCATTCTAATCACCTGACTGACTCGTAAACCAGTAACCATACTGAAGTCGAGCCTTTTTACCAGCATTATTTTTCAAAAAAAAACTTGGTCGCCACCCAGTAACCTTGCTGTCGAGTCGCCCAGTTATAAATATTCAGCATAATTCCTCTCCTTTTTTAGGAAATCTTTTGGGAATATCTTACCATTATCCGCCAAAACTTGTTAGTGGAGGCTTCCAAAAAAAAATATATAAAAAAATACTTCTACTTGTTCTTCGGAGCGCAAATTTTAGGGTTATTTGAATATTTAATCTTCTTCTACCTTGAAAGTTCAAAAGGCTAAGGCCAATCTCACTTTCAGGTTTAAGACGATTAAATAGGGGCAACTGTTGCACCCCAAAATTTGCCCTCCTATCTCGATTTTATCTGGCTCAGGCTTCATGTTCATCTGCATACGCGTCCATTAGGCCATTGACATTAAACAGTCATTCATCCATTGCATATGCATCATTTCGTCGTATTTAAATTGACTAAAAGTTAGTTTAAATCGATAGTTGCATTGTTTTGTAGTTGTGAAATACCCGTTATTCCGCTTCATTCATTTTTATTTCTCTACCTGTTTACTGTATCGTTTTAAGTTGATTATATATCGATGATATCAATATTTCGATTTTACAAACAGACTGCTAAAAGCAATTCGACACTGTGCGGAAAATTAGTGGGAAAAATATTTCAAACTTTCGCCTCTAACTCACTGCTTTATGAATCTACGTGTCACGTAGATCATGAAAATGTGATCTCTCTAATTTTTCGATACATTTTCGAGCCTCGTTTTTAACCGTAAGTGTTTTAAAATCAGGTATTTTATATTATCGTTTTATTTCAATTTTAAATATTTCGATAATTTTTCTTTAATGTTTGATACCTGTAATTTATTTTAATATGTTTATTTTATTTTTTCGGATAAATTATTGTTCGAACTTTTATCATTTTTAACAATTTTAGATGCCCAATTTTTATCTCTAAAAATCAAACAAAAAATACTATTAGGCTTTTTAATTTTTGCTAGATCCATTTTTGAGGCCCATTTTATGAGGGACATTTTTGGTATTACTTAAAAATTGCTTAACCTAATTCTATGAGTATATATATGTTGTTAGTTACTGTTGGGAAGGGGGCAAAATTTGGGGGAACAAACGAAAGCATGAGGCGGATCTGAAAAATTTAAAAAAATATAACTTTTCTCTTCATCCATTTCACCTTGCTGTTTCCTTCATCCCTCTCAATGTAACCCTCACATAACCATCGTTCCCCTCTTATCCACTGCCTTCGCCATCCATACGCCTTCCGTCTTCGCCGTAAACCCTCATTTCCCTCTCCACCGTGTCACTGTCCTTCCTTGCCATCGGCCACTCTCCCTACAAACTCCCTCGGCTCAAACCCATATTACGCTCCACCTCCTCGCCGTCGCCTCTTCCTCCACATCTTCAATCCTTTCATTTCTCCATCGACCACCACATGCCCTCATACTCCCACGTCCGTCTCTCCAACCGCCTTCCTCTCACACCCTCGACCAAACATCCATCATCGCGTTACCCCCTATTTCCGCTCAACCTGTTCTCGCTGCCTTCAGATTCCGTACCCCTCTGTTCATGAACCCAGGTTCCCTTTCCACTGCCTCCCGCGTCTCTCTCTCACGCCTTCGACCTAACCCCCATTCCACAGTACCCGCTGCTACTCCCTCCTCCGTCAACTCCCTTCATACTGCCACCGTAATACTCTCCCTGTCTCCATCGTTCCAAAACCCCAGCCTCTTCCTTCCATCCGCCGCATCTCTACGCCTCAGAACACCACCCCCATTCTATAACTTTCATCGCCGCATATCATCTTGTTGTTCAACGTTCAATCCGCTTTCATCAACATCACAGTGTCGACTCTGTATCAGCAACCTTGTTCAATCGTGTTCTCCAATCACTATCAACAATCGTCGGTAGCTTCTGTTCGTACAAGCTTCGAGCATCCTAGGCTGACGGGTTCTTCTTCCCTCTGATTATTCCTCACAGCTCAACATCACAAACTGTTCAGTAAGTGTTGACATCCTTTCATCTATGTGGATTGATTCGGTTATCTTATGATTTTGTTTTCTGAAAACGACTTTGAAACCTTGTGGTAATTTCTGTTAAAAAGGATTAGTCAAATTTCTGTGTCAAGAGTATGTCTGATACATATAATAATATATTGATGATCTGTTGTGCTGAAATATGGTTGTTAACTTTCTGAAAAGATTGGTTATGTTTGCATTTCTTCAGTTAGAATGTTTTGTTTATGACAAATTCCGCAAACAGTTTGATGCTTGGCTAAGTTGTTGTTTGTGTTTAATCAAGGTCGAAGTATCAACGTCATTGTGTTATTGTTCTATTCTAATTCCGATTAGTCATGGTAACGATGTTTAGTTTCGAGGAAGGTTTGTTGTTTCCGCATTTATTTGCGTAGAAACAAACCGAGAAACCGTTGAGACACCGTGTTATTATGTTATTCTAATTTTGATTGAATTTGAGATGAGAATGCCATACTAGTCCGATGATGGTTTAACGTCTATTTTCGGGCTTATCCGCGTAAGATTTGACCGAGGAACTATGGGCAACCGATTGTTTCTATCTTTGCAATGTTCCTTTTGTTCAAAAGAGATTTGGATACATTTCAAATTCGAATGTGAAGTTTAATCGATAATGGCACCACTTTTTGTTGATGTTTTATTGGTCGATGTTTTATTGGTTGTAATAGCCAAGGTTTGGTAGTTTCGATGAAGGTATAGTGATGATGCCGCGTTTATTCGCGTGTAAGTCTTACCGAGAAAATGATAGGATATTTATGGTGTTACTCTCGATTATGTTCGATTGAAGTTGTGACGATTAATTTCTAGGTGGTTTTGGTAGTTTCAATGATGGTTTATTGTCAATGTCGCATTTATTTGCGTAAGATTTAACCGAGAAACTATCGTGGGCAATATTGTTTCCTTTGCGTGAATTTGAGCAAGAAAAATCGTTTCGTCTTGATTTAAATTGGTTCATTAGTTGCTGCCCGGATTTAATGTCGTTGATTTTTGATGGTTTTAAATCCATTTTGCTATGTTTCGAGTTTGTTAGAACAATAACAATACGTGTTAAGCTAATTTCTTTTGTATTATCATTGAGTTGTGGTATTTTGTTTTGAATCGATTCTTGAAGATTAATTCGGCTATTTCCTTTTGTGCTAAACATGTTTGGGTTGAATTTTGGGGTATAATGATGCATGTATAGTTGCTGCCCGGGTTAGTAAATGGATGAAAATATACGAGTTGGTTGATAATCCGTGGTTGATTGAGTTTATCTTGACACCTTAAATTCATGAAGTTGTTGTTTACAAATTCACATCCCTACTATTTCATTAACTCAAGTTGATTTCGATTCACACTGTCACTTGTGTATACATGTTTAGTGATTCTAATGGAGAATTTTTATTACTAACACATGTTCTACCTTGCAATTTCATCTCGTTTTAATTTTATTCCGCACTTATGCTACTAACTAGTTTGCTACTTGTGAAGGCATTCAAGGATCGTTCAAACATCATTTATTCTTAGCATCCATATAAATTCTCTCCAATTGCATTTTTATAGTTATCCTACTATTTAGTATTTAGAATTTTAATTTTATGAACATACAAATATTCAGTATTTTATTTTTAATATTGTAAATATAATTATATATAGTATTTCTATTTTATATTTAATATTGTAAATACAATTATACTACTTTTATTCTTATACTTTATTCATATCCATTTGTAAATAAATTCAATTACATTTTAATTATTATTTTTGTGTTCGATTTGAATTGAAATTTAATTCAACCGAATGAATTCGAAATACATACTTAAGCATTGCAACATTTTCCGCATAGTTTTTTTTTTTTGGTTTGTATCTTGAGTGATGTAGGAGCCTTCATTCGGTATTCATCCGATACATCAAAGCCTTATCCGACCTTGAAGACTACTCGAAGCTCAATTCTTTCACATACGAAGCTATTTATTCAAACTAATTCGATTTGGTTGTAATAACTTAGGATTTATTTTCTTGTGTGTTCTAATTACCGTTTAATTATGCGCTTATCATATTAGAACACATAGCCTCCTCTTGGGCTCCTCGTCAAAGAAGTAGGTAAACATACACAATGCACACCTGCACACATTCATAGTTTGGTCCTGGGCTTTTCTACAGCGACAACTATTCGATCGATTGTTCCAATCGGTCGTTTAGAATACTAGTGTCACGCTAGTCCCACTTTTAAGAGCATACACAAAGCCACCTTGTATGGGCTCGCTTGTTTTCCTAAAACACTTTCAAATCAAAAATATTGTTATGGTACTTAATTAAATTGTTAGAGGTTCGCCCAACGATTTAATTAAAATATAAAGTATTTGGGCCATTAGAGGGTAACCCAATGACTTGAATACTTTATTCCATACATGAACATTTAAAACACTTTCAAATTAAATTAATTAATTGAATTTGTTTTCAAAAATCAATTTTCTATAAAACAAAAAAATAGTGTTATGGTATTTAATTAAATTGTTAGAGGTTAACGATTTAATTAAAATTTAAAATATTTGGGCCGTTAGGAAACCCAATGACTCGAATACTTTATTCCATACATGAGCAGTTAAAACACTTTCAAATTAAATTAATTAATTGAATTTGTTTTCTAAGTCAATTTTTCCAAAAAATAAAAGAACATAGTGATATGGAATTTAATTAAATTGTTAGAGGTTCGACGATTTAATTAAAATATAAAATATTTGGGCCATTAGAGGGTAACCCAATGACTTAAATACTTTATTCCATAACAACAATAAAAGTGAACTTTGTTTCACCTCACTCCTTTCATAATAAAGATTTTGGATGAGAGAAGATCGGTTGACCTCAATCACCAATCTCGAGTATCGAATCGTTAGAGGATATCCCGACGTTTTGGTACTTGTCATCTACCATTAAAATCAATTCAACCCATTCAAATCCTTTTTCGCTCATACGCGATTATCAAAAATCAAAAACATTTTCTTCTAAAATCAATACAAACAATCCAAGACATTTTCAACAAGAACTACGGAGTTTTGACTTTCCCATTGCACGAGGGAATACGTGACGCGGTTTGAAACGTGTCAAACTCAAAATAATAATAAACAAACCATGTTTCATTCTTTCTTATTTTTTTGATCATTAATTAGAAGATAGCATTTTTACTTTAAACACACAAACATACTTCGAACTAAATGGGTCCCATCGAGTACGATGGACGTAAGGGGTGCTAATACCTTCCCCTTGCGTAACCGACTCCCGAATCCATCCTTTTTGGTCTTGTAGACCGCCTTATCCGATTTTTGTGGGTTTTATCTATATTTCCCCGTTCTTTCTAGAACAAATAAAATTAGGTGGCGATTTCATTGTTTTTGAAAATTCATTTTAAATGATTTTTTGAAAATCGAGTTGCTTCATAACGCAACGCTCGGATGCTTGCCACAATTCCTTAACTTGATGTGAATCAAATAATATCCATGAACACGAAACAACTCTACAACTACTCATGAGAGTACTGTCGGAACATTCAAAAATTATACCTGACGCATCAGTCACACCAATGACATCAACAAACACTCGCCAGGGCCACACACTATCTTGAAAAGCATTGTCTAAACATCTTCAGTTCTCACACTAACCCGTAGACAACCAGACTTTACATCGGTTCCACTAAACACAAAAGCTCCAAATGAATGATTTATCCAACATCAGTCCGTGGAAGTAGATACTCATCCTCAACATCCACTTCGTCCCTTGACTACAAACGACACACCAACTCGGGTACCGTTTGCTCTTCTCGAACAACCCAATGGTAGCACTCCACGGTGACCCGCTCGAATAAACAAACCTTGCCCAAATCAATCCTCAAGTTGACTCTTCAACTCTAACTCAGAAACAAACATCCCTTAAGGATACTTGGAATCATAACTAATTCCAGAAACTAAATCCATCAAAACTTCACTTCGCACTACTGTGGTAATTCACTCACATCTTCACAACATGCTTCGGAAGAATCACAACAAGAAGTTCGCTTGCCAAAAACTTGCTTCTCACCAAAATCCAAATTCGCCCACAACTCAAGTAACCATGCGCTAACTCATCTGCTTCATACACTATTAAGTTGGCAAGACAAATCTATCCCAACCAACATAAATCCCAACTACTATCAACAAGAGATTAAGGGTGATCAGTTCCTCAATTTGTCAATAGACAGTTGACATTCATGATGGTGACATAAACCATCTTTACCAAACTACAACGGCGTCTTCAAACTTACACTTCAAGTTACCAAAGCGTAACCCTGCTTGAGGCCCCATCTCTAAGCCACAAGCGCCACCAAGAATTAAAATTTCTCCCCCACTTGTTTCAAACTCATCTCTACAGACAAACAAATAGAAACAAGCAAGTACCGACAGTGTTTCACACACATGTCGCATACAAAAGGGTTAAACACATTAACAACCTGCCGACAGACCGACCTGCTCTGATACCACTAATGTAACACCCCAATAATACCCAAGGTTTTATATGCAAAATCAGAGTAAATTAAAATTTCATAAATTAAATACTGAGGCGTCACACCATCAAAACCAAATTCACTTTAAACAGTTTGCTTTAAAGTATAAATCTTGGATACATAGCATCGTCGTAAATCATAAATTGATTCATAAAAACCAAAACATTTCTTTAATTAAAATTCCTCATCAAATCATGTTTTCATAAAGTATGATTCTTATATACAAAAGGAAGAACAACAAAAGAATCAACAACAAGACAACATAAATATTTCTCCCCGAGTGCTACGTATCAGAGCGACACCGACTCAACTAACAGTAGCTATAAACTCCATCTTCATAACCTGCACGTTACCAATATAAAGGTAACGGCGAAACAAGTAAAGGGTGAGATACTTCAAAACATATAATCAAAGCCATGATAATGTATATATACATATATTTGGAATCATAAGGGATATAAGTTAGTGAGTGCATTCCAACACATATCCAAAACTCACTTACTCTTATCGTCATTTTAAAGTGTATAATCTACACTTAATCGCCTTAGCCTCATCGGCACAAATCATCACAACAACACATAAACCTCCGTCACCACGAAATCGTCACAAGCTAATACATCACTAATTAACACGACAATCATAAACAACAACATCAAACAACATTAAACAATACTAATAACATAAGCAACATAAACAAAATCATCACAAATTGGCTAAAGCCCATCGTCGCTTTTGGCATAAAGCCCATCGTCGCTTTTGGCATAAAGCCCATCATCACTTTTGGCATAAAGCCCATCATCACAAACATCATCACATCATATTTGCATTAAGCATTTCATCAAGTTAAATCATCGCAAAACTCATCATTTATATTCATCGCATAGTTATCATGAAATTATCAAATCATATTCATTTCATGTTCATAATAAAGATCATCACCAAACAAAACATCATATATCATCGTAATTCAATATCATCCATCCATTAACAAAAACCCAACGCCAAACAACTCAAACATAAACATAACCGACTCCATGAGACACGACTATGTTATGCAGGTGGTACCCGTCGCTTTGTCCATATTTAGGAACACTTGGCATAAAAGCCTCGTCGCTTGGCATAAAAGCCTCTTCGCTTGGCATAAAAGCCTCGTCACTTGACATAAAAGCCCATCTTCGCCAATGCAATGTATGTGACTCGACAATAAAACAATACAACACAAAAACATCATCATTGCTCATCAAAATTGGCATAAAGCCCACATCGCCATAATTTATCCAAATCAAGATAAATACATCATCGCATCATATTTGCATTATGCAAAACGTCACATATAATTCATCATCATCAAAAATCATGCATTCACAAATCGGAAGCATTTATTAATAACATCAATATAGTCATCACATCATCATGTACAAAGACATATATCATCGCATCGCATATCAACAAGTATTCACTAACTAATACGTCGTCGCAAACATTATGTTTAATCACCCCACCTCATTATCGATTCGTTCACTAAATTCTAAATAAGGAAAAATAGTCAAACACCTATCATCCTTGCAAACCATCCCTAATAACCGACATTACTCCTAATCGTCAACATCGAAATCGGATTGTCCATACGTGTCTTAAATCTACTAAAATGCAATCTGATTAAATTTAACCGTAAATTGGCCTATTTCGGGTCATCTCGTAAAAAACTCGTAATTTATGAAAACTAACCTCACCACTACGTTCTACACGTCGAACTTAGCTAGCACGTCAATTTTCGTTGAATTCGGGGTAACTTACTCCGTCGTCGAATTTAACGGAATCGGAAAATCGGAACATAATCGGGTTCCAAAAGAAGTGCGAAAAATCAGAATTTTGGAGGCTACAGTTGCATCAACACGGGCCCCCGTGTGCATCAACACGGCCCGTGTCGAAAATCCCCTAGAACCACAAAAAAAACCAAACTCAATGAATCAACACGGGCGCCCGTGTGAATCAACACGGCCCGTGTTGATTGGCCTGGCAGCACATATCCCTTCTTCAAGAGGTCAACACGGGCACCCGTGTTAATCAACACGGCCCGTGTTGATTGCTGCGTGTGAAAACTCCATTTTTAACATTTCCATCTTCACTTTTACCATTCCCATTGATTCTAATCATCATCAACCTCATAATCCCTACTCCTATTCCAACTCTTCTAATCTATTCCACTTAAACAATCAACCAAAACCCTATAAATCAACTTATCAACTTTTCCCCCAAATCCAAAACATAAACATCAAAACCTAACAATATGAGATGGAGAATCAAACCCCTTACCTCTAGTGCTTGGATGATTCAAGATGATTCTACAACTCCAACCTCAAGCTTCTCTCTTGCTCCTCTTCTTCTTCTTCTCCTTCTTCCCAAACCCTCATTTTCCTCCAAGTTCTATTTTTGGTTTTGTGTTCACAAAATGGAAAGAAAGAAGGAAATTGGTTTTTATAAGGTTGTTTCTACTAGCTTCCAAGTTTCCATGTTTGGTTTTGGTATTTTGAATGGAAGGAAAATGAGGAGAAGTGGTTTGTAAAGGTATTTCTACTAGTAAGCCAAGGGTGAAAACCCAATCCTCAACAATTTCTCCCCACACCCCTAACTTACTAATATTATTAATTCAATTAATTAAATAATTCCGGGGAATTAAATATCGGATCCGAACGAAACGTCGCCAAATATATTAATAGATATATTAATTAACACAAACATTCTCGTCGCAAAATAAATATCGATCGGTAATTCGAAAATATTAATTTAATGTAATATTAATTAAAACAGGGCGTTACATACACGTCCATAACTTAGGATCAACTTTGTATGATAATGATTAGGATTTAGAACTAGGTTAGCTTCCCTTAGTCATTTTACCTTTTCTCCTTTTGCATCCTTAAAACTAAAATCTTGTATTGTCAAGTGCATTAAAACACTCTAATAGTATGAAACTTTTTCTAAAGTAAAAGATACAAACCAATTAGTTTTAGGGTGTTTTGTCGTCCTGTTGCTGATGTTTCGTCATCCAGTTGCTGATGTTTCATCATCTCATCTTCTGATGTTTCGTCATCCCATTGCTGATGTTTCGTCATCCTGTTGCTGATGTTTCGTCATCATGGAGGTGTTTCGTCATCGTTTGCTGTTTCGTCTGCTAATCTAAAAAACACAAACCAACAAAAACAAGTGAACCGAACTACGACACTCTGACTTTCCCATTGCACGAGGGAATACGTAGGCATCCTGTCGCGGGGCTTGATCGAGCAACCTTTGTAAATATTTCCTTCTTTTCCCCGTGTTTTCTTTTTATTTTATTCTTCTCTTTATTTCTTTATTCTTCTTTTCTTTTCTTGCATGCATTATACCATATACATATATAGTTAGACTTTTACACCCATTAGATAGAAAGTAAAAGCGGATACCGTAGAGTACTACGGGCGCGTGGGGTGCTAATCCCTTCCCCTCGCGTAACAGACTTCCTTACCCGATATCTCGGTCTCAAGACCGTGATTTCTTCGTTTTAGGTTTACTTGATGTTTACCTTTCCCTCTTGGCGGGATAAAAAACGTTCGATGACGACTTCATTGATATATAGTTATATCCTTTGATTTTTCGGCCGGTTGTTTCAGTTGGCGACTTCACTAGGGACAGTTGACTTATTGCTGGTCCGTTCAGAAGTCGATCCTAGCTTGTGTTTTCTATTCTTTTGGGTGTTTTATTGTTTTTTTATTGCTTTATAGCTTGATTTTATTATTTGTATATATACTTGTACATGTTTGCATGCATTTGCATCTGGATTTGGCTATATTGTATTGTCTGCTGTTGTGCTGTTGTTTTTTTGGTGGGTGGGAGTTATAAGAGGTAAAAGGCCTAATACCCTGGCCAGTGTACTACAGGTTAGACGAATACTCATGTCGAATCCCGTGTTTCGTTGACATGTGCGAGGAGGCATGAGATACCACACTTAGACGAGGTTCGATTGACGATACTTTCGCCCTACATCCTTTGTGTAGATGGTGCAGTACTTGATAAAGAACTGTCGACTCTGTTTATCATTAGGTACCCAGTTGTGTCTAGAATTTCCTGCAAGTTTGGGTTGGTCCAGGTACAGATGGTGACTGTTGGTTTTGTTCTGATGGTGACTTTTGATTCAGATGGTGACTATTGGTTTTGTTCTGATGGTGACTTTTGATTCTGTTGGTGACTATTGGTTTTGTTCTGATGGTGACTTTTGATCCTGTGGGTGACTTTGATATTTTGGTTTTGTCCAGATTTCTCACTTTGTGATGTCTATTTATTTTGGTAATTCAGTAGTTATCCAGCATTTTGGAAGCCTTGGTCCCGTACAGTTGTTGATATGCATGGTACCTAGTTCTTGTATGCTCTGAAGTGGTGCCGAAATTTTGATTATGTGTCTTTTAGATGGTTCAAAAATAGTGCAGCCGTTATCTGTTATGATGGAAACTTTGATCCCATGTGCTTGCATACATATTTTTTCTACACCCGTTTAATACACATGTTCTTTCCATTTCCAAGGAATCATGCTTGTGGGCTTTGTGTTGCACTTTTTCACCTCTTATTGGTTTGAAATAAAATTAAAAGCATGTAGGTTCCTTGAAATGATTGAACATGGTATTGCACCCACTCATGCACCTCATGCATATTCATGCATATTCATGCCTTCATAACAGGTACCCAGAGACGGAGATTCTTATTCAGACCTGGTATTTTCTTCAGAATTACAGACTTGACTTCTTATTGCTTCATGTTCAGAGATTGGTTTTGGAATGACTTTGTGGGGATTTTGACTTAGAAGGAAGTTCAGAAATGGTTGTATATGCCAATTATGCCAGCAATGGCCCGTGGTCAAAAACTCTGGAAAGAGGAAAGCAATCAGTTTGAAGACTCAGTTGAGTTTGGATATGGAACTCTTGATTACAGTGTTGATAAATGATTTTACACTTATTGTTGCGGCAGAAGCTGTTATTTCTCCCCGTCATGTGGGACCTTCTTTAAGACTTGAAGTATTTTGTGGATTCCTTCCACAACCTTGGATCTTTTGGTTCTTTTCATCAACAACCAGTAGTTGTCCGTTGTCTTATACTCAGTCATTTCCTTGGTTTCTTGGATTGCAGTTGGTTAAGCTTCTTGCTCTAGGTTCTTCACCTACCTTCTGATTTTGTTACTGCAACATGCGAGTATCATTCTGTGGGCATTTGTTAATGATTTTGAAGACCGCTTGGGTTGAAATACAAAGTCCAGCATTTGTCTGGTATCTTTTTTTAGAGCCAATTCTGTTTGGCAAACCATTGCTTAATCTTTATCTTGCGAAGTTTCACTCTTGTGTGGCAGAAAATGAGGTTGAAATTTCTCGATTGCAGTGTCTAATTATTTCTCCTATTCTTAGAAGATGCTTTCAGTTGCAAGTTTTGGATGTCTATTCCATAAGGTAGAAGACACTTGGTGATCCTGTTGCTGCAATTTCGCTTTGCACAATTTTCATCCTTTCTTTTGAAGAAAATCCCCTGTGAATGTCACCCTGGGGCACTCGACCACTTGATTTAAGACTTTTTGTCGTCCAGAGATAAGGTTTGATTTTGGATCAATTCGAAGACTGTTGTGTCAATGGTAGATCAGAAAGGGAATCTTTTGTCCAAGAGGGTATCAAGACTTTAGAAATTCGTCAGAATCAAAGAAGTCTAGACAGAGTCAAGTCTCCTCAACAATGGCAATCTTGAGTTTCTTTACTTCATTTTCATTTTCATTTGCATTTTTGTTTGTTTAACATTGCTATCATGTAAAAAATTTGTTTATTTTTGAATGAAAATCTTAATGCATTAAGTATGTTTGTCTTGAAGAAATCCACTCGTTATCACCCATCCATTCGCTATCACTCATAAAAATGACTTGCTTGCATATTGATGCCAACTTCACCAAGTCTTTTTCTTAGGCAAATATTGGGGGGAGGATGACGATACTAAAATGCTAATCTTTGATTTGTATGCTTTCGAGGGGAATCCTGCTAACGATGTACAAGCCTTGTTTCAATTCCCAAACACCGGAGATATAAGGGAGATAGACCCTCGTTAACCCCTTTGAGCCTTAAAGTAGGAGTTTCTTTTCTATTCAGAAAAAAACCCTCATTTTCCTAACCTGGGGCAGGGTAGATTTCAATTAATCTGATCGAGCGTACAAAACTCCTCAAGAGTGCGCAATCAAAGGATACGACAATGGTTATCCTCCAAAAGGTTGAGGAAAGTCTAAATTGCAACGGTCAACCTTTGTCTGTCAACGTGGAATCCTTCAAAGGATCATACAGTCACAATCATTCCTAACAAATTGAAGATGGTGTAGAGATCACACAATTTGTTCTTAAAAAATGAAGAAAAAAGAAGAAGCAGAAAGCCCGCTAAGTCATACTTGGTAATAAGTCGCTTAGGCAAAAAAGGGAAAGGCAAGAAAAGTTAAAGAAAGGTTCTCAGTAAGAGAGCAAAGTTGTGTGATCAGACACCAAAATTAAAGGTGAGTGGCTGTTGTGCCTGTAAACCTTGTGGGTTCCTCGAGCATGTTCAAGAAATCCTCAGCAGAAGTCATCCATACTATACTCTTCTAAGAGTTGAATGCTCGTATAAAGTTGACTGAATTTAGGATTGGAGAACATCACGAAGGGGGTGCGAACTAAAATATTTTGAGCCTAAAAATATATATTTTTTAAACTGTGAACCAGGCCACGTTACAACCCTCAGAAGTCCTAACTAAAGCATGGGTTAATTACAAACATACTACGATGAGATAACATTTTCCTGACTCCTAAAAGTGTGTGCTAATTTTTGTGTTGGCATCATATGTTTGTCTTGTCATTCTAAAAAAGAAAATGTTTTTAAAAAAAATGTTGCATTCTAAAAGTGTTTCATTCACAAGAAGTCGCAATATCATTTCCACATAAAAACTTTAAGACTTACGTAAGTGTTATATTAGAATTTTCATTCTCATAATAAACATTTTTCTGTATGTGAAACAACTGTTTGACATCAAGTGAGTTTGCACAATGAGCATCAATGAAGAGTTTAATCTTGTCAAAGAAGAGGATCTTGACTCCGTTGAATCAAAAGTTGATCCTCTCAAAGAATTGATGATATCCAGGGGCATGCTTTCCAGATACCCTTTGAAGCGAAAGTAGTTTGTTGCTTTATAGTATGAGTATCCTAAGGGGTTTTGCTTTTCAAGTACTTTGTTGAGTATGAACATCGCGTTGCTCTACTATTTGAGTATCTTTAAGGGGAATGAAATTTGCAGATTCAGCTAATCTGGGCCATTTTCCAATGACTCCTTTGAGTAATAGAAGACTCGTTTAAGGGATGATCCGAATCATATTGCTTGAGATATAGATGTTTATTTTGAAGTGTTGATTACCCAGAAGTCTTCGTTGAGCGTTGTCTTGTATCACTTTCAGTTGGTCCTAAGGGATAGATTGTTTATAGCATCACTTAGGTATGAAGCAGTTCCACTTGAGAGTTATGGTTGTGCTGTCATCCAAAACTTCGAGAACTTCTCTTTCCTCTGTGAGCATGAGATGAAGATTCGATCTCTCAAGTTTTCGTCAATCTGGGCAAGTAATCTTGATGATACAGATCTCAAGAAGTCTTTTCCAAGGCAAGTTCTCCAGCAGTCCAACATATTGGGGCAAGAGATTATGCAGGGGCATTCCTTTATTTCAGAATTGATCAGTTCAAGTCTAGTCGCAAGCTAAATGATTGGTGAATTTGAAGAATATGTCAAATAGTTTGGGTTTTTATCCTCAGTCCATCAGTGACTTAAGTTCAAATTTTTATTGCTACTTCATCAGAAGTCAGAGATCTTTATCTCCAATTGAAGCCATGATTGTTATCCTCAACACAAATCTCGAGAAGTCCTCTCAAGGAAAATCTTTTCAAAGATAATTAATCTGAAGCAGTTACGTCGAGTTTCGGCGAATCTCTGCATGAACCAGATGTGTAAAGAGAACTATTCATAGCTTAAATACACCAGGGGAGTTTTATCTTGAATCCGTTATATCCGTGTTTCTACAAGGATTCTCCCCAGTGAGTTTATTTCATGTTAGACTTGGGGCAGATTTGGTTTGTTTGAATTGGCAGGGTTGGTTATATGAAATATCTCCAGCATAGGGCATATCCAGTAACACCGAAGTTTCTACTTCTACTCAGCAAGTCTCCCAAAGTGAAGAGATTATGTCTAGATGATTCCCCAGTTTTACCTGAAGGTTGTCTATTCCCCAGTATCGTCAGGTGGAAAGTTTTGTCTGATAAGTTGCAATTGATGAGATTTCTTGACTAAGAATCTGTGTCCCCAGTGGAGTTGTGTTACTGTTGTGTTCATAAAAGAATGCCCATTCGAGGCAGAATGTTTACCGATGATTTCTTTATTCCCCAGTCAGGTCGTTGCATTTGGAAGTTCTTATCCAAGAATTTTCCCCTTTTCCCTAGTGTATCAGTTATTCATCCGAGATTTCTTATTCAAGATTTCTCCTCTCCCCAACGAAGAAATTTCCTTTCAGGATTGTGGCACAATATCTGTCATTTCCCCAGCGGAGTTGTGTTATATGAGATGTCTTATTTCTTCACGCCCAGATGAACTATTTGACTTGGATTTCTATTCCGAGAACTCCTCCATCTCCCCAGCGAGTTCGATCCTGTTGATTGAAGATAAGCATTGTATCTCCCGAGACATATGCTATTGTGGGTGCCCATCCCACATCATTTTTTATCCCCAGTAAGGAATTTTCTTGTCAAAGATCATTTGCGAATCTCCAGTTGAGCTTCTTAAGGCCCCATTTATCCACTCTCTACAAGAGCTGTGTACAGATATTCTCCTATCATTGACCAAAGATTGGTTGCTCCTCATGAAGTAAGAGGAATCTTTATTCCTGTTAAATCCAATGTTGTTCGGTATCTTATCCAATGAAGTCCAATCTCTATCTGGATTTCCTCTTCGAAGTCACAATTTCGCCTAGATCTTCTCTGGATTTGTCCAATTTCATTTGGCATCCCATATCAAAATCAACGGTTTTCGTCCAGAATTATTTCTCCAGTGAAGTCTGCAATTTGTTTTTGCAACTCTTCTCAGTGATTGTAGCCTGTTTCTACCGGTTACACAAGTTATTTCCCCCTGCAGAGCTTTATCTCTTTGAAGGTTTTCTCCCCAGTGGATTTTGCAATTTATTTTTGCAAGTCTTATCAAGTTTTGGCTTGGTGTTTGATTGGCTTCTTGATTAGTCATTCCCCGGTGAAACATTTAATCATGCATCATTACATTTCATCCTCAAAGTGTAATTTTCCATTATCTTTTGGAACTTTACTCCATAGAAAAATTTCAAACATGCATTGAAACATAAGCCTTTATTGCCACTATGTTCCCTAGTGAATCTGCTAACTTCGGGTCATATCCCCCAACAAGGTCTCTATCCTCAGTATCTCAATTTCCAACCGTTCAAGTATTTTGTTAATCATTGGATTTGGTTGGGTGTCTACTCAATGTTTTGGTTATAGCCCAGTTTCTCATTGGTGCAACTTCATTGGTTTAGTCTCTACTACCTTGGTTGGTTCATTTTGATGTCCATCAATATACCTTTTGAATGTCAGTTTTGTCCTGATGATCGTTTCAGAAAGTGTTTTAGAAGTACGCTCTAATCAGGTTGCTTTGGGTCGAGTTTTGTCTCGCTACCCGCGCATGAAATCTTGTTGTCGTATTGGTACTCATCTAGTTTATGTCGTTTAACTAGTCTTCATGAGTCGAGTCTTATCTCGTTTTGTTTCTTACTCCTGGGATTCTTTTAGTTTCATTATACTGTCTATCTCGGGTTAAAACGTGTCTCTTTATAACTATTGGGTTCAATAAGCTTCGTCTATTGTCTATCCTCTAGTTTGAGACTAGCAAGTGCTCTGAGAAACATGCGCTCTCATCACTTTGCTTTGAGTCGAGTTTTTTTTGTCTACTATGCATGAAATCTAGTTGTTGTCCTGGTACTCATTTAGTTTGTTTCATCTAACTGGGTTCCATGACTCGAGTTTTGTCTCGTTTTGTTTCTTACTCTTGGGATTCTTTTAGTTCCATCATACTGTCTATTTCGGGTTGAAACGTTGTCTCTTTATAACTATTAGGTTCCATCAGCTTTGTCTACTATCTATCCTCTAGTTTAAGACTAGAAAGTGCTCTGAGAAACATGCGCTCTCATCACTTTGCTTTGGGTCGAGTTTTGTCTCGTCGCCTGTGCATGAAATCTAGTTGTTGTCCTGGTACTCATCTAGTTTGTTTCTTCTAACTAGTCTTCCATGAGTCGAGTCTTATCTCGTTTTGTTTCTTACTCTTGGGATTCTTTCAGTTCCATCGTACTGTCTATCTCGGGTTGAAACTTTTCCCCTTTATTCCGTGGATTCAATCAGCTTCGTCTACTGTCTATCCTCGGTTGGGATGGCTCTATTATAACTATTGGGTTCAATCATTTTCGTCTACTGTCTATCCTCTAGTTTGAGAATAGTAAGTGCTCTGAGAAACATGCACTCTCATCACTTTGCTATGGGTCGAGTTTTGTCTCGTTTCCCATACGTGAAATCCAGTTTTTGTCTTGGTACTGGTTTTTAGAAAGTGTCGTTCTTCTAGTTTTATCGAGTCGAGTTTTGTATCATTTGATGTCACTCCTTGGATTCAATTAGCTTCGTCAACTGTCTATCCTTGTTTGACCTGTCTCTTTTATACGTTCGGTTTGCCACAGTTTCTACTATTTACCCTTGGTTGAGACCAACAGGTGTCCCTAGAATCGCGCAATCTAGTCACCTTGCTTATAGGACCCTTTTCGTAGTCGTCTTATTGCGTACATTTTCAGAGTCTAGTTTTGTCTAGTATTCTGGTTTGAGTTTCATCTCATCTTTACCATAGTCTACGTTACAATTTCATCTTGACGTATGTCTTTGGAAGGCTAATATTCATTAGACCCTCCCGCTTGTTAAAGCACAATGTTATTTGGCTTTTCTTTGAGACCCATTTCACTTGGTATTCTCCAAGTCCAGCATTCTCTGGCTCCTTTTGGAAGGTTTCACTCTTCTTCTCAAGAGTGTAAATTTTTGGGTTCTTTTGTATTCAATTCTCTTTCACTTTAAACGCTCGAAGGTTTCCACCAGTTCTTGCTTATCAAGTTGAAGAAGATTGAATAGGGGCAGTTGTTGCACCCCAAAATTTACCCTCTTGATTTAGGCTTATGTTTTATCATAAACATCATATTGCATTGCATTTATGCACTGTGTGGGATCAATATTTTTCTTATCTTCCAGGTTTTCTTCAAGATGCAGAATTTGGTTGTATTGTCAATCAGTCCAAGATGGCTCTCATATTCTGCCACTCTTCTGTTTATTCAGTCACCAAGGCTTCTTATGACTCGAGACATATTAATTGATTCTTTGTTTCATCAGAAGAGCCACAATTGCAAGTGTTTCAAAGTAATTCTAATTTTTCTTATCCAATGGCTCTTGTGCACGGGTTTTGGATCATTGAGGTGTTTGATGTCTTTCTTGATGTAATTCTTGAGGCATTACCAAGTTGAGTTTTTTATCTCACTACATGCTCGCTCATCAACCAAGTTTTTATGTGAATTGTCATTAGAGAGGATTTTATCAGGTTTTTCATGATTAAGTAAATTTGAAGCTACTTGTTGGGCCATGTGTAACGCCCGGAAATTTAATTAATTATTTAATTAAATTATATAAGAAATTATTTATTGGAATTAGTCGAAGTTGGGAATTATCGGAGTTATTATAAGAGGCGTTAATTAGATTAATTGTTGATTAGTCGATAATAATAATAATAATAATAATAATAATAATAATAATAATAATAATAATAATAATAATAATAATAATTGACTATTAGTAATAATAATAAAATTAGAATAATTTGTTGGGCTTAGATGGTTGAAATTAGTAGAAAGAGAGGTGTAGAGAAATAGGTCCAATAAGAGCAATATAATTATTAGTTATTATAAATAATAAGAAATTAGGTTTTTGGAGAGGTTGTTAGAAAACAAGGAGAAGAAAAAGGAAAAAGAATAGTATACGTGAAAAGAGGAAGAAAAAGAGGAATAGGCTTGGGAGAAAAACTGTCGTCGCGAGAAAATTGTAGACCGAAAGTCAAACCGAAATTCGACCGGAACTCTGTAGAGCGACCTTCAATCCAAGGTAAGGGTAGGGTTCTGACTTTCTAATGGGTTGTATGATGAGTAGTATATAGAAATTAGGATAATGGAGAATTTTGCTATGTATTTATGATTGTTCTTTTTGGTGATAAATTATTTGATGTCAGTGTGTTGAAATTATTCTTGAATATGATGAAATTTGTCTTGAGTTTTAAGTTGCTAAATTGATTTTGTAGGTTGAATATGTATATATTATTTCATTATAATATTTATATATGTGTAGTGTATAACCATGTTTATCCACATATGTACCGAAACTTTATCAAATATATTTATATGCACAGTATCGTAACTTTTCATTAATTTAATTGTTTTGGTAGACATCACAATTGGGTAGATAATTGAGAGTATCACGTTCTGATACCGAGATATTAGAGTAAGCCGAAAATCTAAGTTAATGTTTCATACATTGTAGCATTAGTTTATTTGATTGGTTAATGTTTGATAAAGTCTAACCTTAGAATTGTTAATTTACAATTTTAATATATTGATAACATAAAGTTTTGTTTATGAGAATAATATTAGCTATTTAAGTATTAGCTTTTATAATTATAATAGTTTTAGTATTATTAATATGATAAATTAAGAGCTTTGAGTAAGAGACGATTATTTGGTTAATTGATTAATTTAAATTATTTCGATTCTATTAGAGTTATTAAAGTTGTCAATAGAGTTGTTAGAATTGTCAATAAAATTATCAGAGTTGTTTTGAGTTATTAAGAGTCATACTTTAATGGTTTTGGGTGATTCTGACATGTCTAGAGTTGTCAGCATTGTTTTCGAGTTGTTTAAAATTAAACCTAATAAGCCGTAGAATTAAAGGTAAAGGTATTTGACCCTTTAGAGTTGTTTTACTATTACTTGAGTTAGACCATTAACCAATTATTTTCATAAATATTATTTTACATACAAGAGTTGTCGGTAGAGAAATTTTGAGCACCTTAGAGTTATTTTAGAATTGTAGGGATCGTGGTAGAGTGATTTATAATTTATTGAGAAATATGTCAAGTTATAATTATATATTATTATGACATTTTTATGAGTTAAGAGTATAGAATAAGTTATATAATTGCAGGTGATAAATTGTGTCGTGTTGTTTCCGTTGAATTGTTGTTGTTGTTTAGTGGTATTGATGTTGTTAATAAATTGCGAAGTTGTAAATGGTGTAGTAATTGTTATTGTTTGTTGGTATTGATGTTGTTAATAAATTTCGAAGTTGTAGATTGTGATGAAATTGGTTGTTGTTTGCTCGTATTAATTCTATTGATAAACTATTATTGTTGTTGATACGTTGATGAAGTTGTAGGTCGTATGACCAATGTTGATAAGTTGTTTTGCAGTTGATGAAGATGTAGGCCTATGGTCAATGTTGAATAAGTTGAGTTGTTCTAATATATGGACATGCTTGAGTTGTAGGTCGAATGACCAGTGTTGATCTAGTTGTTGTTGTTGTATGTTGTTGTTGTTGCATCGTTGTGTATTTGTTGTTGAAGTTGAGGTCGCATGGCATACATTGCATTATTAAGTTGGCCTGGATTGGCATCACGTTGAAAGTTGAAGGCTTATGCCTTGGCCTTGATGGCACCACGTTGAAGGCTTATGCCTTGTTGAATGCCTCGATAAACTGGCATGATTTTAAGTTGGGAGTTCTGCTCCAAATGGTACCACATGCATTTGCATAGTTGAGTCACATATTGAGTCGTGTGTTAAAGTTGTTGGTATTATTCGTTATTTGTTGATTGTCATTGTGATGTTGTTATAAGTTGTTGTTGCTATAAGTTGTTATTGTTGTGAGTTGTTGTTGTTATAAGTTGTTGTTGCTATAAGTTTTTGTTATTATAAGTTGTTGTGGTTATAAGTTGCTGTTGTTATAAGTTGATGTTTTTATTAGGTTGTGTTGATTTAAGTTGTTACGTTGATTAAATAAAATGTCTTCTTGTTATTATTTAGTTGTTTGTTGGTTGTATGAATAATTACTGAAGCATTGATTTACCTTATCTGAATTCTAATATATTATTTATCATACAATTTATTAGATTGTTAGATATCTCACCCCTTTTGTTGTGATGTTGCCTCTATGTGGGTAACGTGCAGGTAATGAAGAACAAAGGTTTAGTTGCTGTTAGTTCGAGTCGGGTTGTCGCTCTGATACGTAACACTCGGGGGGATGAACGCTAGTTGTTTTGCTATTTTGATTTTGTTGTTGAATAACTATGTTGATATATGAAAGTAATTGTTGACTTTAAATTGTTTTAAGTTGAAAATATGCTATGACATCCAAGTTGATTAATGTAGTTCCGCTGCTTAATATTAATAAAGTTGATTCATGTTGTTTCGTTTCATCCGAATTTAGGTGTTATGTATCTGTGTTAGCGTGTTGTTGTTTTAGTTGAATTGTAATACTCCAATTGTTTGTTGAAAAGAATTTTATAACTCTGATTTTCATAATAATTACCGGGGTAGAATTGGGGTGTTACACCATGCATTTTGAGGATGAATGTTGAGGTTTATTATGCGAGAAGAGTGAATTTATTGGGCTAATTAGAGTTAAATTTATAGAAGGCCTTTGAAGAGAATTTTGGTTCTTTTGTCTCATTAATTAAGAGATTTTCATCTTGACAAGTTTGGAAATGTGAGGAAAAAGTTGAAAATTGGATGTTGTTTCCAAGCACCATGCTTTATGGCAATTCGATTGATATTTCTCCTAAATTCTAGTACACCATTCAATGGTTGCAATTCTTGCAAGAATTCTACAAAGTTTCACAAGTTCAATTACATGGTTAAAGAAAGAATTACAACTCTTGAGTTCAAGTTACAAAGGAAGGTTTGTCATGATTACAAAAAGAGAAAACATTCAAGTTTCTTACAAATTACAAGACCAAAATCAAAGAGAGTTTTCAAACTCATTCTAATCTATCCTATGAGATTTCTATTTTCCCAAAGTTTACAAATGGAAAATTTGTTCTAAGTGAAGTTTCCTAAACCCTAATTTCTAAGACTTTGATGTCTTCTTCAAGCTCTTGATGTCGAGCCTCACCTTTGACCTTCAAGCTTGACCACAATTTACCCTTTTCCTTGCTCATTTTTCTCGAGCCCATCCAAGCCATTTGCACATGAAACAAGAATGAGAGAAAGTGTTAGTAAGCAATCAAAATTGAATTCAAACAAGAAAATTTTCAAGTGTTTTCTTCCATAATTCATCATTAGGGTGTGATAGGAATCAGTTTTTTAAGGGTGATTTTCAATCATACAAGCATCAAAGCCTCATATATTTGCTGCCAACAAGTTCAGAATTGCATTTTCAATCATAAGCCAAATTCTCCTATTGCAAATCACAAAAATCTATTAGTTTCGGTTCACAAAAAAGGGGTGTGTAAAGCAAAGGCAGCAAGTACCAATCATTATACAAAAATCAGAAGAAAAAAAACATGTTCCAGTCCAAACAATTTTTCTCAAAGCACATCAGAAATCAAAATTCAAGCCCAATTTCGAAATTCACAATAACTATCACAAGTTCCAGCCCAAATGCAGAAATGGTTTTCAAAGTCAGAAAAGGACAATACAAGCCAGAGTCCAGCATCACAGATACAAAAAATTGAACTCATCAAGTACAAAAAAGGAAAATCCCAGTACAGAGGAAAATTACAAGGCCAGTTTATCAGAAATCGAGAAATAATAGAGTTCTGACACTATAAAATCAATGATTGGCACAAGTTCCAAGGTTGGTCACTGTTCACAAACCCTATCTGCAAAGACCCAAAAGGATAAAACCAGAAAAAGCCATCGTCACCTTCATCATAGAACAAACCCAAAAAATAACAGGAAATCATAGTTCACAGATCAAAATTGTAGCAAGCAATCAGAGCCACAACAATAAACAAACCCTAACTAATTTATGTTCAGCATTTTCCTAATCCACAGAGCCTTCAGTTTGAGAAAGAAGAAGAGGGAAAGAACTTCAGTTACAGAAAGATCTCACTGAGATAGCCACTGCAAGACTCTTCAATGCATCTCCAAGGCTCAGTTTCCTCGTCATCATCGGGAATCGCGATCTAGAGGCTAGGGTTTTAGTCACCTCTTTCAAGATCTAGGCTAAATCAGACCTCCCCTGCAAAACCAACACAAGATTCATGATCAGAGAAACAAGGCGAACCAGAATATGAAAGAAAACTCGGGATCAGAGCAGGCCGCTGCCTGGTGGCGATTTCCGACGCGGTGGAGTTACGAATTTCTGGTGAAGCAACACAAAACTAGTCACAGATTCGTGACCAGAAGGACAAGGCAAAGAAGAAGATGTCTGATAAATGATGATCGAGGATCATGCACCGCCCGCCGTCGTGGCCTCCACCGCCAAGGCGATTTCCGGCCGGCGGAAGTGTCTTCTCCGACGAACGTTTTTAGAGAGAGGCGAGAGAGAGTGTGAGGTTAGAGAGAGATAGGAAGCGTATTATGATTAGGATGAGTGTTAACACTCTTGTTTTGTTAATTAAGCACTGTTTACTGGCTAACCCGGCGGTCACAAGTGTCACCGTCTGTTTGATTATTTTGTGATTCTATGCAGGTGTACTCACCACACCAGCCGTGTTCCCTCGCCTCCTAATTGTTGGATCTCGCTGGATCATTATCAAGTCATCATCATTGTCATCGGACGCATGTGATCCCTTCAAGCCCTGATCAGACGCTCCAAGATGCAAGCCCATGATGCATTCCTGGAACCTCAGCATACTGGATCCTGCGCAGACTTATTGGGCTTGGCCCAACGAATGCTTTTCATCACCCCCTGTTTACTTGCATTTCTGGCCCGTATACTCATATTTTTATTTGTTTTGTTCATGATCTCATTTTCTTTTGATTTCTATCAAATAATAAAATTGTAAAAATATTATTTTGGTTAATTATTTAATTAGATTAAAAGAGGTTGTTTAGTTTAATTAATTATTTTGTTGATTAATTTTATTAAATAAAATGATTTAATTTAATTAGTTATTTAATTGATTTCAATTAGTTTGTATCATTTGTCTATCAAGACTTTTTATTGTATTGTCGATTCTATGCATCTCTAATTGTAAATTTGCTTTCCCATTCTCATATGGATCAAAATAGTTTAGAAGTTCATTTCCTTGTAGCTTAGGATTTTATTTCTTCGCATGATTTTATCATCATTTAATTATTGCCACAATACTCATCTTGTTGTTGTTATTGCCATGGATTTGTGATCGATCGTGATACAACCTGGATGACTTGATTATTGGATGATCGAGATAAGACCAAAAGGGATACTCATCATCAAGGGAATTCAAGGATGATTTATGAAGATTTTTATTATCTTGTGCGCAGTGAAGAGGCAACGAACCTTCTCCGTTAGGTATCATCGCCGCTCGCCTTACTTCTTTCTTGCACCATGTGCATATATGCTTCATGCATGCTTCATCTGATGTCTCATTATCTATGTCTTGATGTATTGTCATCTATGCATGCTTTATCTGATGTCTCATCATCTACGTCCGATGTATTGTCATCCACATATGCTATATATGATGTTTTACCATCCATACATTTGTTATTTGATGTTTCGCTCATCCATCTTCAATACAATGTATCGTCATCCATGTTGTGATGTATTATCATTCACGCATGAATATATAATGTTTTATCATCCATATCTTTCTTGTCAGATGTTTTATCATCCATTTCCACTTATATCATGTTTCACCATGCTTCTTCTGATGTCTCATCATCTATGTTTGATGTATTGTCATCTATACATTTCTTATCTGATGTTTCGCTCATCCATTTTCATCTGATGTATCGTCATCCATGTCCTGATGTATTGTCATCTATACATTTCTTATCTGATGTCTCGCTCATCCATATTTCATATACGATGTATCTTCATCCATGTTTTGATGTTTTATCATCCATACATTTCTTATCAGATGTTTTATCATCCATTTCTGCTTATATCATGTTTCACCATGCTTCATCTGATATCTCATCATCTATGTCTGATGTATTGTCATCCGCATATGCTATATTTGATGTTTCACCATCTATACATTTGTTATTTAATGTTTTGCTATTCCATCTTCATACGATGTATCGTCATCCATGTTTTGATGTATTATCACTCACGCATGTATATCTGATGTTTTATAGTTCATATCTTTCTTTTCAGATGTTTTTGAAACAACCGGCCAAAAAATCAAAGGATATAGCTATATATCAATGAAGTCTCCATCGAACGTTTTTTATCCCGCCAAGAGGGAAAGGTAAACATCGAGTAAACCTGAAACAGAGAAATCACGGTCTTGCAACATAGAGATCGGGTAAGGAAGTTTGTTATGCGAGGGGAAGGGATTAGCACCCCACACGTCCGTAGTACTCTACGGTATCCGCTTTTACTTTTTATCTAATGGGTGTAAAGGTCTAACTATATTTGTATATGGTATAATGCATGTAAAAAAAGGAAATGAGGATAAAGAAACAAAGAAAAGGATAAAAGAAAGAAAACACGGGGAAAAGAAGGATGGTTTGTGTTGGTTCGGCCCACTTGGGAAAGTCAGAGCGCCGTAGTTCGGCCCACTTGTTTTGGTTGGTTTATGTTTTTTAGATTAGTAGAAGAAATAGCAAATGATGACGAAACACCTCCATGATGACGAAACATCAGCTACAGACAGGATGACGGAACATCGGCAGACAGAATGACGAAACATCAGAAGACGGAATGACGAAACATCAGCAGCAGAATGACGGAGCATCAGAGGATGAGATGACGAAACATCCTAAAACTAATTGGTTTGTATCTTTTACTTTAGAAAAAGTTTCATATTATTAGAGTGTTTTAACGCACTTGACAAAATAAGATTTTAGCTTTAAGGATGCAAAAAGGATAAAGGTAAAATGGCTATGGGAAACTAACCTATTTCTAATCCTAATGTTATCATACAAAGTTGATCCTAAGTTAAGGGTATAAATAAGGGGAGGAATCTACCTAAAGTTATCATGCATGGATGCCTAACTTAATGTCTAAACTCGATAACTAACCTAATCGAGTAAACCTAAGGGGAATCTATAAAATCAATCATCTTGGTTAGAAAACCAAGTGAGAAGAGGGGTAGAATCAAGTAAAATTCTTTGGAAAAAGCACACAAACTAAGGACTAACAAGTGCTAAGAAAAGGAAAAGAAGAAGAAGATGTGGTGGAATCAAGTGAATGATGTTCATACAAAGTGTCATGTGAAGTGAGGTCAGTAGACACAACATTCATTTACAAAGTTTATACAAACCTTTAACAAACATCAAACATCACCATAAACATACACATACAAAGTTAGTTCACAAACTAGGTCGAAACTAGTCCTAAAAACATACGAAAAGCTAATTGCGTGAAGTGTTAGACTTAGATGAAATGAATGGACAATTAAAGAGTAAAATGACATAAAATTAAGTAGCTAACATGTTAATGTTTCATTTACATCATACAAATAAACCACAAAGATTCATGAACAAAAAAAATCTACCAAAAGCGCGTAAATATGCAACAATCGTGTGTTGTGAAGTGAATCCAATGTGTGAGACTTATGATATGCAAAGAAGGTGTCAAGATGAAGTGATTACAGTACCAACATCATATGAAAGAATTAATAACCAAATCATAAAGAAAATGTCACAAAGATGCAATTACAACATTAGTGCGAAAACTAGTCGAAATGTTTGACTTAGGAAGTGTTTACAAGTTAAAAGAAGCCATGGAAAGGCAAAGATGAAAAGAGATGAACCAAGAAATAACAAGATACACAAATTACAGTATCAAACACATCATTTCACCAATAATATCATTCAAATATGCACTCTAAGGATTCACACACAAAACACTTAAGAAAAATGCATTCGATTCATACAAGTGCGAGCAAACGTGTGCGCGCGCGTGTGTTTGGGTGTGTGTTTAGGAATACTTGTGCTAAGTGTCACATGGTGGTGGGATTAGGACCAACATAATGAATAAATACTCATGATATACACTATCAAGTTACAAGATATTCCAAATTGCGCATTTACATTATTAACACAAGAAACTAGTTAAGAACTTAACCTAGAATGCAACTAGAAATCGAACGAGGTATAGTTAATGCATGAAGGAAAAGGAATTCACCTCATAGCATAAAATGACATGGAAGGAAGTATCTATAATTTTAAGAATGCATTATCATCATTTACATAATCATCATGAAGATTCACAAACAAAGGAAACTAAGAGAGCCTGAGTATGCATCTAGAAGTGTGTAGTGAAATGTGCATAGATATGAAATTGTGAACATGCCTTGTGGTGTCATTTTGAGTGAAGTCAGTGATGGAAACATAGATATTACATACATGTTAGACTCAAACAAATTATAATCACCTCAAAAGAAAATCTACCCAAGACTTAATACAAGGAAAACTAGTCAAGAATTTGGCCTAAATATGCATCTAAGAATCAAATGAAGCATGGCATTGCATAGATGAAGAGGCATGAACATTTAGAAGATGGAAAGGAACGAAGGCCAGTGGTTATCATGGTAGAGATGTACTCATGTCATATGCACAATCATCATAATCTTTATAGGCAACTTCAACAAGAAAACATGAATGTGCATCCTAGAAATGTGTGATGGAATGCATCCATGTGTGCACTCAAGCATACTAGTGTCAAGTGTCACATACAAGTGAGGTCAGTGATGAGCATATAAATATGATGCTTATACAAACAAAAAATGATTATCATACATCACAACCATTCATGGCACAAAGGTTAGCAACGGAAAAGATCGATGCTACACCCTAGAGTTAGTTTTAAGTAGGCATACAAGTTAGTGAGTCAAATATGGTGAAGAGGCAAGGTGAAGAGGTAATGTGAAACACAAGGTCATTAGCTTAAGACCTAAGTAAACCACAAACAAAAGCATTTCAAACAAGGTAAAGATCTTGCATACAAAACTACATTGAATTAGGGTTTAAAAACACCAAAACTAGTCAAAGATGACACTTGATAAAGGCTAAACAAAATAGTTTTAATTAGATAATTAAAACCATGTGTGACTTGTGTCATATGGTTAACTCAAGAAATGATTCATGAGCAACCAAATGTAAAAGGTGAAACTTCAATACACAAACGAATCACCTATTTGATGAACAAAATCATCTAAGGTAAATACCACCTATCTTAGATCAAACGACGTTGATTAAGATTATGTAGGAAGGGAATGATGTCTTGTATGTCATGGGGTGATGATAGAACCCTCACAAGATGTTTTTTATGAGCTCAAGGTAATGTCAATTGAAGCAACATACCTCAAACATCATGAACCTATAATCCCTTAAGGTATTGTCCAACCAAAAATTAGAAGAGAAAGAAGATTTAGCTCTTTTAGGTCATCATGATGATCTTACAATTGGATGCAAGTCAATGGATCAAAGAGCATGGAATTAATGATAACATAATGCACAAAGTCAGAAGTAAAGACCAAGAATTCAATTTAGAATTAGATCACTGATGTCATAAAAGATACACATAATACAAATGTTACAACTATAATCACAAGATGATGACAATCTTAACAACAAAGACTAAAATGAGTTGTGCAAGTTAGGGATCTTATATGAATCAATCAAACTGGAATCAAAGCCCTAAACATGTTATGAGTACAAGATAAAGAGATGAGAAGTAAATTCCCAAGGGATTACATGAATGCATCGCTCATTTCTCACAACTCATACAAGAGAACTCAAAATAAAATTCAAAAAGTCAACACTAGTTCAAATTTAAACCTATATGACCAATAAACAAGAAAAATTTGTATAAAATATAAAAATCAGAAATAAAAGTCTACAAAAATTGGAAACAGTAACCTAACATCCCAAATATGATCAAAAGTATTTTTGTCCTTTTTTATTTCCAAGGAAAAATGATAAAAATAATAAAAAATGCGAAGTAAATGCAAATCAAATATTTAATGCAAAAATTCAATTAACTATGCAAAAATACCAAAGTTATAAAACAAAAATCAGAAATGCATGATGCATGGTTAGAATGATCTAAAATATTTTTTATGCATTTTTTGTGTGAAGAAAAATATTTTAAATAATTATAATTATGCATGAAATGCAATATAATGCATGAATTTATTTAATTATACAAAAATGCCAAAATTATAAAATAAAAATCAGAAACTCAAAATGAACCAATTGAAGGGTCCAGAATATTTTTTGTGAAATTTTTCATCATTGGAAAGTATTTTTTTATGAATGTTTCAATTTAAAAAAACCAATTAATCTTAAAATTTATTTAATCAATCAAAACATTTTTAAAATTTTAGAAAAAATTCCACAAAATATTAGAGGTCAACATGAGTCTATGATATTTTTTTCATAATTTTTGGACAATTTTTGGATGCAAAATAAAATGATTAAAGATGATAAATATAAAATAAATTAAATGGAAGAAAAAATTTTAACCGAGCCAATCAGATCGTGACACGCATCGTCTTCAACCTCAAGCCTAAGCCCTAAAATGCGTAAAACACCAGTTCCATGTGTCATACCCCAAAATTTGCCCTCCACCTTCTCAAGGCATTTCATACATCCATACTCAAGGGTTCCTCAAGAGTTGGTCAGACAAACTCTCTCCAAGGCAATCAACCCAAACTAGGGTTTGGTATTTCTCAGATCAAGATGGACTTCTAATACCTCCAATGGCCATCATGCCTCCTCATATGCTTCAAAGATTCTCCATGTCAAGTTTCAAGCCTCACAGATCAAATTTCCTCAGACAATTGCTCAGATGGTTGAAAATCAGTTGTATTGGACAAAAAGTCAACTGTGGTCAACATACAGTCAAACTTCATGATTTTTGGTCAACATCCTCATTTTGAAGTTACATTCATCATTTGATCAAGGGTTGATCATGATTCATCAAGAAAACTCAGGATTTGCTCAAAAGTCAAACTTTCTAAATTAGGGTTTCTCTGAGAAAAGTCAACTGAACTTTGACTGAGCATAACTTCTTCATACTTTCTCAGAAAGTTTTCCACCAACTCTTGTTTTGAAGGAAATTCAATTCTCTACAACTTCATGTCTCACAAGAATGTTCAGAAAATGCTTCATTTGGAAGGTATGGATCAAAACATTACAGGTCCGTTTCAAAGTCAACAAAAAGTCAACATTTTGTTTTGAAGATATCTTGAGCATGGAAATTCCAATTGAGATGAAACAAAAGAGGTTGGTTAGAGGACTCTTAGAGATTTCTAAAAAGTCCAAGAACACTCAAAAATGTTGAAAATTGAGCAAGATACACCATTCACAAGTTGGGCAATTTTGAAGAAGTGCACAAAGAAAAATGCTTCTAAAAATCAAAAATTTTGCAAATGGGCTTACTTTTTCTTCATCGAAACTTGTTCCTTATGCAATTAGGAATATCCGAGCCCAATGCCACGAATTTTTTTTTTATTTTTCTATTTAATTTGGAATTTATTCATTCAAATACAAATTAAATTCAAAAATAAGGTATAACATCAAAATTAAATGCAAATTTTATTTTTCTCTCTTCCTTGAGATCCAAGAAAACCAATAAAGCCAGAAAATTTCGAAATTTGATTGGATATGGCAAGAAATTGATTGAAATTGATCAAAAAGATGAAAATTTGATTTGGAACAAAATCAAATATATTTTGCATCAATTGATGATTGATTCTTTCTCAAATCAGCTCTAATTCCATCTACTATATATATATACAACACATGCCACACGAATTAGGGTAGAAAAATTGGCTGGAGAAACCCTATTGAAGCTCAAAAAACCCGTGGCTTACAAGCAACTAGCAACCATCGATCCAGCCTGTTTCAATCGTTTTTGAGGATTCGAACACGTTCCTTGACATCCCTGGAAGCATTCCAGACCTTCACATTGTCCAAAAGCATCACGAATTTCAAGAACACGATTTCGGTTTGTCAAACTTTTTCCGAAATCGAATTCTATTATTCATGCATTTTTAACACAATTTGTTGTTGTTTTTGTGATTAGTAGGAAGTTTGCAAACGTTCTGGGCAGTTTAATTGTATTTCTATGGCCTGGAACACAAATTGCCATGGCTAGGGTTTCTGGACATGATTTAGGGCTTCTCTAATTAGAATAAATTGGACCAAACCGATGCCATCAGGACGTTCAGTGGACCAAAACGAATCGAACCATGGTCTTAGATTTTATTTATATTGCTTGTACATGATTTTTGATTTAGCCAGGGCCATAGCGTCGAGCCAAGGCCGACGCAGGATTTTCAAAAATTTGAAACGAAGAAGATGAAGCTTGGCGCGTGATCTGGAGCATCAGGGAGCGACGTCTGTCCAAAATCCATTCGTTCCGGTTTTCCAATAGTGATGCGCTCCAGCTCAGATGGCAAAGGCATGGGGGTTGTGAAGCCAAGGTCTCCAGTTCGAATCCTGGCAAGACCAATGTTTTTCCTCTTTTGCAAAACTTCATATTTTCTATTTTCTATTTTATTTAATATTTTACATGCATTTTAATTTATTTCAATAATTTTTATCATGCATTTAAAAAATACCAAAAAATATTTTTCTTTTTGCATTATTTTCAGAAAATGTTTATTTAATTTATAAAATTAAAAAATATTATTTTGCATGCATATTTAATTTTATTTCTATTTTACCATTTAAATCACTTTTAATTAGTTTTTAATCATTAAGTTATCTCCAAAAAATCCCAAAAAATTATTTTAGCATATTAATGTTATTTCCAGCATGAAATATTTTTCTCATTCAAAAATTTGCATTTTTACTAACATTTTCCTCTTATTCGATTTCCTCGTGTTTTCCGATTTCTCATCTTTTTACAGGTTATCCCGTTTCAGACAATTTCTTTTTACTATTTTCTTTTTCCAATAATGTAATTGCTCATGGGATGTAATAGTTTAATTTGGCTTTTATTTTCCGCATTTTCTTAAATTATGTATCTGCCCCGAAGCCATGTAATAGCGTAGGATTTATCTTTCCGCATTTTACATTCCCGCATTTTAATTTCTGCACCCTATAAACTGCTAGTAATTAGGCATGTATGGCAAGATAAAATTGAACAATAGCTCACTCTAATTTTCAAGATAACGCATATCTGAATTTGACACACTTTTCACACATGCACCCCTTAGGGTAATTCTCTCTCGTTGCCTTTACAAATACAAATGGTCATGTCCCTCGAACGTAGAGGTATTCTAGCACTGTCGCCTTCAAAAACAAATCATCATAGTCCCTTCGATACAAAGATCATTGACCCATGATGTCGCCTCCGAATACATGATCTTGACCCTCGATTGTTGCCTACGAAAAATGATGATAGTCCCTTCGAATGTGCTAGGATACTACCTACAAGTTGCCTTCTATGACCATACGATGTCCCTTCGAATGTCCCGCTTACATCCAACGAATACGGTTACCTACCAACTAATGATATGGATAGCGCTATTCTAAATGAACGTAAAACAACATGAAAACGACCAATTCTGAGTAGGTAATAAGACTTTTAGTTGCTTGCTCTATCAAAATACTCTTCACACCTCACACTTTTTTGTCAAAGTTCAAACTCTTTTCAAAACGAAACATTTCCGAACACTTTGTATACATTCCTACATGAATCATTACAAAGTCAAAGCGAAATGCCTTTTTCAAAACCTTTTTCAAACACGCAGAAAGCACAGATTTTAAAGTGATCTAAGAGCAACTAAGAGCCCGTAGATAACTACGGATGAAAAGGGGTGCTAATACCTTCCCTTTTCATAACCTTCTCCCTTACTCAGAATCTAACGAAGGTCTTTTTCTACTTTTACCTTCCCTTAATTGGATAAAAGAAAAGTCGGTGGCGACTCTTGCTATCCGCACATTGCGATACAATAACCTACAAAGTCAGTTCACCGTGTTACAGAACTGGCGACTCTGCCGGGGAGACACCCTAAAGAGAGAATGCCTTAGGGATTTCTAGATCACATCTATTGCTTTTTGTTTGACTTGCTTGCTTTATCTTTAAGGGTTGCTTGGGTATTATATTTGTGGGGGATCCTACACCCGGATCCGGGTTTCCTTTTAGGTAAGTAGCAATAAATCGTCGCAACCGTTAGGCGTATACCGGAAACGGTCAACATGATGGCTACGTTAGTGTGACACTTTGGATGTCCTGATACTCTTCATTTCCAAGTTGAGGATAGTATTTGGCTTCTGCGTGGTGTCATCAAGCACTAACTAAAATTTTAGAACCTTAATTGACCCATCTTGGCCATTAGAAGGTAGCGAGATGGCCGGCTTTGGTGCAGACTAAGGTTGGCTGATACTCGATGCTACGCTCATTGAGATCAGACTTTTGGGATATTTTCGGTCGACCACTTGGTAGTCGTATTGAAATAAACGCCTACGAGAAAGATCGATGATGTGAGATTCCTAGAACCCCGGTTACTATTATAGGACAGGATGAACCAACTCAAACTTTTGGTGGGGTAATCACCTATACCTCTTGCAAGCCTTAAACCTAGGCTCATTGTGTGAATTGTTTGTGTGTGCTAAACATGACATCATGACATCATTCGCATTGCATATCATTTCTAACTATTTCAAGGACCTAGGGATTTATCTTTGCTCTGTTTTGTAGGGATTATGGCTTCTAGAAAGACTATTCGAATCAACTTCATGGGTATACCTTCTCAGCTCAAAGAATTGGTTTCAGAAATTCCCGACCATGCTCAGTTTGTCAAAAGACATGGTTATCTGCTTGACTTGGTTATCTCGGGTTTTGAAGAAGATATGATGCACGTCCTATTCCAGTTCTTTGATCCGAAACACCATCGCTTTACATTCCCAGATTATCAATTGGTTCCTACCTTGGAAGAGTTCTCTAAGCTACTTGGGATACCTATTCTTGACCAAATGCCATTCACCGGTTTAGAAAAGGTTCCTAAGTATGAAGACATTGCATCCGCTTTACATCTTAAGCGCTCAGACATTGAAGCCAATTGGGAAACTAGAAGCGGAGTTAAGGATTTACTTGCTAAGTTCCTAATTAAGAAAGCCCGAGAATTCCTCAAAGTTATGAGTTTCCATGCATTTGAAGACCTTGTGGCCCTGTTAATCTATGGTTTAGTTCTATTCCCTAACTCAGATCAATTCATAGATGTCAACGCCATCAAGTTGTTTCTTACCCGTAATCCTGTGCCTACTTTACTTGGAGACATCCTACATTCTCTCCACACTCGTACTACTAAGAGACAAGGAACTCTCATGTGTTGCATACCGTTACTTTCCAGGTGGTTTATTTCGCACCTTCCTCAATCAGCTTTGAAGAATGAACAAAGGTTGAAGTGGTCTCAAAGGCTAATGTCACTCTCTCATTCAGATATCTGTTGGAGTCTTTTCTCTCAAAAGGACTTCACATTCATTGTGCGTTGTGGAGAATTCCCTAATGTACCACTCTTTGGTATAAGGGGAGGTATTACTTACAACCATTCTCTAGTTCTACGTCAGTTTGGTTTTGCTCGAAGAGATGGTCCTCATGATATGCTTCTCCAAGATGTTGTGTTCAATTACAACCACGATCTCCAGAATTACCGACGAAGGTTCATACACGCTTGGGGCATGGTAAAGAAGACTGATACCAAGAATTTGGGGCACCAAAACTCCATTCCTTGGGAACCTTACCTCAAATGGGTGAGAGCTCGAGCTCAAAACCTCATGATTCCATTCACTGCTTTTAAGAATTATGGAACCTGCTATAGGTGACGTACCTATCGTTCTCCATCCTGACATGCCTCCTGATTTTGAAGACTTGAAGAGATCCTGGATTCAGCTTAAAAAAGAAAGGGATACATTCGAAGCTCAGTGCTATGCAGGCGAAAAGAAAGTTCTAGAGTTGACCAAGCTACTTCACGAGGAGCGAAGCATCAATGCCTACCTCGGCATCAAGAGGAAGCGCCCATGGGAGACTTAGAGCTTTAGGATGTTTATGTTTTTCTTTTATTGTTTTTGTACTTAAAAAAAAAGAGAAGAATAATAAAAAGTACTAATAAATGTTTGTTCATTGCTTGTTTAACAAATTTAAATCTCTAAGGTCCTTGAAGACATTGCATCGCATTCGCATAAACATTGCATATCATAGCATAACATTGCATCACAGGTACATTGAAGATTGGTTTTCTCATTCTCTCGCTATTTATTTTAGCAGAAATGGCTCTTGAACAGTCGAGATCTCAAGCTCGAATACTCGGCCAGCAGATGTTCGATTTGGTCCAAGGCCAGGAAGATCCGAAGAAGCTCATCAACAGAAAGAAGAAGGTTGTTGGTCTTCTCAACATGGGCAGACGCTACAAAAGGTAGTCCTAAAGTGGTCAGTCGTATAGAACTCTCTGAAGGAAGTATCAAGAATGAGGGGAGTGACAAGGGTGATGGCGAAGGCAGCCAGCCTGAGCCTGAAAAAAACTATGATAATGGCCAGTACTCTGATGAAGATGACAAGTACAAGCAACTTGAAGATCGCTTAAATGCTGTGGAAAACCTGAAAATGTCCGAGCTGAATTTTGATGATCTGAGTCTTGTTCCTGGTGTTGTGATTCCCCCCAAGTTCAAAGTTCCTACCTTTGCCAAGTATGATGGCATTTCTTGCCCTGAGCTGCATTTGAAGTCTTATGTTCAAGATCAACCCCAGATGATGTGAAAGTTGTGGATGCACTATTTCAAGAAAGTTTGTCCGAACTCGGTTGGAATGGTACTATCACTAGAGAATGACCGTATCCGTACTTGGGTGACTTGGTGATGCTTTCTAAGATGAGTACAATCTGAATTGACACCCACTGCATGCAACTACTGAGCATGTCTATGGGTCGTGATGAGAAGTTCAAGGAGTATGCTCGTAAATGGAGAGATCTAGTAGGCGAGTTCAACCACCCTTGTCCAATAGGGAGTTGGTTGATATGTTTATGGAACACCGACAGCCCGTTCAATCATCGATTGAAACTCTTCACCGGATTCACCGACTGATATTGACGAACGTTGGTCGGTATCAAGAGTGGAAAGATTCATGTGGAGTCATCTTCAAATACTGCAAAGAGATATTTTGGTGGTAAGAAAGAAACCAATGCTGTGTATGGTCAGAAAAGTCGAGCCAAGACCGACCGCGCTCAATCTGTGGGGGCAGTTGTGATCTCCATCCTCGCATCAAGACAACCTCGGTGAGACAACATAGCGAATGCGCCACGAAGACAGTTTACAAAGATCAACATGCCATTGTCACAAGCCTTGCAACACATGTTGAAAGCAGAGCTGATAACCTTGAGGGATCCTCCTCAAAACATCAACACTTCCTCTCCGAGATATAACCCTAATGCTAAATGTGCTTACCAATCTAATAGCCCAGGACATAATACTGATGATTGTTGGGCTCTGAAGAACAAGATTCAAGATATGATTGAAGCTAAACAAATTGAGTTTGACCCTCCTGTTGAGACTCCGAATGTGATCAACGCGCCTATGCCTAACCATGACAAGAGTTCCAATGCTGTTGGTGACGATACTTATGTTTTCAACATAGATGACTTGACCATTCCTCTGATGACTGTTAAGAAGAATTTGCTGCAAGCCGGTGTCAATCCAGGATGCCCAGAGACTTGTTATTGGTGCCCATCTGCGCCTGATGGTTGTGCTTGGTTAAGAAGACGTGTTCAGTGCATGATGGATAACCGTGAGATGATATTTCTTAAACCACCTGTGTAGAAGCTGTGTGAAGATATGTCTAAACTGAAGATCGAAGATGTGAATGAAATTGCACCGTCTGTATGGGATACCTTGGGACAACCAAGTGGAAAGTTTGATTATATGGTGAAGTATACTATTCCTGAGAGCTACAAGATTCCTATTGAAGATGTTAAAGTAACCGGATAGGGTGACGATTTCCCAGAAGACTATGCTGATGTTAACACAATAAGGATTTCCTCTGTTGATCCTGTGCCTAGAGTGGCACCTCTCATTATCACTTCCCCAAGACCAGTTCCGTATTCCTCTAACAAGGCTATTCCTTGGAATTATGGATCTGATGTCTACTATCATGGCGTCAAGCAAGACCCTTTGACCATTGAAGATCTTACAGTTGAAGCTACCATTCCTGACATTGACAACATCACCGGATCAAGTAAGGTGACCCGAACCGGAAGAGTGTTCTCTCTAGATATCTCTCCTCCAAAAGAAACTGCGACTCCAGCTCGCATTCCAACTATTCAATCCATTCCCCAAGATAGGGGGAAAGAACCAGTGACTCACCCTGCTCAGCCAGAAGTTACTGAAGACACCTCCAAACAAGAAATGGGGGAAATTCTGAAGATTATCAAGAAGAGTGATTACAACGTTGTGGAACAGTTAGGACAGACTCCGTCCAAGATATCCATGCTTGCTCTGCTCTTGTGCTCCGAGGCTCATGCCAACGCCTTGGTGAAATTTCTGAAGAATGCTCACGTACCGCAAGACACTACTACTGATCAATTTGAAGTTTGTATTGCTAGCTTGGCTGCCAACAACGGCCTAGGCTTCTCTGATGTTGATCTGACTCCTGCCGGAAAGAAACACAACAAAGCCTTGCACATCTCTGTTGAATGCTGTCATACCCCAAAATTTGCCCTCCATCTTCTCAAAGACATTCCATACATCCATATTCAAGGATCCCTCAAGGTTGATCAGACAAACCTTCTCCTAAGACAATTAACCCAAACTAGGGTTTGGTATTTATCAGCTCCAGATGGACTTCCAACATCTCCAATGTTCATCATGCCTCCTCATATGCTTCGAAGAGTCTCCATGTCAAGTTTCAAGCCTCACAAGTCAAGTTTCCTCAGACAATTGCTCAGATGGTTGGAAATCAGTTGTATTGACGAGAAAGTCAATCGTGGTCAACATACATCAAACTTCATATTTTTGGTCAACATCCTCATTTTGAAGTTACACTCATCATTTGATCAAGGGTTGATCATGATTCATCAAGAAAACTCAAGATTTGCTCAAAAGTCAAACTTTCCAAATTAGGGTTTCTAGGTGAAAAGTCAATCGAACTTTGACTGATCATAACTTTCTCATACTTTCTCAGAAATTTTTCCACCACCTCTTGTTTTGAAGGAAATTCAATTCTCTACAACTTCATGTCTCACAAGAATGTCCAAAAAATGCTTCATTTGAGAGTTATGGCTCAAAACATTACAGGTCATTTTCAAAGTCAACAAAAAGTCAACTTTTTGTTTTGAAGATATATTAAGAATGGAAACTCCAATTGAGATGAGACCAAAAAGGTTGGTTAGAAGACTCTTAGAGCTTTCCAAAAAGTCCAAGAACACTCAAAAATGTGGAAAATTGAGCAAGATACACTATTCAGAAGTTGGGCAATTTTGGACAATTGCACAAAAGGACATTTTGGTCAAAATGCAAAATTTTCCAAATGGGCCTATAATCTTTTGATCCAAACTTGTTCATAACATTATTCTTGACCCATAAATGCTTGGCCTTGGTAATTTTCTATTTTTATGATTTATATTTGAATTTTATAACATTTAATTCAAAAATAAATTATACAAAATATGAAAATTAATTGTTTTTTTCAAAAGAGTTGGATTTATATCTTCCTTAATGTCCAAGAAAGCCCAAGACTCTTGCCAAATTCGTGGTTCATGCATATGGAAAGGAAAAATCAATTTTTTGCAAATATTTGATTTGTTTTAAAGAGAAAATATTTGCACATTGATTATTCAATCTTTTTTGCTTGCTTTTGCCATCCCAATTGCTTCTATAAATACCTAGCCTTGCATACAAACCAGCACACGAAACCCTAGCCCAAGCATAACCCTTACTCTTGCAAATTTTTTCAAGAATTCTTGAAAATTCGAATTTCAAATTGCAGCCACTTCCAGCCATCCAAACGTGCTCAGGGGGTAAGTATGAGTAAGAATACATCATTGGTATTGATCAAAGCAAGCTGAATCGAGCCCTGTACATGCATACATATTTCAAATTTTCTTGATTTTGCATTTTTAATATCCGTGTGTTTTAATTGATTCTAATGCTTCTAACATGTTCATAAGACTCCATAGGTTCGATCTGGGCCATCGTTATTGATTTTGAACGTCAAAATCGTATAATGCCATTGTTAGGTTTTTTTGGACTGTGAGCTTCGAACCGGCCTGTACAGGCCGATTCAGTCAAAACTAATGCCATCAATGGACTCAGAAGGTCCGATTTAGGTGGACAAGGTCTTCCTTTTCCTTTTATTCGCGTTATTTTGCAGGTTTTATGATTTTGCTCATCGGAGAAGACGACCGGAGCTAGGGCTCCGGCGTCGTGGACCGATTCAGACTCCGGCGAGGCATGCGTGGCGAAAGCAAGCAATCCGATTCGTCCATCCAGTCCACCTGGGGTCCACTCATGGCTGACTCGGTTTGACTTATAATCAGTGACACGTTTACACTTATAATCACGTGTTTCCATTCTCCAGACACCAAAGACACGTTGTCCCAGTGGTTAAGGCGTTGGGATTGAAAGATGCTTCCAAAGGTCCCCTGTTCGAACCTCATCTGGACCTGGTTTTGTTTTTTTTTACAAACTTTCAACTTTTCAATATTTTTCTATTTTCCAAATTATTTTAATATTTGCATCCTATTTTAATTTCTTTTCATGTTTTTATTTCTGCATTAAAAAATCATCAAAAATTAATTTTCTTTTTATATTATTTTCATAAAATCTTTATTGAATTTAATAAATTAAAAACATATTTTTTGCATGCATATTTATTTTTATTTGTAATTTTGCATTTAAATCATTGTAAATTCATTTTTAATTAGTAAATTGCATCTAAAAAATCCCAAAAATTTATTTTAGCATGTTTATATTATTTCCAGCATGTCATATTTTTTCCAATTAAAAATTTGCATTTTTTCTAACATTTTCTCTTATTTCGATTTCATCATATTTTCCGATTTCTCGTTCGTTTCACAGGTTAATCCGATTCAGACGATTCTTCCGTTTCCATTTTATTTTTCACTAATGTAATTGTATACGGGATGTAATAGTTTAACTTAGGATTTTTATCTTCCGCATTTTAAATTATGTATCTTCCCCAAAGCCATGTAATAGCGTAGGATTTACCTTTCCGCATTTTACATTCCGCATTTTAATTTCCGCACCCTATCAATTGTTAGTAACTAGGCGTGTATGGCAACATAATAATGAACATAGCCCACTAACTTGCTAGATAAAATACTCGAATTCAACACACTTCTTTCACACATGCACCCCTTAGGGTAATTCTCTCTCGTTCCTTTCGATTTCAAATGGTCAAGTCCCTCGAACGTAGAGGTATTCTAGCACCGTTGCCTTCCAAACAAATCATCATAGTCCCTTCGATACAAAGATCATAAGACCCACGATGTCGCCTCCGAATACATGATCTTGATCCTCGATTGTCGCCTACGAAAAATGATGATAGTCCCTTCGAATGTGCTAGGATACTTCCTACAAGTTGCCTTCTATGACCATCCGATGTCCCTTCGAATGTCCCGCTTACATCCAACGAATGGAGCTACCTATCAACTAATGGTATGGCTAGCGCTATTCTAAAAGAATGTAGAAATGAAACGACCAATTCTGAGTGGGTAATAAGACTTTTAGTTGCTCGCTCCATCAAATGCTTTTCACACCACACACTTTTTTTCAAAGTTCAAACTCTTTTCAAAACAAAACATTTCCGAACACTTTGTATACATTCCTTCATGAATCATTACAAAGTCAAAGCGAAATGCCTTTTTTCAAAACATCTTTTCAAACACACAGAAAGCAATTTTAAAAAAGTGATCTAGAGCAACTAAGAGCCCGTAGATAACTACGGATGAAAAGGGGTGCTAATACCTTCCCTCTTCATAACCATTCTCCCGTACTCAGAATCTAACGAAGGTCTTTTTCTGTACTTTTACCTTCCCTTAATTGGATAAAAATAAAAGTCGGTGGCGACTCTTGCTATCCGCACATTTTGGATACAAAAATCGTACAAAGTCAGTTCACCGTATTACAAATGCAAGGGCGTTACATTGTCTCATGTCTTGGTGGATACTGGTTCTGCTCTAAATATCCTACCAAAGACTGCTTTTGATCGACTTGATATCGAAGGGTTGGTTCTGAGACCCAGTGATATAATTGTGAGAGCTTTTGATGGTTCTAAGCGAACAGTGCTTGGAGAGCTCACTCTGCCTGTTAAAGTCGGTTCCCATACTTTTGACTCCATTTTCTTTGTCATGGACATCCGTCCAGCTTACTCTTGCCTACTTGGATGCCCTTGGATACATGGGGCGGTACCTCACCTTGCATCGAAAGAAGTACCGGTGAAGGGAAAGTTGTTACGGTATGTGGTGAAGAAGAATATATGGTCAGTCACCTACAGTCGTTCCGATATCTCGAGATGGAAGGTGAATTCTTCGAGACTCCATGTCAAGCTTTTGAAACAATCCCCAGAGTCATGCCTGTTGACTCTCCTGTCACTCTTGAAGTTACACAAGCTCCGCCTAGGATGGCCTCGCTGAAGGATGCTCAAGCTGCTGTTGAAGGAGGTAGTACTATTTGGGGACGGCTCCCTGATCTTCCTTTCAAATCTAACAAAACTGGTTTAGGCTTCACCATCAGAGGTCAGAAGATGATGCGCCGCGAACGTGCCGGCCAACTTCCTTTCCGCATCAGCCAGAGTGGAATCCATGCTATAGAGGACGACGACAACGACTTCGACATCAGCAAGTGGATCTTCCCAACTCCAGATCATGGGCTCAGCAATTGGAAGACTGAAGACGCCATACCAATCTCCTTTAGACACGAGTAATTGCTCTTGTTTTGTTTCGCTTTTCGTATTTTCTATGTTTTGAGCAATAAACTCTAAAGCCTAGTGCCTTGCCCGGGGCATCATGGCTCGTTTGTGAGGGTTATTATCAGTCATTTGCATATTTTCATTCAATAAAATCGTTGGACTTTTGCATTCATTTGTTGTTTTCTTTCTTTACTTTATCACCCCTTCAAAAAGCTATGTGTTTCTTACACACCCACGTGATACACAGAATCACTCGAATCTCGTTGATAACAGCTATGCTATTGCTAAATATGACTTGATAATCCGATCTACCAAGAAGACGAAAGTGAGGAAGATTGTGAAGTTCGGAGAACTTGCGGGCTAAGAAGAAGCGAGTTATAAAGCCACACGAAGAGACAGTTGAGGTTGTGAATTTGGGTCCGATAAAGAGAAAAGAGATCAAGATAGGGCTGGTCTTGAGAACAGTGTTGAAGAAAGGTTGGTTCAGATGCTACGAGACTATATTGAGGTTTTTGCTTGGTCATACAAAGACATGCCTGGTTTGGACATTGACATTGTGGTACACCGATTGCCGACAAAAGAAGGTTTTCTCCTAGTGAAACAGAAGGTTAAATCGCATCGTCCGAGATGTCGAGAAAATCAAAGCCGAAGTTATGAAGCAGTTCAATGCCGGTTTTCTAGCTGTTACTTCTTATTCGCAGTGGGTTGCTAATGTGGTGCCTGTACCTAAGAAGGATGGCAAAGTACGAATGTGTATGGATTACAGAGATCTGAACAAAGCAAGTCCGAAAGACGATTTTCCACTTCCTCATATTGATATTCGGTTGACAACACCGCAAGATAAGGTTTTCTCCTTCATGGATGGTTTCTCCGGTTACAATCGATCAAAATGGCTCCAAGACATGGAGAAGACTACTTTTGTTACACGTGGGTACGCTCGCTACAAGGTTATGCCGTTTGGTGAAAACGCAGCGCCACCTATCGATGCTATGGTGACATTATTTCATGACATGATTCATCACGAGATAGAGGTCTCGTCGACGACATGATAGCTTGATCACGCATCAAGAAGAATATCTTGATCATCTACAGAAATTGTTTGATAGGTTGAAGAAGTACAGATTGAGACTTAATCCTAACAAGTGCACCTTTGGAGTCAGATCTGGAAAACTCTTAGGGTTTGTTGTCAGTGGTAAAGGTATTAAAGTTGACCCCGCCAAGGTTAAAGCTATTCAAGAAATGCCAGCCCCCCGCACTGAGAAAGAAGTCAGAGGATTCTTGGGCCGGTTGAATTACATTGCCAGATTCATTGCACATCTAACTGCTACTTGTGAGCCAATCTTCAAGTTACTTAAGAAAGATCAAGTAGTAGAATGGAACAACGATTGCCAGATCGCTTTTGACAAAATCAAGGAGTACCTACAGAATCCTCCTATCCTGTTGCCGCCTGCCAAAGGAAGACCTCTTATCATGTACTTGACAGTGTTAGAGAACTCAATGGGGTGTGTGTTGGGGCAACATGACGAGTCTGGTCGAAAAGAGCATGCAATATACTACCTTAGCAAAAGTTTACCGATCGTGAAACAAGATACTCACGACTTGAGAAAACTTGCAACGCTTTGGCTTCGCTCACGACTAAGGCAGATATGTTGACTCACACTACTTTGTTGATTTCTAAGATGGATCCGATAAAATATATCTTTGAGAAACCACTCTCTCAGAAGAATAGCAAGATGGCAAATGATCTTGACCGAATATGACATCCAAGACACTTTTAAAGCGATCAAAGGAAGTGTAGTAGCCGATCATTTGGCTCATCAAGCCGTGGATGACTATCAGTCTATGCAGTTCGAATTTCCAGATGAAGAACCAGGCCCAGACGAAGGACCTGAACAAGGATCCCGATGGACTATGGTCTTTGATGGAGCCTCAAACGCACTTGGCAATGGCATTGGCGCCATCATTACATCCCCGCAGGACAAACGCCTTTCACCAGATTATGTTTCATTGCACTAACAACATGGCGAATCTGGCGTGCATCATGGGTATTAAAGCTGCTATTGACTTAAGAATCAAGTTCTTGCTAGTGTATGGAGACTCAACTTTAGTGATCAGTCAGATTAAGGGCAAGTGGGATACGAAGCATCCGAATCTCATTCCGTATCGAGAGCGCGTTCTGAGTTTGATCCCCTACTTCAAAGAGATCACTTTCAATCATATCCCACGAGAAGAGAATCAGTTGGCAGACGCATTAACTACTATGTCATCTATGTTCAAGGTCAGATGGGACAACGAGGCTCCCCAGATCATCATCGAGAAGTTTGACGAACCAGCATATTATTGTGAGCTTGATACAGAAGAGAAACCTTGGTACTATGACATGAAGAGGTATCTTGAGACTCAGGAATATCCCGCAGGGGCATCTGTCAACGATAAGAAATTCATGAGAAGATTTGCATCCAAATTCTTCCTCAACAACGACATCTTATACAAGCGCAATCACAATTTGTGCTTACTCCGCTATGTAGACCGGAAAATAGCAGAACGTATTATGGAAGAGTTACACGAAGGCGCATTTGGTACCCACTCCAGTGGACATGCCATGGCTAAGAAGATTCTGAGAACAGGTTACTATTGGTCCACCACGCAAGCTGATTGTCACTACGCTCGATCTTGTCACAAATGCCAGATTTATGCAGACAAAGTGCATGTACCTCCAGTACCTCTGAATGTTTTAACCTCTCCTTGGCCTTTTGCAATGTGGGGCATTGACATGATCGGAGAAATCAAGCCCACAGCTTCCAACGGACATCGTTTCATCCTTGTGGCAATTGATTACTTTACCAAATGGGTGGAAGCAGCCTCGTTTGCATCTGTTACCAAGAATGTTGTGGCTCGATTCATCAAACATAATCTTATCTGTCGATATGGAACTCCCGAAAGGATTGTCACGGATAATGGCTCTAATCTCAACAACAAGATGATCACCGAACTCTGCACGCAGTTCAAGATCAAGCATCACAACTCTTCTTCGTATCGACCTAAGATGAATGGTGCAGTGGAAGCCGCCAACAAGAATATTAAGAAGATCGTACAGAAGATGACAGTGACTTACAAGGATTGGCATGAGATGCTACCATTTGCTCTTCATGGTTATCGCACTACGGTACGAACATCAACAGGGGCAACCCCCTTCTCTCTTGTATACGGTATGGAAGCAGTTCTACCCATCGAGGTTCAGATACCCTCAGCCAGAGTCCTCCAGGACGCAGAGTTAGACGAAGATGATTGGGTCCAGACTCGCCTTGACCAGATTAACTTTATTGATGAGAAACGACTCGCGTCCATCTGCCATGGACAGATTTATCAGAAGCGAATGATCAGAGCATTTAACAAGAAGGTCAAACACCGAGTCTACCAAGTCGGTGATCTAGTAGTCAAGCGCATCATTCTTCCACAAGGTGATCCCAGGGGCAAATGGACTCCCACCTATGAGGGACCATTTGTAGTCAAGACAATATTTTCCGGCGGAGCTATGATACTTAGCACCATGGATGGTGAAGACTTCCCACACCCTGTGAACGCAGACATAGTCAAAAAATACTATGCATAAAAGAGACCCGCTAGGTCGACTGACCTAGGCAAAAATAAGGGCATCCTGGCGAATCAAAAAGGTTCGGGTAAAAGTTAAGGATATATATAAAACATGTACACCCGGCAAGTCGAAAACCTGAAAAGGCGGCTTGGGCAAAAAAGGGTATCCCGGTAGACTGAAAACCCGAAAGGGCGGTCTAAGCAAAAGTTAGGGATTTAAGCGTACGACTATGTCTCATCCAGATCACCTATTTACTTCCAGACTACTATCAGCATTCAAGATTCGAATGGCGAAGATCAGTCCACTCACCTTCTACTGACAGCAGCAAGGAGATGAGATAGTTGAAATATATGAGTACTAGCATAGTTGGAACTTAACGAGATTGTTTCCGCATAGCTTTTTACCTTTCATGTGTACAAACTACTTGGCCATACGCCACATTTCGAATAAACACAAGTTCTTTCTCTTTACGATTTTCACTATTGTTGTTTGCATAAAGTCCAACGTTTTCTTTGAATGATTGTATGCATCTGACAATAAGAATCTATTCACAAGCATGCGAAAAGTGATCATACAAAAGTAATTACTACAGGCTCTAGGAATTGAGATGACGACGAAGGTCACCAAAACATTCCCCCACAGAACAGGATCCCCACAGAGGAGTCACTCATCTCCACCAGCAGAGTATACGTTAGTCCCCGAGCAGTGATTCCACTCAACTTAACCGGATTACACCCATCTCCAAGCAATAACACTTTATCCCCAGCGGATATCTCTCAACAATTCCCCTTTTCTCCAACAGCAGTATCCAGACTTGGAACTTGGTCAGATAGTGCATCGGAGGAAACCTACTCCTTTATTCCCCAGTCGGAGATTTCAACGGGCTCCAGACTCTTCCAACCCGGTCTCCCAGCAACTATCAAACGCTCTCCAGCGAGATCTACACTCAAAATCCCCAGTAGAGCGCCTCCTAATTTTTCCCCAGCAGGGTCTACGCACAGGATCCTCAGCGGCACGTCTCTTTATCTCTATCATCCTCAACAATATCTAGGCCCAAGACTTGGTCAGATAGTGCATCGGAGGAATCAAAGTTTCTTTCTTCTCAGGATCTCCATCCCCAAACAGAAGTCAGAAATCCTCAAGCAGAACACTTACATCTTCTTCAAGATGGATATGTTTTGAAATACCACAACATCTATCATTCATACATTTCTCATAAAGTCATAATATATGCATATGTCATTCATATACATTGTCATGCATCATACTTTGCATAAGACTAACAATATTCTGTCAAAGTTTCTCTTGTTTTCTCCAAAGCAGGTAAAAGTCACCTCGGACGCAAACAGGTCCAAGATTAAGACCCGAATCCAGACGGGAAAACTATCTAAAAGACCACCCTAGTTGTCCTCCGACAACTGGTCTAGGATTAAGACCTGAATCCAGACGGGAAAACTATCCGAACGACCACCCTGTTGTTCAGCGGATCCGTGATTAATACCTTAGCGGAAACCCTATCCGAACGATCACAAGTTATCCTCCGATAACGGGCAGTGGATCAATACCCGATGCACAACAGGGAAAATATCCACGCTTTGCCAACTACTATCCCCTCAGAATGGTCAACACGAAGATCTATTTTGACTCTCTCTTATTGTCAACAGCAACTACAGAGTCTGGCATACGACTCAGTTGCCTTGGATGGCATCTTAAGCCCATCTCCGACTACTTGTCAACAGTTCTCCACTTTCAGAATGCTGCATATATGGTTAAAAATCAATACAAACCAATAACTCCATTCAAAAATGAGCATAAGGTCTAACGTACGACTCCCTCCGGATGGCATCTTAAGCCCATCTCCATGCTCCTTCCAGAAACGTCTACAGAGCCTAGCGTACGACTCACTCCCCAACGTCGACCATCCCGGATGGCATCTTAAGCCCATCTCCGACACCTCTCCTATTTAGAAAACGTTCTCGAGTCTAGCGTACAACTCATTCCCCAGCAAAGTCTCCACCTTTTCCAAATGGCATCTGTAAGCCCATTCCCGCATCATCAGTTAACAGCGAGTACAAATTTTCAGGTGTACTCGAGTGTTCAATCATCTTCTACCTTCAGGTCACGAAAGACAAGCATGTCAATCTAACCCTTCCGGTATAAAAAGATTGAACAGGGGCAGCTGTCATACCCCAAAATTTTCCCTCCACCTTCTCAAGGCATTTCATACATCCATACTCAAGGGTTCCTCAAGAGTTGGTCAGACAAACTCTCTCCAAGGCAATCAACCCAAACTAGGGTTTGGTATTTCTCAGATCAAGATGGACTTCTAATACCTCCAATGGCCATCATGCCTCCTCATATGCTTCAAAGATTCTCCATGTCAAGTTTCAAGCCTCACAGATCAAATTTCCTCAGACAATTGCTCAGATGGTTGAAAATCAGTTGTATTGGACAAAAAGTCAACTGTGGTCAACATACAGTCAAACTTCATGATTTTTGGTCAACATCCTCATTTTGAAGTTACATTCATCATTTGATCAAGGGTTGATCATGATTCATCAAGAAAACTCACGATTTGCTCAAAAGTCAAACTTTCTAAATTACGGTTTCTCTGAGAAAAGTCAACTGAACTTTGACTGAGCATAACTTCTTCATACTTTCTCAGAAATTTTTCCACCACCTCTTGTTTTGAAGGAAATTCAATTCTATACAACTTTATGTCTCACAAGAATGTTCAAACAATGCTTCATTTGGAAGGTATGGATCAAAATATTACAGGTCCTTTTCAAAGTCAACAAAAAGTCAACATATTGTTTTGAATATATCTTGAGCATGGAAACTCCAATTGAGATGAAACCAAAGAGGTTGGTTAGAGGACTCCTAGAGATTTCTAAAAAGTCCAAGAACACTCAAAAATGTGGAAAATTGAGCAAGATACAGCATTCACAAGTTGAGCAATTTTGAAGAAGTGCACAAAGAAAAATGCTTCTAAAAATCAAAATTTTTGCGAATGGGCTTACTTTTTCTTCATCTAAACTTGTTCCTTATGCAATTAGGAATATCCAAGCCCAATGCCACGAATTTGTATTTTATTTTTCTATTTAATTTGGAATTTATTCATTCAAATACAAATTAAATTCAAAAATAAGGTATAAAATCAAAATTAAATGCAAATTTGATTTTTCTCTCTTTCTTGAGATCCAAGAAAACCAATAAAGCCAGCAAATTTCGAAATTTGATTGGATATGGCAAGAAATTGAATGAAATTGATCAAAAAGATGAAAATTTGATTTGGAACAAAATCAAATATATTTTGCATTGATTGATGATTGATTCTTTCTCAAATCAGCTCTAATTCCATCTACTATATATATACAACACATGCCACACGAATTAGGGTAGAAAAATTGGCTGGAGAAACCCTATTGAAGCTCAAAAAATCTGTGGCTTACAAGCAACTAGCAACCATCGATCCAGCCTGTTTCAATCGTTTTTGAGGATTCAAACACGTTCCTTGACATCCCTGGAAGCATTCAGACCTTCACATTGTCCAAAAGCATCACGAATTGCAAGAACAAGATTTCGGTTTGTCAAACTTTTTCCGAAATCGAATTCTATTATTCATGCATTTTTAACACGATTTGTTGTTGTTTTTGTGATTAGTAGGAAGTTTGCAAACGTTCTGGGCAGTTTAATTGTATTTCTATGGCCTGGAACACGAATTGCCATGGCTAGGGTTTCTGGACATGATTTAAGGCTTCTCTAATTAGAATAAATTGGACCAAACCGATGCCATCAGGACGTTCAGTGGACCAAAACGAATCAAACCATGGTCTTAGATTTTATTTATATTGCTTGTACATGATTTTTGATTTAGCCAGGGCCATAGCGTCGAGCCAAGGCCGACGCAGGATTTTCAAAAATTTGAAACAAAGAAGACGAAGCTTGGCGTGATCGGAGCATCGGGGCGTCGTCCAAAATCCATTCGTTCGGTTTTCCAACGATGATGCTCCATCGGATGGCAAAGGCATGGGGGTTGTGAAGCCAAGGTCTCCAGTTCGAATCCTGGCAAGACCAATGTTTTTCCTCTTTTGCAAAACTTCATATTTTCTATTTTCTATTTTCTATTTTATTTAATATTTTACATGCATTTTAATTTATTTCAAGAATTTTTATCATGCATCTAAAAAAATACCAAAAAATATTTTTCTTTTTGCATTATTTTCAGAAAATGTTTATTTAATTTATAAAATTAAAAAATATTATTTTGCATGCGTATTTAATTTTATTTCTATTTTACCATTTAAATAACTTTTAATTAGTTTTTAATCATTAAATTATCTCCAAAAAATTATTTTAGCATATTAATGTTATTTCCAGCATGAAATATTTTTCTCAGACAATTTCTTTTTACTGTTTTCTTTTTCCAATAATGTAATTGCTCATGGGATGTAATAGTTTAATTAGGCTTTTATCTTTCCGCATTTTACATTCCCGCATTTTAATTTCCGCACCCTATAAACAGTTAGTAATTAGGCATGTATGGCTGTCATACCCCAAAATTTGCCCTCCATCTTCTCAAAACATTCCATACATCCATACTCAAGGATTCATCAAGAGTTGATCAGACAAACTCTCTCCTAGACAATCAACCCAAACTAGGGTTTGGTATTTCTCAGCTCCAGATGGACTTCCAACATCTCCAATGATCCTCATACCTCCTCATATGCTTCAAAGATTCTCCATGTCAAGTTTCAAGCCTAACAAGTCAAGTTTCCTCAGACAATTGCTCAGATGGTTGAAAATCAGTTGTATTGGACAAAAAGTCAACTGTGGTCAACATACAGTCAAACTTCATAATTTTTGGTCAACATCCTCATTTTGAAGTTACATTCATCATTTGATCAAGGGTTGATCATGATTCATCAAGAAAACTCACGATTTGCTCAAAAGTCAAACTTTCTAAATTACGGTTTCTCTGAGAAAAGTCAACTGAACTTTGACTGAGCATAACTTCTTCATACTTTCTCAGAAATTTTTCCACCTCCTCTTGTTTTGAAGGAAATTCAATTCTCTACAACTTCATGTCTCACATGAATGCCCAAAAAATGCTTCATTTGAGGGGTATGGCTCAAAACATTATAGGTCATTTTCAAAGTCAACAAAAAGTCAACTTTTTGTTTTGAAGATATATTGAGCATGGAAACTCCAATTGAGATGAGACCAAAAAGGTTGGTTAGAGGACTCTTAGAGCTTTCCAAAAAGTCCAAGAACACTCAAAAATGTGGAAAATTGAGCAAGATACACCATTCACAAGTTGAGCAATTTTGAAGGAATGCACAAAGAGAGATACCTCTAAAAATCAAATTTTTTTGCAAATGGGCTTATTTTTTCTTCATCCAAACTTGTTCCTTATACAATTAGGAATATCCAAGCCCAATGCCACGAATTTGTATTTTATTTTTCTATTTAATTTGGAATTTATTCATTTAAATACAAATTAAATTTAAAAATAAAGTATAAAATCAAAATTAATTACAAAATTGATTTTTTTTCCTTCCTTGAGATCCAAGCAACTCACAAAGGCCAGCAAATTTCGAAATTTGATCAATATGGCAAGATTGGATTGAAAATTAATCATGTTTTGAAAATTTGATTTTGTACAAAAATCAAATTTGATTTGCATTGAATGTTGATTGATTCTCTCTCAAAACCATCCCAAATCCATCCAGTATAAATATATGATGCATACCTATCAAGAAAGGGCAGAAAAATTGGCTCAAGAACCCTAACCTAAAGTCAAAATTTCGTGCACTTGAAGCAACTAGCAGCCATCGATCCAACCACTTTCAAACGATTTTGAGGATTCAAACATATTCCTTGACATCCCTGGAAGCATTCCAGACCTTTACTTTGCCAAAAACCATCAAGAATCGTGAAATCCGAAATTGGTTTGTTCTTGAAATTTCAAAAATCGTATTCTTTCATTCGTGCATTATTAACATGATTTGTGTTTGTTTTTGTGATTAGTGATGTGTTTGCAAGCTTTCTGGGTGCTTTAATCGAATTTCCATGGCCAGGAATGCATATCACCATAGCTAGGGTTTTCGGCCTCGATTTAGGGTTTCCTTAAAACAGATAAATTGGACCATAAGACCACCACCACTGTGTTTAGAATGTGATTTCCAATCGATTCATGTACTCACAACTAATTTATATTATGTGTATGAGATTTTTGAAATTGCAGGGGTTATAGCGTCGCATCATGGCCGACGCTATATTTTCAAATATTCAAATTGAAGAAGATGAAGTCTGGCGCGCAAGGGAGGCAGTCAGGGAACGACACTTGTTCTTACTCCATTTGCTCCGGTTTTCAAACACACGCGCGCATTAGCTCAGATGGCAAGGCATGGATGCTGTGAAGCCAAGGTCTCCAGTTCGAATCCTGGCAGGACCATTTGGTTTTTCCTCTTTTACAAAACTCATATTTTCATATTTTTCCTATTTTCTTTTTATTTAATATTTTGCATCATTTTAATTTAATTTCATAATTTTATTCATGCATTAAAAAATCACCAAAAATTATTTTTCTTTTTACATTATTTTCAGAAAACCTTTATTTAATTTATAAAATTAAAAAACATAATTTTGCATGCATATTTATTTTTATTCATAATTTTTCATTTTAATTGCTTTTAATTCATTTTAAATTATTAAATTACATTCAAAAAATCCCAAAAAATTATTTTAGCATATTAATACTATTTCCAGCATGTCATATTTTTTCCATTCAAAAATTTGCATTTTTCTAACATTTTTTCTCTTATTCGATTCATCTCGTATTTTCCGATTTCTTATTCTTTCACAGGTTGTTCCGTTTCAGACGGTTTTCTTTTACTGTTTTCATTTTTCCAACAATGTAACTGCTTATGGGATGTAATAGTTTAAATTAGGGTTTTACTTTCCGCAAGTTTAAATTATGTATCTGCCCCAAAGCCATGTAATAGCGTAGGACATTTATCTTTCCGCACCTTTACATTCCCGCATTTTAAATTCTGCACCCTATAAACTGTTAGTAATTAGGCGTGTGTGGCAAGATAATAATCAACAATAGCTCACTCTAATTTTCAAAGATAAAATATCTGAATTTGACACACTCTTTTCACACATGCACCCCCTAAGGTAATTCTCTCTCGATGCCTTACGATTTCAAATGGACATGTCCCTCGAACGTAGAGGTATTCTAGCACCGTGTTCGCGTTAAAAGGTGACGCGCCTGAGGATGCGAACGTGAGTTCGGATCTCCTGGTACGCAACGATTTAAATCTTTTGATTTGTTTATAAAGATGCCGCGAGCATCAAGCTTTATTATTTTCAACACAAGAAAGATGATTTAATGATTATGAAAAAGGGGAAAGCTGAAATACCCTCAATTGATATTGGTATGCGTAACGACTAGCGCAAACTAGACGTAACGCATTGGGGAGATTCTGAGTAAGGGGGATTGGTATATAAAGGGAATAGATGGAGCACCCTAAATATATGTAGTTATCTACAGCTTTATATATGAATATATTTGATATGTTGTGTGTTTTTTAATTGCTATTTCTATGATTGGAAAAGTTTCTCCTCTGGGATTTTAAGAAACAGTAGATTATGTGGGATTCTAGGGTTATTATTACTATGCTCGCAAAGATCTGTGGATCTTCTGCATACATATCCCCTAGTGGGAATCAGAGCATTTGTAGCTCGGATCTCTGTGGTTCTATGGTTTGTTTGTTACGAGGAGATAGAAATTTGCTCGGCAAGGATGAGACCTTGTGCCTACGTATTCTCAAAAGGATGTTGAGAAAGTCGAGCAATCGTAGTTCCCACTTATGCTAGTGGAAAGCAGCGGGATGTTAGTAAGAGATGACAAATGTCATCTTAATGAAAATGTATCTAATCTATTTCATCACATACATTTTGAAAAGTTTGATTGATTAAAATCTTTAAATCGTAAGTATTAGGTGTTTTGCTTGAGTGTACAAGCGTTACCACTTACATGTTTAAGAAAGATGTTTGAAAAGATGTTTGAATCTTTTAGTAAGCATTGGGTGTTTTGCTTGAGTGTACAAGCGTTACCACTTACATGTTTAAGAAAGATGTTTTGAAAAAGATGATTGAATCTTTTAGCTGTAAGTATTGGGTGTTTTGCTTGAGTGTACAAGCGTTACCACTTACTGTTAAGAGATTGTTTTTTTTTTTTGTTAAAAAAATAGTTTGAAAAGAGTTTGAAAAGTTTTTGACTGTATGTGATGTAATGGATGAGATACTTCTTCCATAGAGATGATAGATGTCTAAATCTCGAGGAGAAATTGATTGGATTAAAGGGATGCTTTTAAGAAGCCTGTGGGTCCTTGTATTGTTAGCCCAGAGGAGGCATTGAGGGTCATCGAGGGTCATCGAGGGTCATCGAGGGTCCTTGTATGAAGCTCAAGAGGAAGCTATAGGGTATGGCTGGCTTTGGCTTGAAAGGGATTTCACCGAGAAATCATCCTTTGCTGAGTAAGAGCAATTTCACCGGGAAATTTTACTCTATGGGGAAATTTGAAAGTGATTTCACCGAGAAACCATCCTTTCAGGGTTCTATCTTAGCGGGTGATTCTTTGTATTGGAAGCCCAAGAGGAGGCTGTTAAGAGATTTCCTGGTCTCTTTCATTGTATGATGCCCAAGAGAAGGCTAAACTCAATGAGGAGTTCTTTTGAACGAAGCCCAAGAGGAGGCTGACTCAACAGGGGAGTGTTTGTCTTATATGAAGCCTAAGCGGAGGCTAACTCTGTGGGAGAGTTTCTTTGTATAAAGCCCAAGAGAAGGCTAAACTCTGCTGGAGATAAAAATATCTTGTATGAAGCCCCAAGCGGAGGCTGTCCCATGCTGGGGATGGATTGTCTTGTATAAAGCCCAAGCGGAGGCTATACTGTGGGGAACTTATTTGATTAGTCTAATTGTTATGTTAACAACTGAACAGTTATATAAACAAGTGTGTGTGTGATATGTATTCACAGGAGTTTATGAAGGAAATATAAACAATGCATGATGTTTATTTGCAGGAGATATAAACAAGTGTCTGTGAACGAACGTTTGAAACGAGCGTAACTTGATTATTTAAAAGTTTGAACTGTGTACAAGGAAATGAATATGTACACGAACGAGGTTTTTTTATTTTTATGTACAGACAAAGGTGGATGTACATAGGAGGGTTGAGACTTACACTGTAAGAGAGGCCCATTGATTTGAAAGTAGTTTCACAGGGAATAATGCTCCTTTCAATACCAATGGTATTTAGTGTACAGATGAAACAGAAATTATTAATTAAAGTTTATCTGTAAAAAGTATTTTCAAAAAGTATGTATAATGTATGATGAAAGTTATTAAAAAAAGTATCTGTGTTATGTACAGATAAAAGGTTTTTTTTTGAAATATCTGTGTTATGTACAGATAAAAAGTTTTGAAAAGTTTTTGGTATGTACAAAAAATATACACACACAAAAAACTGTTTTGAATATACACAAGTGATGTGAGAACAAACGATCAAGTTTATGCGTACTTGAGTATAAAAGAATATCATATTATATACAGATGAAACTTTGTAAAAAAAGTATTTGACAAAAGTTTGATATGTACAAAGAAATATTATGTACATAAAAGAATGTTATGGGACTTACACCGTGATGGAGGCCCATTGGTTTGAAAGTAGTTTCACAGGGAAATCTATCTTTAGAACCAATGGATTCGGTGTATAAACAAACGAATGAAAACAAATGAAAGAAATTTGTTTATGTTTGAATATTGACAACGATGTTTTGAATATGTACAAGTAAAACTAAATATGTACATAAAGGATTGGGACTTACACCATAAGGGAGGCCCATGATCGATCGAGAAATTCGAGAGAAGACGAAATCAGTTTTATTGTTTTAATTGGATCAATCATGGTAAAAAGATGCAAGTTTGATGAAATGTTTTGAAAAATGATTTGAAAATGTTTTTGATATGTGAGGTTGATTTGTGAAAAGTTTTGAAAAAAAAAATCGGAAGTCGAAAACTTGAAAAATCCACCTTAAAAGGAGGTTTGAAAAAGCGTTCAGAACGTCGTTTTCGGCTCGATTAAAACTTAATCAGATGAAAGTTTTTTCTGAAAATTTTTGCACTATCACAAAATAGATGTATTTATTGACAAGTGTCCAAAAAATCACCTTAAAATAAGGAGTTTTGATTGGTCAAAAAAATTGTTGAAGTTTTATGAAAAAAACATGAAAATATGACAAGTTTGTAAAAAGAATGGTCTTGAGAGGGATTGAACCCATGACCATTGGGTGGGATGCGTGGCAGAAAGCACTAAGAGCAAGCCAGAACCCCAGCCGCGCATCGTGTTAGTGGACCAGGAACACGTGTTAACATAAGATGGGATTATTTGAATTTTTAAAAATGAAGAACACCAAGAACACGCGCGCAGTTCTGGGTTCGAGTTTTGATTTTCAGTTTGATGAATCCTTGCTCAAATCTTCGTTTCTCAACCAAATTGAGTGAAATAAACATCAATCTTGATCGGTTTTTCGCCACGAACATGATTATGGTTGTTAATTTCGTTTATTTTCAGTTAATCATGTTTTGATTTCTGGAAACTTGAAGAACCCTAGAATCTAAATTAAATGATGTTTGTTCAATGATTCTTGAATTTTTTTGAGGGTTAATGTTCGTTAGGGGTGCAGAAACAAAACGGCCGTGAGTTTTTTTCAAATGGTGCAAGGAATCATGATAACCAGTTTCGAGTTCATACCTGGAAAAGTTGAGATCGAATTCGATGCTGGAGTGTTTCCAGTTGCTATTTCTTGATCATTTAAGCTTCATCGGCATGTATGGATGCTATGAGGATAGCCTGCTTGCTTTGAACTTGCTTCAATCACTCCACTCAAATCAACCTGCAATCAGCTCAACAGGAAACTCGAATTTGATGTTAATGGAGTTACAGATTGCTGTCCTTGTTTTGGATCAACTCCATGATGTTCATGGAAGGTGTATGGATCATTAGAACAACAATTGATCAAGCCAAACTTGAAATTCGATTCCTAAGTCAGTTTTAAAGTTTTGAAAAAATGGAAATGGAAATCTGATTTTAAGCTTTGCTCAGTTTGTTTTTAGGCTTGCAACAAGTTTCATAGTGATCATGTAACATGTTTGACACCAAGATTTACCATGTTTTTTAACTTAAACTAAAAATGCTATGATTCTCAACTTTGCACTAATTGCTTGATTTTCAAGAAAGTGAAAGAAAGCATGGATTTTGTGGAGTTTCTTGGTGTTTATTGAAGCTTGAATTGAGAGCTATTTATAGGCAAGAATTCTGAAAAGATTAGGCAAGGAAGTAAAAGCCATTTGGATATTCAAAGAAAGCTTAGAGGGCAAGATTGTCATTTGTAAAGCAAAAGGAAGGTTCCTTTTTTACCATGTGTGAATTTATCCAAACTTGATCCAATCTTCAATCATCACTTTTCACTGATGTTTATCAGTTTGATGAGTCAATTTGGCAAGGTGGCAAGTGGTTTAAATGTAAAAACACAAAATGACCTATAATTTGAAGTTGTGAACTTTGAAAATTAAGTTTCATGGAACCTTTTGTTTCAATTTCAAAGACATAGCTAGCCTCCATGGATTTTGAAGTTCTTGGACATTTTGGAAATATTTTTCCATGATCTACAACTTTCATGTTTTGAGTTTTTTCAAATTCCAATTGGAACTAGGTGAAAAAATGGCTTGAAGTTTGGAAAAAATGTGAAATTTCAACACTTAGAAATTTTTCTAAGTTATAGAAATTTTGACCTTATGTTGACTTTTCCAAATTCTTTGATTTTTGATGATCATGATGGATCATTTGAAGTATTTTGATGATTGAAAAAGTTTTGTTTTGAAAATTTTGACCAAAAGTCAAAGTTTGACTTTTACTTGGATGAAATTTCATCGGATGTTTAAGCAGTGATGAATTTTGTGAACTTCTGTGATGATTTGAATCCAGAAATTAGGTCAAGAGGTTATATCTAAGATATGGTGACCAATCTCTATCCAAAAAAGTCAATTACTGCTCAAAAAATCAGAGAATTCTCTTGCCCGATCAAAACCCTAATTGGTCGATCCTCGATTGATCTGTGAGAAAATTTGATATCTGAGGATTGAAGGTTGATGATTTGATCAAGATAGATCAAATGGAGTGAGAAAATCTCAAACCCTAATTGGTTGGCTCTTGAATCAGATGAAAAATCTGATGAAACCCTAATTTTGACCTGTGAATGCTATACGATTAATGCTGTCTGAACTGTTAGTTATGCAAATGATGCAAATGTGAGGTGGTATATGAGGTCAAAAATTGGGTATGAAGATGCCCTATTTAAGTTTCTTTAACACGAGAGATGAAGATGAATATCTTCGTTTTGATAGGTGTAAAGATATAAATATCGAAATCAAATTTTGGACCTAAGATACCAAAAGATGCGGATGATGCAAAATGATTGTAAAAAAGTTTCACCCAGATGATATCACAGAAAATGACATGGTGGGGAAAATTTGTGAATATGTCCCTGTTGGGGGAAAAATGATTCACAAAAGATGTGAATGTTTGTTTCGTTTCGGAAACAGAGAGATTACCTTCTGTCAGCCTTGTGACATTGTTTAAGGTAAGTGAAAATGATATTACCAATTATCAGCCTTGTGATAGTTTATGGTAATGAATGTTGAAGATGTTACCAATTATCAGCGAAGTGATAACTATAACAAGGTAACTTTTGAGAAAATTTCTTGAATATTCACTTTGTGAATAATGAGACGTAGTGGAAAGCGATCTTGGAATGAGCTTTAAAGATATTACCAATTATCAGCAAAGTGATAACTATAACAAGGTAAATCCTTTAAGACAATTTGTTGTATATTCAGCTGTGTGAATAACAGACAGTGAAAGAAATAGAACTCAAAAATGAGCTTCTATTTTCTTGGATACAATCTTGCCGAGGATCTCTCTTTTTGAGGAGACGTGGGCATTTTTGATCAGAAGACACAGGTTTTCTTTTTGAGAGAAAGACAAACTGCTGAGGAATTTCTCGTACGGTCGTGATTTGACCTTGTTGAGAAGAACAAACTTTTTATGACAAGTTTAGGAATGAAAATAAGCGGCTCAGACAATGAGACTTATTGCTTATTGCTTTGTTGTTTTAGAGACGAGGTTCTATTCAGGAATGAACTGAAAAGAAACAGTCAATCAAGACATTGTTCCAAATGAGGAATGATCTCAGCCGGGGGAATGTGGTGAAGAGAAAAAAATGCATTTCTCTGTTTGGGGATACTCTGCCGGGGATAAAAAAGAAATGTATCTTTTCTATTTGGCGAGACTCTACTGGGGATAAACTTGTACTTATATGAGTAAGTGTGATTTATACCAGTGATATGGAAGCAAACATTTTGAGGAATGCAAAAAATGCATGAATGATGCTATTATGTATGAATGTCATGAATGTTATATGTATGCTAACACTACTTTGACAAAGACACTAAAGAGATATTTGGGGAAAAGGACCACGTCACAGTTCGAACAAATACTTAGTGAAGATTACAGCACTGGTGCAAACGTTCACTGATGAAGATTTTGAGTTGCATGCTTTAAACTTTCAGAGAAAGGCATTTCATTGGCAACTTGATTGGGGATTCTTTTTGGATAAGAATACCGTCCTTTGAAGATTTCCGTTGAGGAGAAAACTGTTGTAGCAGTTGGCGACTCCACTGGGGATCAAAACACTATTGGAGAAACGGTTGAAGTTATTTCCGTGTTCATAGTTTCAAAGGAAAATTTTTGCTTTTATTTTCAAAATTTTGAAGTAAAAATTCATTTAAAACATTTTGGTTTCAAAAAGTGATTTTCACAATAAAAAGCGTTGTTTTGCAAACAGAATAAAATAGAATTGCAAACAAAGGCACAAGGCTCAAATTTATTGATAGAATGGTAATCAGCCAAAGGCGTGATTCCATGAGCTTATTTACAAGAGTTGGAAATGATAATTTATTGGGAAAAGGCTACATTGAAAGCAAATAACCGCTATTATCCCTAACAACTTCGAATTCCCACTGCGCTTGTGGCTTTAGAAGAGTTGATTGAAGATCCGTTTGATGGAAGATTCTTCAAATTGACGAAGTATGGACTGAGTGCAGTTACTTTGTCATTATTTTTTGTATCCTTGTTTTTGCCTAGATCGCCTTTTCAGGTTTTCGATCTATCAGGATATTTTCTGTTTATTGTCTCTAATTTTTGCCTGGATCGCCTTTTCGGTTTTCAATCGCTCATTTTTGCCTAAAGCCCTTTTCGGTTTCGACTTACGAGTTCTTTTTTTTTTTTTTAGACAAAGTATTTCTTGATCGCATCGGCATTCACGGGATGCGGAGTTCATCGCCGTCCATGGTTGTGAGTCATGCCAGAGAAGCTTCTTTTGACGATGTACGGGCCTTCATAATTAGGAGTCCATTTGCCCTAGAATGCTTGAAAAGGAGAATCTTTTTAAACGCAGTCGCCTTCTCGGAATTCACGTCGAGACCTTTTTGTCGAAAGCTTTTCATTCTTCTTTGATAGAGTTGTCGTGACACGAGGCGGTCGGTAGCTTTTCTTCAATTAAGTTCATTGGTCGTATCGCTTTGACACCATTCACCTCGATAGCTTTGTTTCCATGAGAACTCTCATTGATGGAATCTCAACTTCTCGGGAGCAGCTTCCATGCCGTATACTAGAGAAAAGGAGTTGCCCTGTTGAAGTGCGTCTTGGTACGATACCCATGCGAGCAAATGGCGACATTCGTGCCGGTCTTTGTAAGTGATGACCATTTTACGGGCGATCTTTTGATGTTCTTGTTGGGCTGCTTCAGCGGCGCCGTTCATCTTTGGCGTAAGGAGGCGAGTTATGATGCTCGATCTTGAATTCCTCACACAGTTCTTTCATCATTTTGTTGTTCAAGTTCGATCCATTATCAGTAATGATCTTACTTGGAACTCCATATCGGCAAATGAGGTTGTTCTTGATGAACCTCACAACCACTTGTCTTGTGACGTTGGCGTAAGACGCTGCTTCGACCCATTTGGTGAAGTAATCAATAGCCACTAGAATGAAGCGATGTCCGTTGGACGCTTTTGGTTCAATCATTCCAATCATGTCGATGCCCCACATGGAGAAAGGCCACGGAGAGGAGAGAACGTTGAGTGGAGTCGGTGGCACATGGATCTTATCTGCGTAGATCTGGAACTTGTGACATCTTTTGACGTGTTTACAGCAATCGGATTCCATTGTTATCCAATAGTATCCTTCTCTCAAGATTTTTCTAGACATTGCATGCCCATTTGAATGGGTTCGAAGGACTTCATGCACTTCATGGATGATCGTATCGCTTCTTGTCTGTCGACGCATCTGAGCAAAACCATGTCGAAGTTTCTTTTGTATAGCACATCCTCGTTTAGGAAGAAATTCCTAGAAAGCCTCCTCAGAGTTTTCTTATCCTTGTACGATGCCCCGAGTGGGTACTCTCGTGTTTGAAGGAAACGTTTGATGTCGTGAAACCACGGTTTATCGTCAAAGCATACATTGCAAAGACATATGCAGGTCTTTCAAGGCGTCTGATGCGAATTCTGGGCATATCGTTCCAATCGTAGATTTTGAACATGGAAGATAGAGTAGCCAAGGCGTCTGCCATTCGATTTTGATCTCGAGGGATATGATGCAATTCTACTTCGTTGAAGAAAGTCAACAACCGTCTTGCATAATCTCTGTAAGGAATCAAACCAAGATGATAAGTTTCATACTTGTCTTTGATTTGATTGATCACAAGGGCTGAATCTCCATATATGTCAAGGATCTTGATCCTCAAGTCGATGGCTTCTTCAATACCCATGATGCATGCTTCATATTCTGCTATGTTGTTGGTGCAATCAAATAGCAATCTGGCGGAAAACGGGATATGAGAACCCTCGGGAGTAATGATGACTGCCCCAATTCCATTGCCAAAAACGTTTACAGCTCCATCGAAGACTAAACCCCATCGGATTACGGATCGGTCCTTCTCCGTATGCGGTTCGTCACAATCTTTCATCTTCAAGTACATGACATCCTGCAGGAAGTCATATTTGAGATATTGGGATTCATTGAGCGGATGATAAGCCAAGTGATCAGCAAGAATGCTTCCTTTAACCGCTTTCTGAGCGCGGTATTGGATGTCATATTCGAGATAGTAGCATTTGCCATCGGCGATTCTCCGGTTAAAGCGGGCTTCTCAAATCGTGCTTGATAGGATCCATTTTGGATATTAACCAAGTCGTGTGATTGATCATGTATTGGCGAAGACGTTTTGAAGCCCAAAGCGCAACATGTTTTCTCGAGCATGGAGTAACGAGTTTCACGATCGTGAATTTCTTACTCGGGTAGTAGATGGCATGCTCCTTCTTACGGTTTCGTCTTGTTGTCCAATCGCGCCCATGGACTCTTCTAGTACGGTAAGGTATAAGATTAATGGTCTTCCTTATTTGGAGGGATCGGTATTGGTGGTTCGGCGGATATTCCTTGATCTTGTCAAATGCTTTACGGCAATCTTACATCCCACAACCTTTTGATCTTGCGGAGAAGCTTGAATATCGCCCACAGTAGCGATCATCGAGAGATAAATGGAGATGTAATTCAACCGTCCAAGAAATCCTCTTACTTGTTTTCCGTATGTGGTGTAGGCATTTCTTGAATAGCCTTGACTTTGTCAGGGTCAACTTCAATTCCCTTTTGACTAACGATGAAACCTAGAAGTTTTCCAGACCTCACCCCAAAGGTACATTTGTTAGGATTCAGGCGGAGCTAAAATTTCCTTAGTCGTTGAAACAGCTTTAAGAGATAGTCTATATGCTCTTCTTACATGTCGAGACTTTGCTATCATATCATCCACGTGACTTGATCTCTTTATGCATCATGTCATGGAAGAGAGTAGTCATCGCCCTCTGGTAAGTTGCGCCTGCATTCTTTAATCCAAATGGCATTACCTTGTAGCAAAAAGTGCCCCATGGCGTGATAAAATATGTCTTCTCCATATCTCCGGGAGCCATTCTGATCTGATTGTAGCCAGAGAAACCATCCATGAAGGAAAAGACGTTGAATTTTGCAGTGCTGTCTACTAGCATGTCAATATGCGGTAGTGGGAAGTCATCTTTCGGACTTGCTTTGTTCAAATCTCGGTAGTCAACACACATTATGACTTTACCGTCCTTCTTGGAGACGGGCACTATGTTAGCGAGCCATTGAGGATATTCAGAAGTGATTAGGAAACCAGCGTCGAGCTGCTTTTGAACTTCTTTTCTGATTTTGTCAGCCATTTCAGGGTGTACTCTCCTCAGTTTTTGCTTAACTGGCAGACATTCTGGTTTTAACGGCAAGTGATGCTCTACTATGCTGGTATCCAAACCCGGCATGTCCTGGTAGGACCAAGCAAACACATCAACGTATTCTTTGAGAAGACTTATCAGTTTTCTTTTGACACTGCTGTCAAGTGAAGCTCCAATATTTACTTCTTTTTTATCTTCCTCAGAACCCAAGTTGATTGCTTCTAGAGGTTCTTTATGAGGCTGAATGATCCTTTCCTCATGCCTTAGCAACATAGAAATTTCATCCGGGATCTCTTCTTCAATTTCTTCCTCGTGACTTGAGGTTTGAAGTTGGGAGAGAGCATAGAGTTATTGCTTTCAATGGATTTGTCCATTTGTTTAATCTGCATGTTTTGATTTTATTTTTGATTAAAGAAAGATTTTTTTTTTGAAAGTGTATGCAGATTAATTATGATTTTTTTGAAGATTTTTTCATCGTGTTTTTTAGGATTATCATTTCCAAGAAAGGGTAAAATGAAAAATAAACACAAAGTGTGGAATCAAAACAACGCATTTTATTTATGATTCACAATATGAACAGGGCCCTTAAATACAAACTCATTTGTCTTGGGCAAGACAAGAGATTATTTAAAACTAAACCCTATAAAACATCTCTTCGCTCTGGCGGCGAGGAGTTCAAAACAAAAGCAAAGATAAACTACTTAGAACTATGAACATTAGTCACCAGGGTTTCCGAGTGACGAACTCCTTGGATATCGAGATACTCGGTAATTTCCACTTGGTTTAACCACGAGTAAACTTTGGTTCTTTGGTTGAGCGAGCTTTGAAGACTCGGGCGATGGCCTTTGCCTTTGGTGCTGCTAAAGCGATCTTCTTGATTAACAGATCGGGAAGTATGAGAGATAGCCTTTGTACTTCCTGTTGATCTTTGTGTTGAATATTGGGAATGTTCCTTCCAGTCTTCGGAGTGAAGAGACTCGTTGTCGGCGACACTTTCTAGATCGTATCCCGAGTCATATTCTTGATCTTCAGTGATCATGTTGATGTAGTGATAACCAGGATCTGGTTTGGTAAACTCCACAGAGGTGTTGAAGTAGAGATCTTCATTTGGGACCTCAATTTGCTTATTAGGCGGAGAAGATGCATATCCCTCTTCTGACTGACTAGGGTATTCAAAGTCATCACCCCATCCTGTGGGTTGGATATCTTCAATCCGGATTTTTGAGCTTTCTGGCGCAGAGTACTTCACCATGTAGTCATACTTACCACTTGGTTCTCCCAAGGTATCCCAAACTTCATCAGGGACAGGCGGATTTTTATGCCTTTGCAAGGACATGTTTTTGAATTGATCAGTTGGTACGGGCAATTCTTCCTGAGATACATATTCAGGGCTGTTCAAGTAGGTGCTCCACTCTCCAGATTCAGATGGATCGTCTTCATCCTCTTCAATGGTTACAACATTAACCTCTTGCGGAACAGGGTTTAAGAAACCTCCACTATGAAATATTTCCTTGATCGGGGAAAATGCTTCATCTTTACTTTTCTTTGGAGAATCTGGTGTGAACCCAAGTCCGACTTCGTTTCATTCTGAGGTTTGATAACTTGCCCCATCCTTGAGTATTGCCATCTTTCACCATTTGTGCTTCTTTATCGAAGAGATAGATGATCTATTTTTAGTAGATTCATCTTCTAACGGATTTTAGAGATACGGTCAATGTCATTAGCCGTGATGAAAGAGAAACTGGACAGATGATTTACAAGTAAAGCTTGCTCACCACTGATAGTCACCAACTTTCCATTGACCGTGAATTTTAATTTTTGATGGAGAGTAGAAGTTACCGCTCCTGCATCGTGGATCCAAGGTCTTCCTAGTAAGCAACTGTATGCAGCTGGCACGTCCATGACTTGGAAGGTAATTTGGAAAGTGTGAGGGCCAATCGTCATCGGGAGATCAACTTCCCCAATTACTGACTTTCTTGATCCATCAAAAGCTCTTACTATGATGTCGTTGAACCTCATTGGCGTCCCCTTGTGAGCCAAACGAGCGGGTGTCGTCTTTGGCATCACATTTAAGGATGAACCTGTATCTACCAATACATTGGATAGGGAATCTGTCTGGCAAATCATTGAGATGTGCAAGGCCAAGTTGTGATCTTTCCTTCTTAGGAAGTTCTTCATCACTAAAACTCGGATTATTGCGGTGTTATGTTGGAGCAGTCCTCCAAATTGATGCAGTAGTCACATCGTGATCCACATAAGCCTGGTCTAGTACTCCCATTAAAGCTTCTCGGTGAGCTTCGGAGTTGAGGAGTAAAGACAGTATCGAAATTTTTGAAGGAGTCTGCATTAATTGGTCTATGACTCGATATTCTCTCTTCTTGATTAGTTTCAGTATCTCGTCAAAGTTTGAGTTGATATTGGTTCTATCAGTAGAGCCAATGTTTGTGCTTGGGTTAGCAATGGGAATCGTTGCAGGATTCTCAGCAGATATGCTAACTGGGTTTTGTTTAACAATAGGAATTGCAGGCGATCTTGGTGCTAATGGAGCGTGAACTCGTCCACTTCGCGTTACTCGTCCAATTTCTGTTATATTGACATTAGCTGGAAGTGTAGGCATGGGTTTCTCTTTCCCATCCTCTATCAAGGTTGCATTATATTGGTAAGGAATTGCTCTGGTAGAACTGTACGGAACAGGACCAGGTAAACAAATCACCAAAGGAGATGCCGGGATACTTGAACCATTGTACGCGACCTCCACATGCTCGGGTATGTTGAAACAAGGGATCACGACATTTACTTCGGGATTTTCCGAGTTGATATCTGAGACTAAAAGCTCATGCGGAAAATGCCCTATTGTATTTACGTCATGGTCGTCTCTATTTCTGTAAATTTGTAGGTCACCAATGTCTAACAAATATTGGATATCTGCTCTTATGGTGTAACACCCTTGAATATCCTTGGAGCAGATATGGCAAGCTGCGTAATCATGCTTAGTAAAAGCGCTCATTGCCTTTGTCACGATTCATGGAGATGTACTAAGTTTCCTCGACTAAGCTTACGTGCGTGACAAGGTACACCTGTATTCCTTAGTATTAGATTCACTGAGTGTCCACTATGACTGGGAAGTGGATTGGCTTGCACATTCGGACTTGTGTTTCTGAAGGAAAGAAGGTTAGTCTTCATTAATCTTTGTACCTCTGCCTTCACGCTATGCAATGCTCAAGGTCATGGCACGGTGCCCTTGGTGAAAAGGGCAAGAAACATCGACTTTGTACCACCATGGTAGTTTTCGAGACCGGAGGTGGTAACCTTATACGTATTAGATTTCTTTCTATCGGTAGAGGTAAAGTTACGTATGCGTCATAGGAATCGGGTCGGGTGACCCGGCGTCTGATTTGGGTTAATGAGCTTGTTGATTTTGTTGAGCGGAAATTTGTTGATGGTGCTTGTATTTGTCATGACATTTTTGCGTGGGGGACACCATTCCACGTCATGTTCTTTCTTCCTTAGGGTACTACTGGTAGGCTCTGTCGAACCCTTCTTCTAGTCGCATTCCATGCTTACCATTTCATTGAAGTCTCGCACTAGCGATCATTCGCTCATAGTTTGTTGAGAATACCTTAGTCATCTCTTTCTCTCTTCAAGGCGGATTGACTTGGGCAATTTCCCTCCATCGTTGCATATTCCTTAAATGTCTCTCTTTCCTTTTGAGACATGGAGCGGGTTGATCCTATCGGAGCCATATCCAAGTTGAATTTGTCTTCTTTGGATAAAGGCTTTGCCTAGAGTCGTTGAATGTTTGGATATTCGTCTGTCTAAACCCATATACCACTTGATGCGGCACGGTGAGACTATCACGGAAGTAATGGATCGATAATTGATGATCCTCATTGTGCGTAGACATTTTCTGGCATACATCGTGAGATGACTTTGCGGACAGGAGTTTCCTTTGTACTTTTCAAAGTCGGGGACTTTGAATTTTGCGAGTATTTTACGAGGAACTAAGCACAAGTCTGGCGTTTTTCCAAACAATTCTTTCCTCGAATCGTTTTATCTCAGTGCATTTTGAGGAGCTGTTCTGGAGATTCTCCATTGAACCATGGCGTTCGTGTTATTTCTGGAGTGTGATGAACTTCTTGCGTGGTAGCATGCACTCTGGTGAATTCAACATGATCGGTTGAAACCGACATTGTTACTTGTGGAAAAGTTATTCCACGTTGTGGAGTGAATTGCAAAGTAGGTATTTCAAGCGAGGTTGTTTGAGAAGTCGGTTGGCGAACTCAATCCGAAGTTAAAGGCATTCCCATGGATAGCCTACGGCATGTTAAAGGTCTTGGCTGACGGATGGCCGGAGTAGTAGTATCCTCGAAGTTGCTATTTGGTTTTTTTGCTTGTTGACTTTCTTGTGTGCGAATTGACCAAAGGCGTGAGTCTCTCCACTTCTCCTTGATTACCGCGGAGTTCAACGTTTTCTTGTTCAAAATTCTCCATTACTTTTCTTCTTTTGATGCGGTATCGTGCGTTCGAGTTGGGCTGCGGACGATCAGAAACTCTAAGCGACGACTTGACAATTTTCCTATTTGTTGTTCAAGCTAGAAAAGTGTGAATGGAAAAGTTGAAAGTATAGACCTAATTAATAGACTCAAATGCAAAGTATGATGCATGAATATGATTTGTAAAGAAATTTCAAAGAATTTACACTAAGCGAGATATTTACGGCAAATATTTGGATGGAAAACACAATTTTATTGATTAATGAAGGAAGATTACAACAATTGTTTTTGTTGGAGCATTGCTCACACAAATGATACAATAAATGATAAAATTACAAACTAAATTAAACTAATTAAACATCTTAGTCGGATGGCGATCAAAACTTGATGCGGTTTAAACGAGTTTCCTTCCCGTAGTGAGCTTTTAGTTTGGCTCGGCTCTTAGCTTGCTAATGACTCTCTTCCACTTGTTGGGAGCGGGATCGCTGGTTGTCATCTCCTCGAGCTTTCTTTTCCCTTCCTTGACGTATTTCTGGATTGCGCTATCCTTCTGGCGAATCTTCTCATCTTTCTCCATGAGCCATTCATCCTGGAAATAAAGCGTCTTTTCATGATCTTTGACTTGCTTTTTGAGCTTCTCAATCTCAAGGTTAGCCTTGAGGAATTTGCTTTCCAAAACTTCCTTCTCAAACCTTATCTTGGTCAAGGCCTCTTGGTATTCTCCCACAGCTTCAACGGGAAAATTTGTTGATTTGGAAGCGACTCAGAACATGGGATCCTCATAAGCGTAAGGCATTGAAATTCCTTGCTCTTTTCTTTACCAAAGTGTAGGTTTCCATGGCTACACAATTATTTGCCTTACCTTTTCTTTTCTTTCGGATGTGATGCCAAGCTTTAATCATCCTAGCTTTCAATCCTTGGGAATCCTCTCCTTCATGATAGAAGTAGCTTTCTACTGTAAAACCGGAAGGTTTACGAATTTCGTATCGGTGCGTTTTGCTAGGAATGGGTTGTAGTTGATTCCCCTTTCGTACCAATGAGGAGAATGCGTTGGCAAATTCTCCACGACTCTCGATGATTTCCATCTCATTGTTTGCCAAGGTATACCAATGAATATAAATCGTTTGTAAGAGACATGAGTCTTACGGACCAATGCCACTCGTCTTTGTTTTCGCGGAAGATAGGAGATCTAGGCAAATGCGAGGTAATCCATTTGAAAAGCAGTCGCAACACACGATAGTTCCGTCTCCTTGGCGATTCCTATGATGAATAGAGGCGTATGTGTCACTGCGGGGGTAGGAGCAGGTTTCCAATCGAAAGATCCTTATGGCGTTAATATCAACGAAATTTGGGACGTTGGGAAACAACACCAATCCATAGAGGAGTAAAGCTAAAATAGCTTCAAAGGCTACCATACTACCGCGAGAGAATTTGAGAGCCTTCTCCATTAGGAACTTTGAAGTTAGTCCTAAAGTTTTCCTCACGGTAGTTAGGTTTTGTCTATCTCGATTTCTTTAAATGAGTCATTGTTGCAATGACTTGTGACTTAGGAATGGCTTCCAAACCATTGAAAGGCACTTTGTCGATCTTGAGATTCCTAGGATATCGCATACTCTTCCAAAGTAGGCATCAGCGATAATGGGAAAGTGAAGCGATGATGGATCGTGAAGCGAAAGTTTTGAGAAGTCCTTCATCAACGTTAGCGTTCAAAGAGTTAAAAGAGTTCCATAGCGTTTTACGAAATCAGGATCTTCTACCAAGGATGCTAACTCTTTCAACTTTCCTCGTCGAGAATTCTAAAGCGTATCTTTTGGTGAATCTTCCTCGGCGTCCATCACTCTAACCTAAAATATTTTACAAAGAAAAATCTCTAAATTCTTTGGAAATGGAAAGAAATGAAGAAGTTTTTGTTTTGAATGAATGAATGAAATGAATGAATAACAAACATGGTTAGTAGTTATACACACGGGCAGCGTTGAAGTCACGAGCATGAAGCCAATGATAAGAATCAACGTGGTTAAGTTCTAAGGGCTTATTCACTGTGAAGCGGGTTCTACGATAATCTGAGCTCAACACTCCCCTTCAAAACATTATTGGATTTGGTGAATACTCGATGGTCAATAATATTTTCAAGAAGAAACTACTTTGATCGTAGTATCGCATGACAATTACTCTAGGCTTACACGAATAATCTCACTACATCCTAATGGCGGGATGGTTTATGTGTTCTGATCCACTCGACTTCTTAAGTTCTCCATCTGACGTTTCGCAATTACTTTAAACACAATACCCTCAAGACAACCTCCTTGTGCGGAAATATTAACCCGAAAGCATTGAGCGCTCACGTATTAATACCTCCACCTAGATCTTAAAATGTTTCTTAAATCCGGGTTAGGATTTCTTTCCATCAAGTGAAATCGAAACACACAATAAAGAAAGCAGATATATGCAAAATATGAAAAGCTTATCCCTTTTCTTTTCTTTTGAAAACAAAAAAGCTTGGTGCTCTCGGACGAGTAACGTTTTTTTGAAAATCAAAGGTCATAGTCCCCAGTCGCCATTTTCTGTTCGCGTTAAAGGTGGCGCGCTGAGGATCTGACGTGAGTTCGGATCTCTGTACGCATAGCGATTTAAATCTTTTGATTTGTTTATAAAGATTCATGAGCATCAAGCTTTATTATTTTCAACACAAGAAAGATGATTTAATGATTATGAAAAGGGGAAAGGTGAAATACCCTCAATTGATATTGGTATGCGTACGACTAGCGCAAACTAGGCGTACGCATTGGAATACGAGTAAGGGGATTCGTATATAAAGGGAATAGATGGAGCACCCTAAATATATGTAGTTATCTACAACTTTATATATGAATATATTTGATATGTTGTGTGTTTTTAATTGCTATTTCTATGATTGGAAAAGTTTCTCCTGGGATTTTAAAGATAGATTATGTGGGATTCTAGGGTTATTATTATTGTGCTCATAAAGATCGTGGATCTTACGCATACATATCCCTAGTGGGAATCGAGCATTTGTAGCTCGGATCTCGGGGTTCTATGGTTTGTTTGGTGCAGGGGAGATAGAAATTTGCTCGGCAAGGATGAGACCTTGTGCCTCGTATTCTCAAAGGATGTTGAGAAAGTCGAGCAATCGTAGTTCCACTTATGCTAGTGGAAAGCAGCGGGATGTTAGTAAAGAGCAGGACAAATGTCATCTTAATGAAAATATATCTAATCTATTTCATCACATACATTTTTGAAAAGTTTGATTGATTAAAATCTTTATGTAAGTATTAGGTGTTTTGCTTGAGTGTACAAGCGTTACCACTTACATGTTTAAGAAAGATGTTTGAAAAAGATGTTTGAATCTTTTAACTGTAAGCATTGGGTGTTTTGCTTGAGTGTACAAGCGTTACCACTTACATGTTTAAGAAAGATGTTTTGAAAAAAAGATGATTGAATCTTTTAACTGTAAGTATTGGGTGTTTTGCTTGAGTGTACAAGCGTTACCACTTACTGTTAAGAGATTGTTTTTTTTTTGTTAAAAAAATAGTTTGAAAAGAGTTTGAAAAGTTTTTGACTGTATGTGATGTAATGGATGAGATACTTCTTCCATAGAGATGATAGATGTCTAAATCTCGAGGAGAAATTGATTGGATTAAAGGGATGCTTTTAAAGCGTGGGTCCTTGTATTGTTAGCCCAGAGGAGGCATTAGGGGTCATCGAGGGTCCTTGTATGAAGCTCAAGAGGAAGCTATAGGGTATGGTGGCTTTGGCTTGAAAGGTTTCACAGAAATCATCCTTTCTTGAGTAAGAGCAATTTCAGGAAATTTTACTCTATGGGAAATTTGAAAGTGATTTCACGAGAAACCATCCTTCGAGGTTCTATCTTAGCGGATGATTCTTTGTATTGGAAGCCCAGAGGAGGCTGTTAAGAGATTTCTGGTCTCTTTCATTGTATGATGCCCGAGAAGGCTAAACTCGATGAGGAGTTCTTTTGAGCGAAGCCCAAGAGGTGACTCAGGGAGTGTTGTCTTATATGAAGCCTAGCGGAAGCTAACTACGTGGGAGAGTTTCTTTGTATAAAGCCAGAGAAGGCTAAACTCTGTGGAGATAAAATATCTTGTATGAAGCCCCAAGCGGAGGCTCCCATCTTTGAGGATGGATTGTCTTGTATAAAGCCCAGCGGAGGCTATCTTTGTGGGAAATTATTTGATTAGTCTAATTGTTATGTTAACAAGCGAGCGATTATATAAACAAGTGTGTGTGTGATATGTATTCACAGGGAGTTTATGAAGGAAATATAAACAATGCATGATGTTTATTTAGGAGATATAAACAAGTGTACGTGAGCGAGCGTTTGAAAGCAGCGTAACTTGATTATTTACAAGTTTGGCGTGTACAAGAAATGAATATGTACGAGCGAGTTTTTATGTACAGACAAAGGTGGATGTACATAGGAGGGTTGGGACTTACACTGTAAGAGAGGCCCATTGATTTGAAAGTAGTTTCACAGGGAATAATGCTCCTTTCAATACCAATGGTATTTAGTGTACAGATGAAACAGAAATTATTAATTAAAGTTTATCTGTAAAAAGTATTTTCAAAAAGAGAGTATCTGTATAATGTACAGATGAAAGTTATTTAAAAAAAAGAAGTATTTGTGTTATGTACAGATAAAAAGTTTTTTTTTGAAATATCTGTGTTATGTACAGATAAAAAGTTTTGAAAAGTTTTTGGTATGTACAAAAAATATACACACACAAAAGACTGTTTTGAATATACACAAGTGATGTGAGAACAAACGATCGAAGTTTGTCTGTACTTGAGTATAAAAGGAGTATCTGTATTATATACAGATGAAACTTTGTAAAAAAAGTATTTGACAAAAGTTTGATATGTACAAAGAAATATTATGTACATAAAAGAATGTTATGGGACTTACACCGTGATGGAGGCCCATTGGTTTGAAAGTAGTTTCACAGGGAAATCTATCTTTAGAACCAATGGATTCGGTGTATAAACAAACGAATGAAAACAAATGAAAGAAATTTGTTTATGTTTGAATATTGACAACGATGTTTTGAATATGTACAAGTAAAACTAAATATGTACATAAAGGATTGGGACTTACACCATAAGGGAGGCCCATGATCGATCGAGAAATTCGAGAGAAGACGAAATCAGTTTTATCGTTTTAATTGGATCAATCATGGTAAAAAGATGCAAGTTTGATGAAATGTTTTGAAAAATGATTTGAAAATGTTTTTGAGATGTGAGGTTGATTTGTGAAAAGTTTTGAAAAAAAAAAATCGGAAGTCGAAAACTTGAAAAATCCACCTTAAAAGGAGGTTTGAAAAAGCGTTCAGAACGTCGTTTTCGGCTCAATTAAAACTTAATCAGATGAAAGTTTTTTCTGAAAATTTTTGCACTATCACAAAATAGATGTATTTATTGACAAGTGTCCAAAAAATCACCTTAAAATAAGGAGTTTTGATTGGTCAAAAAAATTGTTGAAGTTTTATGAAAGAAACATGAAAATATGACAAGTTTGTAAAAAGAATGATCTTGAGATGGATTGAACCCATGACCATTGGGTGGGACGCGTGGCAGAAAGCACTAAGAGCAAGCGAGAACCTTGAGCCAAGCATACATGTGTTAGTGGACCGAGGAACACGTGTTAACATAAGATGGGATTATTTGAATTTTTAAAAATGAAGAACACCAAGAACACGCGCGCAGTTCTGGGTTCGAGTTTTGATTTTCAGTTTGATGAATCCTTGCTCAAATCTTCGTTTCTCAACCAAATTGAGTGAAATAAACATCAATCTTGATCGGTTTTTCGCCACGAACATGATTATGGTTGTTAATTTCGTTTATTTTCAGTTAATCATGTTTTGATTTCTGGAAACTTGAAGAACCCTAGAATCTAAGAATCTAAATTAAATGATGTTTGTTCAATGATTCTTGAATTTTTTTGAGGGTTAATGTTCGTTAGGGGTGCAGAAACAAAACGGCCGTGAGTTTTTTTCAAATGGTGCAAGGAATCATGATAACCAGTTTCGAGTTCATACCTGGAAAAGTTGAGATCGAATTCGATGCTGGAGTGTTTCCAGTTGCTATTTCTTGATCATTTAAGCTTCATCGGCATGTATGGATGCTATGAGGATAGCCTGCTTGCTTTGAACTTGCTTCAATCACTCCACTCAAATCAACCTGCAATCAGCTCAACAGGAAACTCGAATTTGATGTTAATGGAGTTACAGATTGCTGTCCTTGTTTTGGATCAACTCCATGATGTTCATGGAAGGTGTATGGATCATTAGAACAACAATTGATCAAGCCAAACTTGAAATTCGATTCCTAAGTCAGTTTTAAAGTTTTGAAAAAATGGAAATGGAAATCTGATTTTAAGCTTTGCTCAGTTTGTTTTTAGGCTTGCAACAAGTTTCATAGTGATCATGTAACATGGTTGACACCAAGATTTACCATGTTTTTTAACTTAAACTAAAAATGCTATGATTCTCAACTTTGCACTAATTGCTTGATTTTCAAGAAAGTGAAAGAAAGCATGGATTTTGTGGAGTTTCTTGGTGTTTATTGAAGCTTGAATTGAGAGCTATTTATAGGCAAGAATTCTGAAAAGATTAGGCAAGGAAGTACAAGCCATTTGGATATTCAAAGAAAGCTTAGAGGGCAAGATTGTCATTTGTAAAGCAAAAGGAACGTTCCTTTTTTACCATGTGTGAATTTATCCAAACTTGATCCAATCTTCAATCATCACTTTTCACTGATGTTTATCAGTTTGATGAGTCAATTTGGCAAGGTGGCAAGTGGTTTAAATGTAAAAACACAAAATGACCTATAATTTGAAGTTGTGAACTTTGAAAATTAAGTTTCATGGAACCTTTTGTTTCAATTTCAAAGACATAGCTAGCCTCCATGGATTTTGAAGTTCTTGGACGTTTTGGAAAGATTTTTCCGTGATCTACAACTTTCATGTTTTGAGTTTTTTCAAATTCCAATTGGAACTAGGTGAAAAAATGGCTTGAAGTTTGGAAAAAATGTGAAATTTCAACACTTAGAAATTTTGACCTTTTGTTGACTTTTCCAAATTCTTTGATTTTTGATGATCATGATGGATCATTTGAAGTATTTTGATGATTGAAAAAGTTTTGTTTTGAAAATTTTGACCAAAAGTCAAAGTTTGACTTTTCTGTGCAGATGAAATTTCATCAGATGTTTCTGAAAATGACTGATGAATTTTGTGAACTTCTGTGATGATTTGAATCCAGAAATTAGGTCAAGAGGTTATATCTAAGATATGGTGACCAATCTCTATCCAAAAAAGTCAATTACTACTCAAAAAATCAGAGAATTCTCTTGCCCGATCAAAACCCTAATTGGTCGATCCTCGATTGATCTGTGAGAAAATTTGATATCTGAGGATTGAAGGTTGATGATTTGATCAAGATAGATCAAATGGAGTGTGAAAATCTCAAACCCTAATTGGTTGGCTCTTGAATCGGATGAAAATCGAGTGAAACCCTAATTTTGACATGAATATACACGATTAATCTTTATAAGGCGTAGTTATGCAAATGATGCAAATGTGAGGTGGTATATGAGGTCAAAAATTGGGGTATGACACACCGTTGCCTTCAAAACAAATCATCATAGTCCCTTCGATACAAAGATCATAATACCCACGATGTCGCCTCCGAATACATGATCTTGACCCTCGATTATCGCCTCGAAAAATGATGATCCCTTGAATGTGCTAAGATACTTCCTACTGACTTGCCTTCTATGACCATCGATGTCCCTTTGAATGTCCTACTACATCCAACAGATGGAGTTACCTACCAACTAATGGTATGGATAGCGCTATTCTAAGGGCATAAAATAACAACGACCAATTAAGAGTAGGTAATAAGACTTTTAGTTGCTTGCTCTATCAAAATACTTTTACACCTACTTTTGTCAGTTCAAACTCTTTTCAAAAGCGAAACATTTAGAACACTTTGTATACATTCCTACATGAATCATTACAAAGTCAAAGCGAAATGCCTTTTCAAAACATTTTTTCAAACACACAAATCACAATTTTAAAGTGATCTAGAGCAACTAAGAGCCGTAGATAACTACGGATGGAAAGTGCTAATACCCCTTTTCATAACCATTCTCCGTACTAGAATCTAACGAAGGTCTTTTTACATTACTTTTACCTTCCTTAATTGGATAAAAATAAAAGTCGGTGGCGACTCTTGCTATCCGCACATTTGGATACAAAAATCCTACAAAGTCAGTTCACCGTATTACAGAACTGGCGACTCTACCGGGGAGACACCCTTAAAGAGAGAATGCCTTAAGGATTTCTAGATCATCTTTTACCGCTTTCTGTTTGACTTGCTTGCTTTATCTTTAAGGGTTGCTTGGGTATTATATTGTTGGGGGATCCTACACCCGGATCCGGGTTTCCTTTTAGGTAAGTAGCAATAAATCGTCGCGACCGTTAGACGTATATCGAAACAGTCAACATGATGGCTACGTTAGCGTGACACTTTGGTTGTCCCAATACTCTTCATTCCCAAGTTAAGGATAGTATTTGGCTTCTGCGTGGTGTCATCAAGCGCTAACTAAACTTTTAGAACCTTAATTGACCAATCTTGGACATTAGATGGTAGTGAGATGGCCGACTTTGGTGTAGACCGAGGTTGGTTGATACTCGATGCTACGCTCATTGAGATCAGACTTTTGGGATATTTTCGATCGACCACTTGGCCGTCGTATTGAAATAAACGCCTCCGAGAAAGATCAATGATATGAGATTCCTAGAACCCGGTTACTATTATAGGACAGGATGAACCAACTCAAACTTTTGGTAGGGTAATCACCTAGACCTCATGCAAGCCTTAAATATAAGCTCATTGTGTGAATTGCTTGTGTGTGCTAAACATGACATCATGACATCATCCGCATTGCATATCATTTCTAACTATTTCAAGGACCTAGGGATTTATCTTTGCTCTGTTTTGTAGGGATTATGGCTTCTAGAAAGACTATCCGAATCAACTTCATGGGTATCCCTTCTCAGCTCAAAGAATTGGTTTCCGAGATTCCTGATCATGCTCAGTTCATCAAAAGACATGGTTATCTACTCGATTTGGTTATCTCCGATTTTGAAGAAGATATGATGCATGTCCCTATTCCAGTTCTTTGATCCGAAACACCATTGCTTTACATTCCCAGATTATCAGTTGGTTCCTACCTTGGAAGAGTTCTCTAAGCTACTTGGGATACCTATTCTTGACCAAATGCCATTCACCGGTTTAGAAAAGGTTCCTAAGTACGAAGACATTGCATCAGCCTTACATCTTAAACGCTCAGACATTGAAGCCAATTGGGAAACTAGAAGTGAAGTTAAGGGTTTACTTTCCAAGTTCTTGATCAAGAAAGGCCGAGAATCCCTCAAAGCTATGAGTTTCCATGCATTTGAAGACATTGTGGCCTTGCTAATCTATGGTTTGGTTTTATTCCCTAACTCGGATCAATTCATAGATGTCAACGCCATCAAGTTGTTTCTTACCCGTAATCCTGTGCCTACCTTACTTGGAGATATTCTACATTCTCTCCATACTCGTACCGTCAAAAGACAAGGAACTCTTATGTGTTGTGTACCGTTACTTTCTAGGTGGTTTATTTCGCACCTTCCTCCATCAGTTTTGAAGAACGAACAAAGGTTGAGGTGGTCTCAAAGGTTAATGTCACTCTCTCATTCAGATATCCGTTGGAACCTTTTCTCTCAAAAGGATTTCACATTCATTGAGCGTTGTGGAGAATTCGCTAATGTACCGCTACTTGGTATAAGGGGATTATGCTACAACCCTTCTCTAGCTCTCGTCGGTTTGGCTTTGCTCGAAGAGATGGCCATGATATGCTTCTCAAGATATTGTGTTCGACTACAACCACGATCTCGAATTACCGCGAAGGTTCATACACGCTTGGGGCATGGTAAAGAAGGCGATACCAAGACTTTGGGGCACGAACTCCATTCCTTGGGAACCTTACCTCAAATGGGTGCGAGCTCGAGCTCAAAACCTCATGATGCCATTCACGCTGTTTACGGTAATTATGGAACATTGCTATAGGTGGCGTATCTATACCATTCTCCATCGACATGCCTACTGATTTTGAAGACTTGAAGAGATCACGGATTGACAGGAAGAGGGATACCTTTGAAGCTCGATGTTATGCAAGCGAGAAGAAAGTGCTAAGTTGACAAAGCTACTTCACGAGGCGAAACATCAACGCCTACATCGGCACCAAGAGGCGCCGTGGGAGACTTAGAGCTTTAGGATTTATATGTTTTCTTTTATTTGTTTGAACTATCTCTTGTACTTAAAAGAAAAAGAATAAAAGAAGTACTAATAAATGTTTGTTCATTGCTTGTTTAACAAATTTAAATCTCTAAGGTCCTTGAAAACATTGCATTGCATTCGCATAAACATTGCATATCATGGCATAACATTGCATCACGGTACATTGAAGATTGGTTTCTCATTCTCTCGCTATTTATTTTAGCGAAATGGCTCTTGAACATCGTCAAAAGATCTTGGCTCCGAATGCTCAATTTGACAAATGTTCACGACTTGGTCAAGGCCAAGAAGATCTCGAAGAAGCTCATCAACGAAAGAAGAAGTTGTTGGTCTCCTCAACATGGGTGAGGCGCTACAAAGGTGGTCCTAAGAGGGTCGATCGGATAGAGCTCTCTGAAGGAAGTGTCAAGAATGAGGAAGACAAGGATAGGTGGTGATCGGCTGACACGAAGAACTATGATGATGGCCAATACTCGTAAGATGATAAGTATAAGCAACTTGAAGACCGTCGAATCTTGTGAAAAACACGAAGATGTCGGGTGAATTTTGATGATCTAAGTCTTGTTCACGGTGTTGTGATTCCTCCCAAGTTCAAAGTTCAACTTTTTGCTAAGTATGATGGCGTGTCTTGTCCTAAGCTACATTTGAAGTCCTATGTTCGGAAGATCAATCCCACAGCGATGACCAGAAAGTTGTGGATGCATTATTTTCAAGAGAGTTTGTCGAACTCAATTGGGAGTGGTATTATCGACTAGAGAATGACCGTATCCGTACTTGGGTGATTTAAGATGCTTTCTATAGGCAATATGAGTACAATCTTGAATTGACACCCACTCGCGCAACTACAAAGCATGTCTATGGGTCGTGATGAGAACTTCAAGGGTATGCTCGAGTGGAGATCTAGCGGGCGGAGTTCACCACCCTTGTCCATAGGGAGTTGGTTGATATGTTTATGGGAACAACGGGCCATTCTTCAATCATCGATTGAAACTCTTGTTGGATTCACGGTGATATTGACGAACAATTGAGAGGCGGTATCAAGTGGAAAATTCATGTAGAATCATCATCAAATCTGCGAAGAGATCTTTTGGTGGTAAGAAAGGCTAATCATGTGTGATCGGAAAAGCCGAGCCAAGACCGACCGTGCTCAATCCATGGGAGGCGGTTGTGGTCTCAATCCTACATCGGCACAACCTCGGTGAGACAGCAGCGTAGCAGCGCATACGAGGCAGTTCTGAAGATCAACATGCCTTTATTAAGCCGCCCACAACACATGTTGGCGAGGCGATTACCTTGAGGATCCTCCTCGAATGTCAACACTTCCTCTCGGGTACAATCCTAATGCTAAGTGTGCTTACCATTCCAATACCCGAGGACACGATGCGGTGATTGTTGGGCTCACGAAGAACAAGATTCAGATATGATTGAAGCTGGCAGTTGAGTTTGTTCCTCCATCGAGACTCAGAATGTGATCAACGCTCCTATGCCTAACCATGACAGTTCCATTGTTGTTGGAGAAGATACTTATGTTTCGGCATAGATGACTTGACCATTCCTCGCGATGGTATTGGAAGAATTTGCTGCAAGCGGTGTCAATCAGGGATGCGGAGAATTGTCCTTGGTGCCCATGCACACTGATGGTTGTGCTTGGTTGAAGGCGTGTTCGGTGCATGATGGACAACCGTGAGATATTATTTCTAAAACCAATTTGTCTGAAGGCGTGTGAAGATATGTCTAAATTGAAGATCGAAGATCTGACAATAGTACCATCTGTGTGGGATACCTGGAGTCACCTAAGTGGAAAATATGATTACATGGTGAAGTACACTTTGTCACGATAGCTACAGATTCCTATTGAAGATGCTAAGGCAACGGTTGGGGTGGCGATTTCCGAAGACTATCTTTGGTGTTAACACTATAAGTTTCCTCTGGCGATCCACGTGCCTGAGTGGCACCTCATCATTACTTCTCCGGACCGGTTCCATATTCCTCGACAAGGCTATCCCTTGGAATTATGGGTGATGTTTACTATCATGGCGTCAAGCAAGACCCTCGACCATTGAAGATCTTCTGATTGAAGCTACCATTCCACGACATTGACAACATCACGGATCAAAGGGTGACGAGCCGGAAGGGTATTCTCTCGGATATTTCCTCAAAAGACACCGCGACTCCGACTCGCATTCCAGCTATTCAATCCATTCCCAAGCTGGGGAAGAACGGTGACTCATCACCGCTCGACCAGTAGTACCAAAGGAAATTCTTGAAGACACCTCCAAACAAGAAATGGAGGAAATGCGAAGATTATCGAAAAGTGACTACAATGTTGTGGAACAATTGGGAGCGGACTACATCCCAAAATCTCCATGCTTGCTGCTCTTGTGCTCACGGGCTCATGCTAATGGTGAGATTTAGAAGAATGTCGTGTACCCATAAGACACTACTCTTGACCCGGTTTGAAGTTGTATTGCTAGTCGGCTGCCAATAACGGCCTAGGCTTTTACGATCTTGATTTGACTCCTGGGAAAGAAACACAACAAAGCCTTGCACGTCTCATTGAATGCAAGGGGTACATTGTCTCATGTGTTGGTAGATCTGGGATTACGCTCTACGAATATCCTACGAAATTGCTTTTGATCGACTGATGTTGAGGTTGGTTTTGAAGCCAGTGACATGATTGTGAGAGCTTTTGATGGTTCTAGCGAACAATACTTGGAGAGCTCACTCTACTGTCAAAGTTGGTTCCCGGACTTTTGATTCCACTTTCTTTGTCATGGACATCCATCCACACTCTTGCCTATTGGGCGCCCTTGGATACATGGGGCGGTCTTTATTACCTCACCTTACATCAAAAGGCGAAGTGCGGTGAAAGGGAAGGTTGTTACGGTTATGTGGTGAAGAAGAGTATATAGTCGGTCATCTGCGGTCATTCCGATATCGAGATGGAGGGTAGATTCTTTGAGACTCCTGTCGAGCTTTTGAAACAATCCCAGTCATGCTGTTGGCTCCCTGTCCTCCACGAAGTTACACCGGCTCAGCCTAGGATGGCCTCATGAAAGATGCTCAGGCTGGCTGTTGAACAAGGAGGTAGTGCTATTTGAGGACAGCTCACGATCTTCCTTTCAAGATTGACAAGACTTGTTTGAGGCTTCACCATCGAAGGTCGGGAAGATGATCGCGGCGAGCGTCTTGACCAACTTCCTTCGGCCAGTGGAATCCATGCTATAGAGACAAGCGACAATGACTTGACATCAACAAGTGGATCTTCCACTCGAGACGTGGGCTCGACAATTGGGCGAGAGCGTCGTACCAATCTCCTTTAGCCGGGAGTAATTGCTCTTGTTTTGTTTTGCTTTTATTATTTTCTATGTTTTGAGCGATAAACTTTGAAAGCCTAGTGCCGGGCATCATGTGGCTCGTTTAGGGTTATTATCTTGTTGTTTGCGTATTTTCATTCAATAAATTCGTTGGAATTTTGCATTCAATTGTTTGTTTTCTTTCTTTTACTATCACCCTTCAAAAGCTATGTGTTTCTTACACACCCGTGATACAACTGCGAGAATCACTCAGATCTCGTTAATATGACTATGCTGTTACTAAATATGACTTCGATAATCCGATCTACCAAGCCGAAGCAGGAAGATTGTGAAGTGCCGAGGAGAACTTGTTGCTACGGCAAGAAGAGCGAGTTATCTGACCACCGCGAAGAGCAAGTTGAGGTTGTGAATTTGAGTCTTGTGAAGGCAGAAAGAGATCAAGATAGGAATGGGTCTTGAGAGCGATGTCAAAGATTGGTTCGATGCTACGAGACTATATTGAGGTTTTGCTTGGTCATCGAAGACATGCCGGGTTTAGACATTGATATTGTGGTACACCGTTCAAACAAAGAAGGTTTTCTCGGTGAAAGCAGAAGGTTCGTCGCATCGTCTGAGATGTCGGAGAAAATCAAAGCTGAAGTTATGAAACAATTCAATCTTGGTTTCTTAGCCGTTACTTCTTATCCTCGATGGGTTGCAAGCGTGGTTCTGTGCCTAAGAAGGATGGTAAGATGCGAATGTGTGGATTACGGAGATCGAACAAAGCGGTCCAAGAAGGCGATTTTCCACTTCCTCGTATTGATGTTACGGTTGACAACACGCTTTCGTATAAGGTTTTCTCCTTCATGGATGGTTTCTCCGGTTACAATCAGTTAAAGCGGCTCACGAAGACATGGAAGACTACTTTTTACAGGTGGGGCACTTTACGCTACAAGGTTATCTGTTCGGACTAAAGAATGAGGCGCCACTTATCGATCTTCTATGGTGACACTATTTCATGACATGATTCATCACGAGATAGAGGTCTCGTCGGCGACATGATAGCTCGATCACGAATGAGGAAGAACATCTTGATCATTGCGAGCTGATTTGTGAGGTTGAAGAAGTACAAAGCGAGACTTAATCCTAACAAGTGCACCTTTGGAGTCGGATCAGGAAACTCCTAGGTTTTGTTGTCGATGGAAAAGGTATTGAAGTTGACCCGCCAAGGTTAAAGCCATTCAAGAGATGCCGACTCCGCACCGAGAAGGAAGTCGAGGAGGTTTCTTGGGCCGATTGAATTACATTGCGATTCATTGCACATCTAACGCTACTTGTGAACCAATCTTGAGTTACTAAAGAAAGATCAAGTAGTGGAATGGAGCGGCGATTGCCGGATCGCTTTTGACAAAATCAAGGAGTACCTCTGAATCCTCACATCACTGATACACTTTGCGATGGAAGACCTCTTATCATGTACTTGCAGGTGTTAGAGAACTCGATGGGGTGTGTGTTGGGACAACATGGCGAGTCTAGTCGAAAAGAGCATGCAATATACTACCTAGCAAAAGTTTGTTGTGAAACAAGATACTCACGACTTGAGAAAACTGGCAGCTTTGGCTTAATTTGCTCGCCGGCTAAGCGGTATATGTTGACTCACACTACCTTGTTGATTTCCAAGATGGATCCGATAAAATACATATTTGAGAAACCCGACTCTCTCGGGAAGAATAGCAAGATGGCAAATGTCTTGAATCGACATCGGTACACTTCTTAAAAGCGATCAAAGGAAGTGTAGTGGCCAGATCATTTGGCTCATCAGCCGTGATGACTATCGATCTATCGATTCGAGTTTCAGAGATGAAGATGTTTTACTAGTCACAGATTGAAGAACCGAGGCCAGACGAAGGACACGAACAAGGATCGATGGACCATGGTCTTTGATGGAGCCTCAAACGCACTTAGCAATGGATTGGGCGCCATCATTACATCCCTGATGGGCATCGCCTTTCACGCCAGGTTATGTTTGATTGCACTAACAACATGGCGAATCTGAGGCGTGCATGGGTATTAAAATTATGCTATTGACTTATGATCAAGTTCTTACAAGTATATGGAGACTCGGCTTTGGTGATCACTCAGTTAGGCGAGTGGGATACGAAGCATCAGAATATCATTCCATATCGAGGCATGTTGCAGGTCGATCCCTGCGAGAGATTACTTTCAATCACATTCCACGAAGAGAATCGGTTGGCGAGCATTAGCTACTATGTCATTTATGTTCAAGGTCGGATGGGACAGCGAGGCTCCCGGATCATCATTGAGAGGTTGATGACATTATTATGAGCTTGATACGAGAAGAGAAACAGTACTCTGACGAGGTATTTTGAGACTCGGGGTATCCATGAGGGCATCATCAATGATAAAGTTTTGAGAGGTTTGCATCCAAATTCTTCCTCGTGACAACATCCTATACAAGCCTTAATCACGACTTGTGCTTACTCCATTGTGTAGACCAAAGCAGTGGAACATATCATGGAAGAATTACGGCGTTGGTACCCATTCCGTGGACATACCATGGCTAAGAAGATTACGAGCGAGTTACTATTGGTCCACCATGGAAGGCGATTGTCACGCTATGCTCGATCTTGTCAAAATGCAGTTATCTGCGAGACAAAGTACACGTACCTCGGTACCTCAGAATGTTTAACTTCTCCTTGGCCTTTTGCAATGTGGGGCATTGACATGATCGGAGAAATCAAGCCTCGCTTAGCGGACATCATTTCATCCTTGTGGCAATTGATTATTTCACCAAGTGGGTAGAAGCGACCTCGTTCATATTACCAAGAATGTCGTGGCTCGATTCATCAAGCATAATCTTATCATCGGTATGGCACTCCAGAAAAGTTATCATAGATAATGGTTCTAACCTCGACAACAAGATGATCATGAGCTCTGCATGCGGTTCAAGATCAAACATCACAACTCTTCTCCTTATCGGCCTAAGATGAATGGCGTAGTGGGCCATAGCAAGAACATTAAGAAGATTATCACGAAGATGACAACGACTTACAAGGATTGGCGAGATGTTGCCATATGCTCTTCATGGCTATCCTTTCTGATGCGGACATCAGCGAGGCAACCCCTTCTCTCTTGTATACGGTATGGGCGGTCTACCCATCGAGGTTAAGATACCTCGGCCCGAGTCCTCTGGGGCCTTGAGTTAAGCGAAGGCGATTGGGTCGAGACTCGCCTTGACAGATTAACTTGATTGATGAGAAGCGACTCGCGTCCATCGCGTATGGACGAGATCTATCAAAAGCGAATGATCGAGCATTTAACAAGAAGGTCAAGCAAGAGTCTACCAAGTCGGTGATCTAGTAGTCAGCGCATCATTCTTCCACAAGGTGATCGAGGAAAATGGACTCCCACCTCGAGGGACCATTTGTAGTCAAGGCAGTATTTTTGGTAGACTATGATGCTTAGCACCATGGATGGTGAGGACTTCCACACCACAGTGAGCGGACATAGTCAAAAATACTACGCATAAAAGAGACACCGCTAGGTCGGTGGCCTAAGCAAAAATAAGGGCATCTGGCGAACCAAAGGGTTCGGGCAAAAGTTGGATATATCAAAACATGTACACACAGAGTCAACTTGCAAGAAAAGGCGGCTTGGGCAAAAAGGTATCCGGTATCACGAAAACCGAGAAAGGGCGGTCTAGGCAAAAGTTAGGGATTTAAAAGCGACTATGTCTCTTCCGGATCACCTTCCAGACTACTACTATCAACATTCGATTCAAATGGCGAAGATCAATTCACTCACTTTTACTTGTGACAAGGAGATGAGATAGTTGAAATATATAGTACTAGCATAGTTGGAACTTAGAGATTGTTTCGCATACCTTTTATTTTTCTTGTGTACAAACTACTTGGCCATCATACCTTTCAAATAAAGGCAAATTTCTTTCTCTTTACAATTTTCGTTGTTGTTGTTTATAGTCCACGTTTGCTTTGAATTATTATATGCATCTAACAATAAGAATCTATTCATAAACATCGAAAAGTGGGCATACAAAAGTAATTACTACGAGCTCTAGGAATTGAGATGCGATGAAAGAAGTCACCAATGCATTTCCCATGAGCGGGATCCCCTGACGTCACTCCAACAAAGCTTCCCACGGAGTAAGGAGAATCCCAAGCAATGATTCCACTCAACAATGGGTTGCACCATCTTGCGATAGCATTTCATCCCAGTGAGATATTTATCCATGCGGATATCTCCCAACAATTCCCTTCTCTCCGACCAGTGTCAGGGCTAAAACTTGGTCGAGATAGTGCACAGGAAAGCCTACCTCTTATTCCCCGGTCGGAGATTATGGGCTCCAAATTCTTCAACCCGGTCTCGGCAACCATCGAAGCGCTCTCAGGTGGCATTTACTCAAGATCCCCGTGGGCGCCTCTAATCTTTCAACGGGAATATATACAGCAATGCTTCCAGTTTTTCAGCCAGGTTATGTATGAGATCTCGACGAGGTTTCTCGATCTCTACCTTCCTCGGATATCTAGGCCCAAGGGCTTGGTCGGATGCACGGAGGAATCAGTTGTCCTTCTTCTCGGGATCTCCATCCTCGAACCGAAGTCAGAAATCTCCAAGCAGAACATCCGCATCTTCCTCAAGATGGATATGTTTTGAAATACCACAACATTTATCATTCATACATTACTCATAAAAGTCATAATTCATATGCATCAGTCATTCATACATTCATATACATCATCATGCATCATACTTTGCATAAAACTAACAAATATTCTATCAAAGTTTCTCTTGTTTTCTCAAAAGCGGTGAAAATCACTTAAACACAAACGGGTCGAAGATTAAGCCACAGATCTCGGCGAGAAAACTATCGAAAGACCACCCCTAGTTGTCCTCCAGAAGCGGTGGTTCGGGATTAACCCGAATCTCGGCGGGAAAACTATCCAGCGACCACCCTCATTTGTTCTCCACGGTGGATCCGGGGATTAATACAGCTAGGCGGAAACCCATCCGAAACGATCACAAGTTATCCTCAGATAATAGGCGGTGGATCGACACTAGATGCTGTGAGGGAAGTTATCTTGTGCCAGTTGTCGGCATCCTCGGAGGCGAATCGGCCACGAAGATCATTGGTTCCGACTCTTATTATCCGCAATGACTACAGTGCGGCGTGCGACTCGGTTGCTTACTGGATAATCTTAAGCCCATCTCCGGCTACTTATCAACATCTCCCACTTTGAGGAATGGTGCATATTTGGTTAAAAATCAATACCAACCAAGAACTTCATTCAAAGATGAGCACGAAAGTCTAAGCGTCACGACTCCTCAGGATGGCATCTTAAGCCCGTCTCGTGAGAATGTCCACGAGGCTGGCGTATGGCTCGCTCCCAGCGGTAATCTTTCGAGGATGGCATCTTAAGCCTATCCCATCAGTTCTCCTATGAACAACCTCGAGTCTAGCGTCGACTCATTCCCAGTGAAGTCTTCAACTACTCGAATGGCATCCGTAAGCCCATTCCCCGTATCGCAGTAGTGCAAATTTTAGTGGTGCTCGAGTGTTGATCATCTTACACCTCCGAGGCCACGAAGACAAGCGTGTCGATCTAACCTTCGGTCAAGAAGATTGAGCAGGGCGGTATCATACCCCAAATTTGCCCTCCATCTTCTCAAACATTCCATACATCCGTACTCGAGGATTCGTCAGAGTTGATCGAGACAACTCTCTCTAGGCAATCGGCGAACTAGGGTTTGGTATTTCTCGACTCGAGATGGACTTCCAACATCTCCAATGATCCTTATACCTCCTCCTTATGTAAAAGATTCTCCATGTCAGTTTCAAGCCTCACAAGTCAAGTTTCCTCGAACGATTGCTCGGATGGTTGAAAATCGGTTGTATTGGACAAAAAGTCAAGCATGGTCAACATCTGATCGAACTTCATAATTTTGGTCAACATCCTCATTTTGAAGTTACATTCATCATTTTGATAAAGGGTTGATCATGATTCATCAAGAAAACTCAAGATTTGCTCAAAGTCAAACTTTCCAAATTAGGGTTTCTAGGTGAAAAGTCAAGCCCCGAACTTTGACGGATCATAACTTCTTCATACTTTCTCGGAAATTTTCCACCACCTCTCTGTTTTGAAGGAAATTCAATTCTCTACAACTTCATGTCTCACAGAATGCCCAAAAATGCTTCATTTGAGGGTATGGCTCAAAACATTCGAGTCATTTCAAAGTCAACAAAAGTCAACTTTTGTTTTGAAGATATATTGAGCAAACTCAATTGAGATGAGACCAAAAGGTTGGTTAGAGGACTCTTAGAGCTTTCAAAAGTCCAAGAACACTAAAAAATGTGGAAAATTGAGCAAGATACACCTCTAAAAATCAAATTTTTTTGCCTTGAAAGATACCTCTAAAAATCAATTTTTTGCAAATGGGCTTGTTTTCTTCATAAACTTGTTCCTTATACAATTAGGAATATCCAAGCCCAATGCCACAATTTGTATTTTATTTTTCTATTTAATTTGGAATTTATTCATTTAAATACAAATTAAATTTAAAAATAAGTATAAAATCAAAATTAATTACAAAATTTTTTTTTCCTTCCGAGATCGAGCAACTCCAAAGGCCAACAAATTTGAAATTTGATCAATATGGCAAGATTGGATTGAAAATTAATCAAGTTTTGAAAATTTGATTTTGTACAAAAATCAAATTTGATTTGCATGAATGTTGATTGATTCTCTCTCAAAACCATCCCAATCCATCGGTATAAATATATGATGCATACCTATCAAGAAGAGGCAGGAAAATTGGCTCAAAGAACCCTAACCTAAAGTCAAATTTGGTGCACTTGAAACAAAGCGACCATCGATCCACCCACTTTCAAGCGATTTTGAGGATTCAACATATTCCTTGACATCCTGGAAGCATTCCGGACACTTGCCAAAACCATCAAAATTGTGTCAAAATGGTTTGTTCTTGAAATTTCAAAATCGTATTCTTTCATTAGTGCATTATTAACATGATTTGTGTTTGTTTTGTGATTAGTGATGTGTTTGCAAGCTTTACGGGTGCTTTGAATTTCCATGGCGGGAATGCATATCACCATAGCTAGGGTTTCGACCTCGATTTAGGGTTTCCTTCGCGGATAAATTGGACCATAGGACCACCACCATTGTGTTTAGAATGTGATTTCCAATCGATTCATGTACTCTGAATAATTTATATTATGTGTATGAGATTTGGAGAGTGCGGGGGTTATAGCGTCGCATCGTGGCGGCCTATATTTTCAAATATTCAAATTGAAGATGAAGTCTGGAGCCTTGAGAGGTAGTGGGGGCGACACTTGTTCTTACTCCATTGCTCAGGTTTCAAACACATTATTTCCGGATAGCAGAGCATGGATCTTTGTGAAGCCAAGGTCTCAGTTGAATCTGGCGGGACCATTTGGTTTTCTCTTTTACAAAACTCATATTTTCATATTTTTCCTATTTTCTTTTTATTTAATATTTGCATCATTTAATTTAATTTCATAATTTTATTCATGCATTAAAAATCACCAAAAATTATTTTCTTTACATTATTTGAAAACCTTTATTTAATTTATAAAATTAAAAACCTAATTTTGCATATTTATTTTTTATTCATAATTTTGCATTTTAATTGCTTTTAATTCATTTAAATTATTAAATTGCATTCAAAATCTAAAAAATTATTTTAGCATATTAATACTATTTCACATGTCATATTTTTTCCATTCAAAATTTGCATTTTCTAACATTTTTCTCTTAGATTCATCTCGTATTTTAGATTTCTTATTCTCACGAGTTGTTCCATTTGAGACGATTTTCTTTCTTGTTTTCATTTTCCAATAATGTACTTATGGGATGTAATAGTTTAAATTAGGGGTTTTCTTTCCATAAGTTTAAATTATGTATCGCTGAACCGTGTAATAGCGTAGGACATTTATCTTTGCTTTTACATTACATTCCTTTTAAATTCGCACCTATAATTTGTTAGTAATTAGAAGTGTGTGTGAATAATAATCAACAATAGCTACATCTAATTTTCAAAGATAAAATATCTGAATTTGACACACTCTTTTCACATGCACCCCTAAGGTAATTCTCTCTGATGCCTTCACGATTTCAAATGGTCGTGTCCCTCGAGCGTGAGGTATTCTAGCACGTTGCCTTCAAACAAATCATCATAGTCCCTTGATACAAGATCATAAGACCAGCGATGTAAGCCTCCCGAGATATATGATCTTGACCCTCGATTGTAGCCTAGGAAAATGATGATAGTCCGCCCGATTGTTAAGATACTTCCTACAAGTTGCCTTCATGACCATCGATGTCCCAGATGTCACTACTACATCCAGCGAATGGAGTTACTGCCAACTAATGGTATGGATGCGCTTTCTAAAGGCGTAAAATAACACGAAAGCGACCAATTACGGTAGGTAATAAGACTTTTAGTTGCTTGCTATCAAAATACTTTTACACCTCACACTTTGTCAAAGTTCAAACTCACTTTCCAAAGCGAAACATTTCAAGACACTTTGTATACATTCCTACATGAATCATTACAAAGTCAAAGCGAAATGCCTTTTCAAAACATTTTTTCAAACACACGGAAAGCACAATTTTAAAGTGATCTAAGGCAGACTAAAATGGGTAGATAACTTCTGGATGGAAATGGGTCACTAATACCTTCCTTTCATAACCATTCTCTGACATTTTCGAGAATCTACGAAGGATTTTGCATTAGCATACCTTCCACTTAATTGGATAAAAATAAAAGTCGGTGGCGACTCTTTTGCATCTTTGGATACAAAAATCCTACAAAGTCGAGTTCACCGTGTTACAATGGCAAGATAAAATTGAACAATAGCTCACTCTAATTTTCAAGATAGCGTTGAATTTGACACTTTTTTCACACATGCACCCTTGGGTAATTCTCTCGTTCCTTTGCAAATACAATGTTCATGTCCCTCGACGTGGGGGTTGTTCTAGCACCGTCGCCTTCAAAACAAATCATCATGGTCCGCCGATACAAAGATCAGACCCATGATGATGGCCTCCAATACATGATCTTGACCCTCGATTTGTCGCTTCCGAAAATGATGATCGCCAGAATGTGCTAGGATACTTCCTGCAAGTTGCCTTCTATGACCATCGATGTCCCTTGAATGTCCCGCTTACATCGAATAGGGTTACCAACTAATGATATGGATAGCTATTCTAAAGGCAGTAAACAACATGAAAGCGACCAATTACGAGTAGGTAATAAGACTTTTAGTTGCTTGCTCTATCAAAATACTTTTCACACCTCACACTTTTTGTCAAAGTTCAAACTCTTTCAAAGCGAAACATTTAGAACACTTTGTATACATTCCTACATGAATCATTACAAAGTCAAAGCGAAATGCCTTTTTCAAAACCTTTTTCAAACACATGAAATAGATTTAAAGTGAAAGGTAACTAAGAGCGTAGATAACTACGGATGAAAGGGT